>OZ025289.1:143213303-143740803 GCA_964019185.1 Maratus speculifer | reverse complement strand
GTATTTGATATAAAAAGGTATTTTTTGAAATTTTATTTCGCGGCCAACCGCTGGTAAATCGCCAAATAAATGAAATATTCATTATTTTTTACGGACATTTTATCAGGGTTCCGTCAAAAAAAAAATTAAACATATATATTCATATGAGAAGAACGCTCTGTAATTTTTTAAGAATTTTCTGAGAATTCCCGTTTGGATACCTTCGATGTTAGTTAACAATGTGATTTATATTTCCTTAAGTCTAAATTTCTACAAATCCGTTTCGCTGATAGAGCATTTGCATCCAAGGCACCTCTTGTGTATACATACATTCACCAACTTAATGTTTGCAAGTACAAGTGAAATGCCTCTCGGAAAAATGAATTGAAAGAGATAAAAGTTTAGAATTTTCGGAGAATTGTATGTGTTTATGTTATGTTGCATCTGAAATTCAAAAGTGCTACTTGGAAATGTTATCAAGAAAGAAAATCTGGCAATTTCCAGTATACATCAAAAACCAAATTAAATCTGGCATTCAATTTCATAACTAAATACTAGCATTTAAAATACATTTCAGGCTTGGAACTTTTATAATGGACACGACGATGTATTTACTATGAAAATGTAAATACTAGCATTTAAAATACATCATCATAAATTCCAATGTAAAATATTCCACTAACCATTATAAAAGCACTAAGCCTGAGATGTATTTTAAATGTTAGTATTTAGATACAAAATTGAATGTCAGATTTAATTTGGTTCTTGATGTATTCTTGAAATCACCAGATTTTCTCTCTTGATAACAGTTTCAAGTAGCACTTTCGAATTTCGAATGCAACATAATACACTGACATATCCTTCTGCGAAAATTCTAAACTTTTATTTCTTTCAGTTCATTTTTCGGCGAAGCATTTCACTTGTACTAGCAAACATTAAGTTAGTGAATGTATGCTATACACATGAGGTGCCTGGTATGCAAATGTTCTATCAGAGAAACGAATTTACAGAAACGTAGACTTAAGGAAATATAGAATATATTTTAAAAGATAAGAATCCTTTTCACTAAACATATTTTACAGATAGAGGAACGTCCACTGTTATTCTTGTGACCAATAGAGAAAAATTTGCATAAATAATCATATTTATTTTATTACAAAATATAATCTATATAATAGATTACGCTAACGTATGTGGCACAAAAATCACGATTATTTGTTAATTGTTTAATGGCAACTCTAACTGAAACACATCTAATGGGTTATTGTGCAAAAGTCCTTTGGTAAGATTTAGGCTGTGGTAAATTGTTTTTATTTATGTTTTGCTCCTCCGCTTCAATTATGGAGCTTCAAAATATCATTACTTTTATTTTTTTCTGTTCTTTTTACTAAAATATATAATATCTGAATTACTTTGGTTATATTTATAAAAGTATATATATATATATATATATATATATATATATATATATATATATATATATATATATATATATATATATATATATATATATATATATATATAAGTTATGAATTAGAAATGAAGTGAGTGAAAGGATTCTATTATTATATTTTAAATAATTAATGAAATACGCAAAAAATGCCATG
Organism: Maratus speculifer; assembly: GCA_964019185.1. NCBI lineage: Eukaryota > Metazoa > Arthropoda > Arachnida > Araneae > Salticidae > Maratus > Maratus speculifer. Next base: position 143,739,217 of record OZ025289.1, on the reverse strand, counting down.
GGTGCAATATTTAGCGATTTATTATCTGCACCGGGCTAGCATAAAAATACTGAGTTCTAGATTTTTCAGCCCAGATGTCATATATGCACCACATTGGCGCGTTATTTTTCTGACGCCAGTTTGGCGAAAACTGCGTTTTCAAATACCAGTTACGCACATATTTTTAAATTAATTTCTATTATTTAAAAAAGGAAATAATACTTTAAAAAAGTTTAGTTAATAATTATAGAATAAAAAATTTATATCATTTTAAAAAAGGAAATAAAAGTAAACAAACAGTTGATTAATGAATAAATAACATTAGCTGGCTTTGCATGTGAGGCACATATAATTGTCATTTTATTGCAGTCGCGCCAATGTGGTGCGTATATGACATCTGTGTCTATTTCTCTAGCAGAATCTTCTAATTTAGCAAAAAATTGAGCAATTAAAATAAATTATGAATAAAAGCAATATGATTTAATGCTTTGTATACATTCAAGAGAGACTAAACTGGTCGGCAAGGGCGGCTAGTTAAGATAAAAATTGATATAACCAGATAAATACAAATGTGTTCCACTCACATAAAACATATAAATTTGTAACAAAAAGCATTTTGCTTGTTTCTATAATAAATCAAAACTTTGTTACTCTTGAGATCAGAATATCACAAGAGTAATAAAATTTTGATTTCATCTATGGACAAATAAAATGTTTTTTTCTTACAAATTAGATCTCTGTTATCGGAGAAGGAAAATAATGGTATTTAGCTAGTTATATTAATTTTTGTCTGAATTATATTTTATAAAAAAATAATTGCAAGTATATTTGAGAAATTGCTCTAAAGGTTACAAGAGTAACAAATGTACGTTCCATTTGTCGTTCTTTAGATGAACACCGCACGAATTCGGAAATTTTTATATTAAGGGGGCACAGTACCCTGAAATTGGTCAAACTATCGGTTTTCTTTTTTAAATATTAACTGAAACTTCCTTAACTGTGAATATTTTGACACCTCATTTTTTTATGTACAACTTTTGTATCGTAAGATATTGTAAATATTGTTAATAGATCTAGCGCAATTGTCCATACAAATGAAAAATTTAAACTGATTTTTCTCCCTGCTGATATTTTTATAACTTTCTTGCAAGAAAAATACTAAGGCTTTTTGCTAATTTAGACAGAAGTTAAAAAAATTTTTTACTTGTTCTCCATGGTGTATTTAATATTTTTGTGCATACATTTAACATTGAAGTTTATATATATTTCATAAAAAATATTTAAATTGAGAGTTTGTTGAATTTTCTTCATTTTTTTACTTCACACGAGAGAAAAAAAATCATATTAAATGTAAAATCCCATACATCTAAAAGTCCATGCACAATTTTATGCAGTATATTCTAATGAATGAAGAAAAACATCGAATAGATAATAAAAATTTTCATATTTTAAAAAAAGCAGGAATTTTTAAAAAGTTTATTAAAAAAATCAAATTTTAGTAAAATAGGCTGTTCTACAAAAATGTATTTTTTAAATTTTGTTTAATTTTTAGTATTACATATTGTGCCACCACAAATATTATAGTACTATTCAAAATTGAAGAGATGATTTCAAAGATACTGTGTACTCTTAAAGGGAAAATAAATAGAAGCATCAAAATTAATTCAAGCAAATTAATTCAAGAAAATTAATTTAGATTTCAATACAGTGATATGAAAGAAACTTAACACATATATGCACATAGTCATATACATTCAAACAATTGATTTTTCCATCTGAAATAATATTATGTACTTTCTTCTGAAAACTAGAACTAACCTGCACTCTAACTTTCAAGAGTCATAATTAAGGGTGTATTCGAAAAACGCTTTTCCACCTTCAACAGCTCGAAAATTTCTGATACAATTTCAGACACATTTTTAAGAGTAGAAACATGAAACTTGCTGAGCGGATTTTTGAAGAGACGTATAAGGTGCCATGTGATGTCATTTTACGCTCAATTCATTAGAATTTGATTTATAAACGATTACCTTCTCAGCATGACCCTTTTTTCCATTCACAAATTTCCCGCTTGGGGAAAATCGGTTCAAAATACCGTTTTTGATTGCTTTTTTTTGCAATATTTTCTGCATTTATCAAAGAATCGACAGTTGGTACCTTGTATACTTTCTAAATAAGACAATTTGCAAGTTTAATACATATGAGATCAAAAATGAATTTAAAAATAAATCGCAAAATAAGCAATTTGAATCGAAATACACCCTTAAACCAGTACTTGATTATAATCGGAGAAATAATTGACAATAGAAACCGAATCAGATCCCAACAGAGCAAATTAACCTGAATCCAGCCTAACATGAGTTTCAGATCTCCTGGGGTTCGGGTTAAATCGAGTTACCCGATTTGGGGGGATGAAGACTTCTATTAATATGTTTAGAAAAGTTATGACACTTACATAGAAACAAGACAACTATCAAGTCATTTATATAATGTATGTATATACGCACAGCGATTCTTCAGCAAAGCTTTAGTTTTTAGACATCAGCAATTTTATTGTTAATATCACATGTGTTATCGTCAATCATTTTGAAAAGATTTATCAAAAGGCACGTCATTTAATTGTGAGGTAATTACGAAACTCACATAGTTCATATGATAAATATCAATTAATCATTCATTTATCAATGTAATAAATAATTGTTACATCCCGCAATTTTAGTTCTCATTCATTATTGCAGAACGGTGATCTATTAACACCTTGATCGTTTTGTAAATCAGAGGTAATTTATTATTAAAAATGAAAAGATACTATCTACAAAGAAGATAATACAGTGGCAATAAATCTTGCTAAAGAATAGCCCAATGTTGAATTACGCATACACTTTATTATGGTATAATCACCGTGGAATTAAAGAGAGTGTTTAATTATACAATTATTATCACCTTACTGTTTAATTTTGAATTAGATAAAGAAGAAATGAAGTTTTCTAAACTTCTAAAGTAGTTTAGCTTGTAATTAACGACTTACAAACGCTCTCAACTTTCAAAAAATCGATTTTTCGTTTTGGAGCGAAAATAAATCTTTATAGCGTGTGTAATTATGGACAAAAGGTGTAAAAAGATTTCTCAATTATTAAAGGAACATATGAATAAAAATATAAGCTGATAAAATATATTTAATTCTAAAACTTTAAACCCCCTCTTCTGTTAACTGCATTTTTCATCATGAACAGCGTGATGCTATTTTTAACATTTTGGAATAAAATTTGCACTCATGTAGACATAATTAAATTCTCTAATGCTATCCAACCGTTTTTTGAAAATTTTAATTCCTTATATTTTTTCAGTACGTTTACAGATTAAAATTTTACACTAAAAAAAAGTATATATTTTTTTATTTTTCAAACATTTTCAAATTTGAGTAGATGGTTTTTAACTGCAACCTTATTTCAAAAGAAGAAATTTAGATTTCAATAATTTTGCATTTTTTAATCGAGATTTAACTAATCCTAGATTTTCAACCGTGAACTCGATGAGGTGATTGTCTGTGCTACTGCCTCCCGTTCTATTAGTAATCATTTTTTTTTTCATTTCTTCCTTTTTTTAATGTAAAAAACATCTGTTTCAAAGTATTTCACATACTTTTTTCTGCAAATAAATAAGTAAAATATAATAAAACATATAATAATAATAATAAATAATATTAAAACTTATCCAAAGTATTTTATAGTACATTTTACCAATTGAATACAAATATTTAACAACAGCTTACGGAGTTCTTGTACTTGAACTTTCTTTAGTAAACAGAATTTTTATCTTTCTCATCTTCTCTGAAAATAAATTGAAATAAAACGATCTCAAGGGATTACTTATCTACTATCATTTTCATTTCCGTACACCGTGAGGGATTATCGTCAGGAAATTCTAGAGGAAGATGAAATACTTATACTTAATGACGAATTAAAAATAGAGATAAGAGCAAAAAATGGCGGAAAAAAGGGAGAAGTATTTACTTATTTTTTCTTTATCTATGATGTTTCAATATTCTTAAGTTAATGGATATATATATTTATTTACTATTATAAAACTATTCGAAATTTTTTAGAAGATAAAAAAAAATTGCTTAACATTTGCTACACAATTTGCTTAAATGTTTTAACTGTTAACTTTATGTTTATAATATATAATAGATTGAGCAAAAAGTTCTGGAAAATTTGTGAAAGTTGCGTTGTTATGCGCAAATTAACAACAAAAGCAACAAGGACTGTTCTTCAAAGTAGAGACCATCATAGTCCACGACTTTCTCCTATCGCTCTGCCAGATTCCAGATTTCCTGAAAGTACAATGGGGACTTTTCGGAATCGAATTAAATCTGGTCAACCAACTAAATTTGGTTAATATAGCCTCAACCAAAAATTTGGTTAGAAGTGTCAGGATAACCCCGACACATTCACGCGACCCGCCAGATTAATACAGTACAGTGAAAGAGTAAAAGAAATAATATATAAGAATGCAGGAATTGGACCACAGCAGAGGATCTGAAGTTCACTTGTATGTGGGAGGTCGTCAAAATAATAGAATTTCCAAGATTTAACGAAAGGGGTGTGTTTCGTAAGGGGTTGAATAAACACTCCGTTAGCCAAAAAACTTGTCAAAAATGTTTAAAAGTTAGACTGAAAAAGATTGGATTTCCAGCAGGAATCTTTGCGCATATGGGATTTGAAAGAAATAAATATGTCCACCGTGATATTTGAATGTCTGTAAATTTAGTAGTGGGATTAACATGTTAATTGCAAAAATGTCGCATTCCGGTAACACGATTCTCATATTGCATCGTAAAAGGGATTTAGTTGTTTGTTAGGATGTGTTTTCAAACCACCTGCATATGAAGTTGAACATTACTTGAAAAATTATAATAATATGCAACAGAGAGAAATTTTATAGGAGGATAGGATTTTTAGGCAGGGAGAAGTTAGTGAAAATAGGATGTCGAGAGAAATTGGGGGAGATGAGGTATTATGGTAACGTTCTTTCTAAAAAAGCGGACTTAGTTTTTCTCTCTCTCTGTGATCCAGAAGAAGTTTGCGGGCTTGGATTAGTGATGGGCGATTCTGGAAATTTTGAGAATCGATTAAAATCGATATCGTATAAAACAACATCGATCATAATAAGAATCGATTTCTCAGTTCTAGAATCGATACTAGAATCGATATTTCGATATTCAGGTTCACACAGAGAAGATCCAAATTACTAATTCCAAAACTTAGACAATCAGCAGGACAGTAATTACCGCCTCCCACCCCCATCACCATTTAGGGAGGCATAGAATTAAGCTATTGCAGATTTTAGAGTCGGATAATAAGAATTTTAAATTTTAAAATGATTGTCACTTAGGGTTGTCACTTACACAAAAACTTTGACTAATTTGAGAGACATAACCAACTAATAACAACACTGAGTAACTTGGCATTAAACCGAGGATGAAGAGTGCCAAGAGCGTGTAACTAGGATGGGGAACAAGTAGTATAGACGAAAAAAACTTTTTTTTTCTAATGCCAACCAAATGTTACACGAGATAGTTTGGAAGAACAAAAAATATGCCCCATTCCCAAGGGGACAGGTAAACCCCACTTTTGACGGAAGGGCGATCATAGCCCAAATGTATCTTTTGTCGAAGTTTCAAAATGAGGATTTACAATAAAATAGAACGAGAATTGGACATTTTAAAAATTGCATGCATACTTTGAACGCCCATTTAGTAAAGATTGGCGAGGAATAGGGGGGGGGGGGAGGACAAGGGATTAGAACGGGCGAACTTGGAAAAAAAACATAATTAACTAATAACCCAAATAACTGAGCTCCTAAATAGCTCCTAAATATATAATGTTTAACTTAGTGTTGAATTCATGGGGTGGCCTGCGGGGAACATGCATTCTTTGAAACTATAAAAAGTGGCAAGAACTTGTAACTAGGTGGAGAGAGGGGTAGTAACAGAAAAAAACGAGGAGATAAAAGCTTTATAACGATATGTTACATGAGATGGTGTGGAAGAAACAAAAAATATGCCCCCCACCCAGGGGAGCAAGGTAAATCCCAAACGGACAGAAAGGCGACCCCGGCCCAAATGTATCTTTTGTTGAGGTTTCAAAATATGGATTTATAACAAAATAGAACGAGGATTAGACTTTTTTAAAATCGCAGTCATAATTTGAACGAACCTATAAGTTAAGATTGGTGAGGAAGAGGGGGAGGGGGGGGGGGCGAACATGAAAAAAAAAAATAGTGGCACTCTGAGAGTGCCGATAGAAGTGAAATCTTGAACAATTACGTGTGTATTTTTTAAATCGTTAGGCTATATGATTTTGAATCGTCAGGAAATACTTTTAAATGAATAAAAAAAGTTTCTATAATATTAAAGAATATATTAATCTCTATAAAAATCAACGCGCGATACCATATGTCCAGCTATTGTAGTTAACTCACTATAACTACTTTCTTACATTTTAAAACGCGATAAATACACCAACCAAAATTAGACCATACTATCGATACCTTAATCCTTATCCAAATAAATCATTTTGTATTAATGCCTGTTACAATATCTGCAAATTACTTTTTGAATTATTCAAATCGGACATTCCATTCAAAAGATATTACGAATTTAAAGATGACAATCTAAAGAAATAATAACGCTGCCGAGTACTCGGTGGCCAATAAGCTTAGGGATTACGTGTGCAATCAAACGATTGCGGGTTCGAACCCCAGTTTCGCTAATATGTATCAATTTTTTTTTTTTTTTTTTTCCCGAAGAAGTTTGAAAAATTAAAATTTTAACACATTATGGGTCCGTAACGTGACCTGAAATGATGGGAGAAAATTTCTTATGCTACATTTGTAATGTATGAAGCATAAGCTTTCAATAGACATATTGTATCAAGAAATGAGAAAAAACCCCTCTGCCCCCCCCCCCCCCAAAAAAAAGGTCCTATAGAGGAAACCGGGAAACTGGAATAGCAAAAAGAACGGCGAGAAATGGTTAGCTATACTAGAGTTTTTCTCATCACTGTAACTCCTATAGAAGCAAAGTTATAGCCTTTTAAATATTTAAATGAAGTGAAAAAATAAGCAAAATTAGGTGAGTGATCGACAGGGGGGGGGGGGTCCACAGTTCTGGGGGTGCCATGTAGCTTAAACTTTTAAGTTAAAAATGGTAGAGAATTAAATGAGCGAAATTTTAAGGTGTATATTGGGGGAGGGTGCAAGCCCCCCTCCCCTCAAAAATTTTTTTGTTTCTTTTGAAGAAACAAAAAAGTATGCCCCCCGGCGGGGCGCAGATAAACCCCAAACGGGCGGAAGGGCGACCCTTTATTTATATTTTGTCAAGGATTTAAAATGTGGATCTAAAATAAAATAGACCGAGAATTGGACATTTTAAAAACTGTATGCATATTTCGAACCGCGCGCCCTGTAAGTTAAAACTGACGCGGAAGGGGGGGATTAGAAGAGACGAGCGTGAAAAATAAAACATAATAAACTAATACTTCAAATAACTGGACTTCTAAACAAAAATATAACGATTTAACCTAATGTCGAATTAATTGGGTGGCCTGCAGGGGATTTCCCCCCCCCCCCAGAAGTTATGAGATTTTATGCTTTTTAATGCACAAATTGCGATTCCCCCTCTCTTACAGAGCTGTAAAACATGATGCATTCCTCCGGAGTCGCAGAAAAATACCTGCATTCAACACTGATTTAGCCTAGAAAAAGAAAAAAAAATCGAAATCGAATCTAAAGATCGAAATCGAATCTAAAGATCGAAATCGAATCTAGAGATCGACATCGAATCTAGAGATCGACATCGAATCTAGAGATCGACATCGAATCTGAAGATCGACATCGAATCTGAAGATCGACATCGAATCTAAAGATCGACATCGAATCTAAAGATCGACATCGAATCTAAAGATCGACATCGAATCTAAAGATCGATATTACGGGCAGAATCGATTTTACATTTTTACTTTCTTTTGTAACTTTACAAGAAGAGAGTATTAGATTCGTGAAAAATTTTGACTTCCCGTTTTCGATGGATTTATATATTTTAGAAGGTTTTTAACACGATTTCATGGTTTTTAAGAAATATCTGTCTGTGTGTGTGTGTGTGTGTGTGTGTGTGTGTGTGTGTGTGTCTGTCACTCTGTGAGTCTGTATACGACAAAAATTTCTGACCGTTCTATCTCAAGAACAAATGCACGGAATTCCACAAAACTTTAGATTTAGTTTGACCTTGATATAAACTGAATCTAATTAATTTTTGGTGTATATAGCCTAACAGGTGGCGCTGCTATGCTGCATTTTTGCGATTTGCGCAACAGCTATATCTGAATAACGAATGAACGGATTTTCATCACATTTTAGATCCAGTTAGTCCTTGACATGTATTGATGTTTTTTGCATTTTGATGTATATAGCTTCCCAGATGGCGCTGCTATACTGAATTTTTCACAATTTCCACTCAGCGCCATGTGAATGGGGGGGGGGGGCGAAAGGAAGCGGTCGTTCTGAGCACGGAAATTTAGGGGGCGCCAAATTTTTACTACTAACATCACTTCTAGCCAATCACAAGAAAAAGTTAATAGGGGGGGGGGGCTAAATTGGAACTTTGAACCGGGCGCAGTTCTCTTTTCGCACACCCCCGTTTCCATTTAAGCTTTATCTCAAGAACTAATGCACGGACTTTCATAAAAATTTAGATTCAATTAGTCCTTGATATTATTTGATGCTAATTACATTTTGGTGGAAATCGCTTAAGAGATGGCGCTGCTATACTGCATTATTCATGATTAACGCAATAGCGCTATCTCAAGAACGAATTTTCATCAAAATTGAGATTCAGTAAATCTCTGACATAGATTAGTGTTATTTAGTTCTTGGTGTAAATTGCCCTACAGGTGGCGCTGATATGCTGCATTTTTTATGATTTCGCAATAGCTGTATCTCGCGCTTTCATGGATTTTCATCAAAATTCAGATTCAGCTGGTACCTAATAAAAATTGATCCTGATCAATATTTGGTGTACATCACTCAACAAAAAACGCTATTTTGCAGGGGGGGGGGGGGGGTTCTGAGGTTTCTTTAGTTCTTCTATCTTAGAAACTAATACACTGAAATTTTGGAATTGGCACATCCGCCTATTTTATCTTCGACTTTTGGAGGAAAATGAAAATTACATTAACTTCAGAGAAATCGATTAAAAATTTTTAAGTATCGATTAAATCGAGTTGACCGTAGTATCGATTAAATCGATTTAAAAAATCGAAATCGCCCATCACTAGCTTGGATATGAGCGCCCGTGTGGGGGTGTGCCAATGGGTGTGCCCGACTCCCGACGAGAACTTTGTTTAGTGAATTCAAGAAGTGAGTGTGTTCCTCCATAAATGTTTTAGTTTTTCGTACTTTTCGTTATTACATATCCGTAAAGTTTAGGCATCCTTAAAATCCTGAATTACTATTATTAATCAAAATCTGCATAAATGTATTTGTAAAATTATCAGTGTATTTATCTTGCTTTAATTATAAATAAAGTATTTTACTATTTTAAGTTTATAGACTATTTTGTCTTCTAAACATACGACTTTAGAGCCTGAGTAACTTTCTAATGTAAAGAACCAAACAAATAAATAAAATAAGTAATGTCATCGAGTAGTCGCACAGAATGACCAAATTTTAATCAAAATTTTGTTGAATTAACAAAGTTATTTGGTTATTCAAACCACAATTTGGTCATTCCAACCAAAATATTTGGTTGGGGCTATATTAACTAAAATTTAGTTATTTTAACAAAACAGTTTTTTCCGTGTAACAGTAAAATAAATAAATAAATAAATAAATAAAAATAAAAATAAAAATAAAGTTTAAAAAACGCATGAAATATTATGATATTTTAGGTTTATACTGATAAAGTATTATTAAAAATAAATTACGTGTGCTAAATTGAAAACGGGTTTATACAATTGATACAAAAGATGCTTGTAAATATGAAAATAAAGTTTCTGTTTGTATAGTTCTATAAATGATGTGATTTAAGAATTCAAGAAACGTTTTCGACGTCTTATTATAAATTTCCAAAGTAAATATGTAGATTTACGTTTTCCAATAAAAGTCTAGTCCAATACTGAGAGTGAAATATTCAACATTTTCTTTTCAAATGCATTTAAGAATCTGGATGTTTAGGATTAAAGAAGAAAGCTAAAAAATGTGTCGTAAAGAAATAAACATTTTAAAAGTTTCATGAAACATTTTGAAATATTTACATTTCCATATTTTATTGAAAGTCAAGATACCATTCAATTGTATCTGTAACACTTTCTAGTCCTTGAGTTCTAACATGGCATTAAGAAAACTTTAAATCAAATAAAAAAGTTTTTTTTTTAAACTAGAAACTATAGCAAAAAAAAAATGCGTGAAAAAAACTACGATCTTTTGCGCTTATATAGGTTTTTTTTTTTTTTTTTTTTTTTTTTTTTTAACTGACGCTATTCAGAACCGCCTGTAGCTAGTACTAATAACTGGAATGACCAAAATTTTATAAATGGACTAATAAAACAATGGGAAAAAAGATTCTACCCCCCCCCCCCCCCCCAAAAAAAAAAGGTTCCAATCACCGCCAATATTGGGAAATTTGGTGCTGTACACGAATAATAATTTTTAAAAAACATCAGAAATAGAAAAAATTAATAATTTTGGAAAATGCCATGTTTGATTCATCATATTCACTTTCCCGATGGAATTTGACACCCAGGAATTCGACCACATTCAATGTGACCATCGTTCTCTTGCATTACACCTTGCATTCTTTGAACAACATTTTCGACGGTCGAGCATAACATGTCACATGAAATAACCATTACTGGTGATCGAAACTATTTTTTTCTTGGAATCTTTTTTCCCTTGGTTTAATTAGTTCCCTTATAAATTTTAAAGCAGTTCCGGTTATTAAAATTAGCTACAGAGAACTCTAAATAGCGTCAGTTAAAGAAAAAAACTGTATTTTTAAAATATTAACACGAATATGACACATGTATAAATTCGAAATTTAATAATAAGAAAGATAGAAATTATATAATGAAAATGAAAGTAAATATTCAATTTACGCTATTTCCATAAATTAAATAATTCAATAATTCAAGCAATATTAAATACTTTCCTAACACTTTCGTGTCTGTTTTTCTCCACCACCCCCCTTCTTTTTTAGAGATAATTGCTTATAAATTTAAGAAATATGGAGTATATATCCAAATGACAAAAATTAAGGTTTCCTGAAAATTAACGAATGTGTTAGTTATTGATTGACAAGGAGTACGTTATTTTTTTATAGCTAACGAATATAGTTACTTTGCGTACTACGCTGTTAAAAATTTGTAGCAAACTGTATAGTTGTTCGAGCGTTTTTATAGAAAACGGATGCATTATAACCGTAATTTAGTGCTATTCTGATCATATTATTGTATATATTATGTTATATATGCAATTAAATTACGATTATATAACTTTTTTTTATACAAGAACATTTGAACTGAACAGTTTGCTGCAAGTTTTTAATAGTGAATTTAAATTTATGTATATAAAAAAACTCTGCAGATTTATACAAAATGCTGAAATAGAACACGATATTTCGAGTATTCTGGTTTAGAGGCATAAATTTAGGAATTTTTGTCAAGCTCGATTTAAAAATAAAACATAGTAAAGTAAAGTAAAACAAAATAAAAAAGTGATTTTTTGCCATTCGTTTTTTACAGCATATTTACTGATAAATTAAAAGCACGCACGCACAAAAAGTAAACTATAAAACTTGATAAAGTTGGAAGTAAAATAAAATGGGTATGCAGGTTCATACGATTGTGACCCTTTTGATTATCTAAAACAACAAAAATAGCAAAAAAATAAATAAATAAATAAATAAATAAAAATAAATAAAGGATTCCTAATTTGTAAGACTGTTGTTATAACCCCTACTTAAGATAAAAGGAATTTTCTTTCTTCAAAACGGGATTGTTTGAGAAAAAGGAATTTTTCGACTCTTTTTCTTTAATATTTTTAATTTATTACTATAATAATAAAAAAAAATTGATATAAAAATGACAGGGGCGATTGAATGTTGGTAAAAAATTTGAAGCAAATTGGTTAAATAAAATTTAGGATATGATGTCGATCATGTTGATAAAAAAGAGCTTAGAGTTTGAAAAAAATGCAGAAATGTTGTGAGAAAAATCAATGTTTGATGTGCATAGTGCTACTTAAAAGGTTTACACGTGTTTCTACTAGTGACATTTGAAGTCGTTACAATATCTAAAATGGTCAGTTAGTCGAGGTCGGCATAATCCACCGTCTGTTCCCCGATTTGCTACAGTGTAACGGGCTTACTTGCTGTGTCACTAAAATAACTATAACTCAATAAGTTATTGGAATTTTAAAATTTTCTCTCAAGAATTTTTCTCTCAATCTTCTTAAAGGTCTAAACTTAAAAATATGCAAAAATAGAAGATTTTTTTTTTCAAAGTTTTAGGCTAAAATAACATAACAACATTCCAGTAATTAATTTTCAAATGTTTTGTTATTATCATAGATAAATAAAATAATTATAAAAACAAAACAATAGTAAAGACTTGCCCTACTTTTGGGACGCAAGACACATTAGAATTAAAAATTTCCAAATGAAATATTGATGAATTCCTATTTGTCAATAAAAACCTAATCAATACTGCAAGTAACATAAAAAGAATTCCGTTTCAAATGCATCAAAGTGTCTCAATGTTTAAAATTAAAGAAGAAAACTATCATGTGTCAGAAATAAAACATTTCGAAGTGTTGTAGAAATATTTTAAAATCCGCACATTCTCAGACTTTACTGAAATTAAAGAAGCCATTTAACTGTGTCTGGAATATCGTCTCGTTGCTCCGCGAGTTTTAACTTGACATTTCGAAAACATTATAACAAGTTGAAAAGTTTATTAAACTAGAAATATCAGAAAAATATTTACTTTATTTCACAGAAATGAAAATAATGTTTTAGCTTTTCCAATTAGATAGCAACACACAAAATAACGAAAAAGGATTTTTTTTTTTTTAAATTTCAAAACAAAATATTCTTGCAAAAAGTCAAATTTTAAGCATTACTGTTTCGAACATTATGATTGATTGTTTAAGAAAATTAAATACGTAACTATTTATTACTAGTTAAAATATAAGTTTCTATAATTTCTATATTATTATAAATATAAGGAAAATTTATTTAAATAGACAACTCAAAATTACGAATGAATATTTATCGTAAAAAATTAATTTAATTCCTTCATAAATATACATATCTCATACAAAACTCTATTTTTTCTGTTTAATTATACTTTGCCGATAAAAGAAAATAAATGTTTTATTCAAAATTAAAATTTTAAGCTATTCTTTTTATTTTTATATTTATTGCAAACTGATAAGGAAAATTGATGATTTTTCATGAGTAGTAAATTGTAAAATTGATTAAATTGATGAAAAGAGTTTTTACATTTAAAAAATTATAATTTTTCTTTTTATTGTGTTATTAAATGTTGTCTTTCTTACATCTTTATATTATCTTTCTTAAAAGAATGTTCTTGTAGACGAAGAAAGATATCATAGTCTGCGACTATGATTAAAAGGCTTTATCATATAGTTTAATCTATCTAAAATTAAATTAATGATAATAATAATTAATGACACATAATAAATCACGGTTCTCGTGATATGCAATAATTATTTCTGTTGTATCGCCCTAAACAAGTCGACGATTTATTTACAAGCACAATTAATTAAGAATGTAAAACAGACTTTATATTTGTAACTGAACTTGTCTATGACAAAATATAAATGTGTAATAAAATTTCCATATGTACTTTGAATCAAAGAGGGAATTGTAATGCCAGGTCGTTCAAAACTTTTTTGACACCTTGTTTCTTTGCTAGTTATTAGATATTATTAATTATTAATTAAAGATTTTCACTTTGTGACGCCCCTATACTATTGTCCTATCCCTATATTGATTACACATAACAGTGAAATCGGAGCCGATGATTTCTACCATGGTAATTAAGTGTTTACTCTTAATGGGAGTACATATATATTTTACTTTGTAATTGTAAGTTGATGTGCATTTTCGTAGTTTCACGCATTTAGAAAAATCAGTATAATTTGATATAATTATAGGCTGATATTTGAGGATTTTTTAAAACAAAGTATGACCCAGAGTCTCCGAATGTCAATCAGACCAGTCTTGGGCGGTGACACCAAGGGCCGCGTTAGTGGGGGGGGGGGGGGTAACCTCCCCCCTTAAACAATCAAAAATGTTGTTACACTTGGCAAATTTAAAACTTTTATGGCAAATTTAATTAAAAATTTTAATAAAAACTGTAACACATTTCCTATTTTCGACAGAACTTGCAAAAGTTACAACTCTAATTGGGAATATCATTGAACTTTTTATAAATAAGAACTGTATTTCATTGTGGTAACTTAGCAAAATTATAAAACGAGTAGTCAAATATGAAAATTTGACTTGGCAATTTAAGGTCTTCTCCCCCACCAATAAAAAGTCTTAGCGATGGTCCTGGATGACACATTATATGGCCCCTTAGGCAGACCGAAACCAAAGGTCACTTACACGGTCAAATACAGATGAAGTCGCTTTTATGTAACACTGGATAATTGAATTAGCAATTTTGTACAGTTAAACAACATCTAACTGAATCCAATTATGGTTTGCAAACATTTGACAGTTAGTTTTTTATAGTTTAATCGAACCTTTAGCATAAAGTTATCTGCTAAAGATTATTGTCATTTTTCCCAACTCATAATCACATTAGAATTCAAACACCTTGAAGATAATAAGCGTGTCATTAGAAAGAAAAAGTTCCTCTGGGCTAAACAAATTTTATTGCTAATTTGCCACTATTCTTTCATTAATAGAAATGCTTTTCTTGTTGCCAACAAAAATCATGCTTAACAATGAGTAAACCATTAGATGAAAAAAAAAATCATGCGGCACTTTAAAAAGACTAAACACGATTCGATGGTAATTTTTAATCTTTCATGGAACTACACAGGAATAACTGTTTTGTTGAAACAATTAAATTTTAGTTAATATAGCTCCAACCCAAAATTTTTGTTGAATTTAAAAAAAACATTTGGTAAGTCCAATTACAATTTCAACCAAAATGTTTGGTTGGAATTACATTTTCCAAAATTTAGTTGTTTCAACATTTTTTTTTTTTTTTTTTTTTTTTTTTTGGATAAATTGTAGTATAAAGAATATTATTATAAACCGTTTAATAGGTGAAGAAGAAATTTGCGGGTATACAGACATATCTAGTTCGACACGAGTTGGTTTGTACACGAATCACACACAAATTCTTCTTGTGTTTTGTTGTGCGTTTACCTGATCCAATCCGAATCGTAGTCGAGTATAAAAGGGTTAACGTACTAGATTTAAAACACTTCCACATAACATCTGAATACCGAAGTCATTTAAAAGAATTAAAATAAAAAATAAAATTTTATTTTTAATGTATGATAATGTAATTTATGTAATGATATATGAATATTTTGAAATGTACTCATCCTATTAATTTGCTTTATTCATAAAATGCAATACCATGTCACAATATGAAATATAATTCTTTTAAGGTATCCGCCTACGTTTAAAACGTCAATTTCAATAAAAATTTGCAATTTTTCGATTTGTTTTTTTTATATAATGAATATTTATTTTTCTAAATCTGTTTTTATTTTTACTGTACGTCAATTAGAAATGAAATTAGAGTCCTTAAAAAAAAGCAGACGACGTTAATTTAACACATTCGCTGCCGATCACGCACCAGCGCGTGATATGGCGCCAAATTTAAAGGGCCACTCACACGCCAGCGCGTGATGTCCAATAGCCAGTCACGCGCTGGCGCGGGAAAATCTTTCACTGATTCTTAGTTATAAAAAGTAAATCGGCTTCTGAGAAAAACCCACTTCTACATTGCGGCATTAACTATCATCACATCTTTACGTAAACGGCAGCGATCGTGTTAAACTGAAGTTAAAAGCTTTAAATGCGTTTTCTAAAAAAATAGATTTTCATCGGAAAAGATAAACAATTTTTGTTCTAATTCAATATTTTACCATCCTATAATCATGAATTTTACTGTGTAGCTTTTCGATAATGTCTAGTAATGAACTAGCTTTAAGTGACCTATTTGTTGATACAAAGCTATTTTTATGAAGAATTGCACGTAAAATTACTGAAATTACTGAAATTAATAAATTAGCTGTATCTCTTTTACATTTCCATATCTTGACTAGTTTTTAGTTCATTCCACGCAAGAGTGTGCATATGAAAAAAATATTTGTGTTACATGCTTTTTTTTTACAGCCGGAGCTGTTTTATATATTTAAAAAAAAATAAAATAAAAAAAAAGCTAAAAAATAACCAGAAATTAAAAAATTTTAAAACGTTGAATAGATTTATATACATTTATATAATTTTCTTCGATTTGTGTTAGAATATACTAAAAAATACCAAAATATGTAAAAAGTAGAGTTAAAAAAATGTTTCCGAACGTAGTCGGATACCTAATATTAGGATAATAAAAAAATTTCTTATAAATAATATATAACTATACACCACTATATACATCATTTTGCTTAACTACAGCACAAAACTATTTCTAATATACATTTCGAATGAAAGAAAACATTTAATTTCACCCCACAAAGAGCAGTAAAACAAATGTAGTAACAATAGAAATGGATTTATGTCGACCGACTTAACAATTACAATCAGCAAACAAGAGTCCTTTATCATTTACACGAAAGAAATAAAAGATATATAAACCCAACATTTCCTCGGAAAAGGCTAAAGTAGAAAATAATTTCTTTCCATAGTACAAATACAGAATACTTTTTTTATCCTTGCAATGTAATATCAAACATTTAAATTTTTTTTTCCTCTGATGTTTTTCTTTCCGCTTTATTTAATAGAAAATATCTGACCATTTCATTCTAATCATTTTTATTTTATAATGGAAGTTCGTTGTTTATGAGATTTAATTATATGTTGTTCATTAAATAAACCAACGTTCTAATGTCAAAATCATGTTTCGAAAAACATACTCTTCCAAACAACCAATGCGACATGAATATTATTTTACTTTTAAAACAAAATAAAACAGGCAAAAAACATTTCTGAATTGCTTTAATGAATCGTGATTTAATATTATTTTGGATAATATTTATTTATTTATTTTGCTGTTGTTTCCGATACAAACAAATTCTTTTCTTTTTATGTGCGTTCGTAATTATGTAAATATGTAGCATTTATAGTCGTCGTCTGCCCGTCCATCCGCATATAACACAGCAAAAACTACCCAACAGAATTATTTGAAATTTAAAATATATAATTGTTGCATAATTTTGTCGAGTTACTTCAAATTTCATGAAAATCGAATATATAATTCAATTACAGGAACAATCAAAAGTATTCCGTTACATTACGGTCGATGAGAAAAAATAGTTTCAATTGAATTTTCATGATGTTGCACTCTTTCGAACATAGTAAAATTGATTTGCATCTATAAAGTATATACTAAAATATATATAATGTACACTAAAAAAAAAAAAAAAAATCTGTAATCCTACAGATGTAAAGTTGCCGAAATCTGTATGGTTTCTAACATTTTATCTGTATACTGTACAAGAAAAATGTAAATCTACAAAACTAATTTTTGCACAGTTCCAGAATTCTGCATCTTGACAAACGAGTCTACTAAAATTGCAGTCATCTTACTAAAATTTTATCTGTAACCTGGGTTGCAGTTATCTATATTATCACTGTATACAATTTTGCTTAAGTGCAGCATAAAACTATTTCTAATACATTTCGATTGAAAGAAAACATTTAATTTCACCCCACAAAGAGCAGTAAAACACATGTAGTAACAATAGAAATGGATTTATGTCGACCGACTTAACAATTACAATCAGCAAACAAGAGTCCTTTATCTTTTACACGAAAGAAATAAAATATATATAAACCCAACATTTTCTCTGAAACGGCTAAAGTAGAAAATAATTTCTTTCCATAGTACAAGATACACAACACTTTTTTTTTATCCTAGCAATGTAATATCAAACATTTTATTTTTTTTTTCCTCTAAGGTTTTTCTTTCCGCTTTATTTAATAGAAAATATCTGACCATTTCATTACAATCATTTTTATTTTATAATGGAAGTTCGTTGTTTATGAAATTTAATTGTATGTTGTTCATTAAATAAAGCAACGTTCTAATGCCAAAATCATGTTTCGGAAAATATGCTCTTCCAAAGAACTAATGCGACATGAATATTATTTTACTTTTAAAAGAAAATAAACAGGCAGAAAACATTTCTGAATTACTTTAATGAACCGTGATTTAATATTATTTTGGATAATGTTTATTTATTTATTTTGTTGTTTTTTGCGATATAAACAAATTCTTTTCTTTTTAGGTGCTTTCGTAATTATGTAGATACGTAGCACCTAATAGTCGGCGTTCAGTCCGTCTGTCCGACCGTCTCTCCGTCTCCCCGCATATAAGAGAGCAAAAACTACATAGCCGAATCGTTTGAAATTTAAAATATATAATTGTTGCATAGTTTTGTCAATTCATTTCCACTTTTATGAAAATCGGATGTATAGCTCAAATACAGGGATAATGAAAAGTATTCCGTTACATTATGCTCAATGGAAAAATTGTTTCAAGTGCATTTTCATGATGTTAGACTCTTTCAAGTATAATAAAATTGATATACAGCTATAAAGTATGTATTAAAATATGCATTTTGTACAATCTGGGATGCAAAGAATATTTATTATTAATTTACAAGGTCACGCAAAAGTATTCTATTGCATAAAGGACAGTATAGGGGGGAATATAGTTTAGGACACGTTTTAATTATATTAAAATATTTCATAATTTAAGAAATTGATATGCGTTTTTAAGGTTTACTAAAAGTTACTTTTTGTATAATAAAAAGCAGATAGTATTTATAGGTACACATAAAAAAATTTCGGATACTTATAAAATATCTGAAATACGATATATTATTACACCAAGATCTGAATAATTTAAAACTTCGATATAGTACGAATGTACCTCATTTGCTACACTTGACATGAAATTTCCGACTTGTTTTAACTAGAGATCATAGCATACCCTATACTTACTGAATTATAAGTGAAAGCGAAGATTCGAATTATCCGATTTCGAATTAACGACAGTCGACTGTATTAATAAAATGCTATACACATTTTCAAGCACTTGCGCCTTGATTTTTTTATTCAAGATTTTTTTTTACAACAGTACTCATCGTATTATTGTGTGATTTATACATAATCAAATGCTACGCAGATGGTTCAAACACTAAACGTCACTATTTTTTAATGAAGATTTTATTTTTTCAAACAGTACTGATAGTATCGTTGTATGATACTAGAAATACATATACAAATTTTGTATATTTTTTCCATATACGAAACGCCACAATTTTTATTCACGATTATTTTCACAACAGTGCTCGTAGTATGATTGATTGTGTGATGTTAGAAATACATAATCATATTCTCTAAACATTTTTTAAACACTAAACGGCGCGATTTTTACTCACGATTGTTTTACAACAGTACTCAAATAGTATCATTGTGTGATACTTGGAATACATAATGAAATGCTATACAGATTTCTTAAACATTAAACACCACGATTATATGCATTCTCATTGAAACATTTTAAAGATGCGATGATATTTTTTAAACGGGAAAATATAGTGTTCTTGTACAACATTTTTTACTTTATTCTATCTTTACAAGAAGAAAGTATTGGATTCATGAAAATTTTCGACTTCCGGTTTTCGACGGATTTATACGTTTTACAAGATCCTGAACACGTTTTGACTATTTTTAGAAAATGTCTGTCTGTGAGTCTGTCCGTCTGTCTGTATGTGACAAAAAATTTGTGGGCGCTCTATCTCAAGAACTAATGCTCGAAATTTAATAAAATTTTATATTCAGTTACACCTTGATATGAATTAGTGCCTATTGGTTTTTGGTGAAAATTGGCCAGCAGGTGGCGCTGCTATACTACGTTTTTCATGATTTTCAAGATTGCTATCTCTCAAGAACTAATGCACAGAATTTCACCAAACTTCAGAGTTTGTGACCCCTTGATATACATAGACGCTGATTAAGTTTTAGTGTAAATTGGCCAGCAGGTGGCGCTGCTATGCCACGTTTTTCATGATTTTCATGATAGCTATATCTCAAGAACTAATGCACAGAATTTCACCAAACTTCAGATTCCGCGATATCTTGAGATACATAGCCGCTGATAAGGTTTTGGTGTGAACTGCTCTATAGGTGGCACTGCTATGCTACATTTTGCACGATTTTTGCGATTGCTATATTTCAAGAACTAATGCAGAGAACTTCATCAAATTTTAAATTCTGTTACACTAGAATAGATAACATAATTAGACGCTGATTACATTTTGGTATTAACCTTGCAACAGGTGGTGCAGCTATGCTGCATTTTGCACGATTTTTCCGATAGCTATATCTCAACAACCAACGCACAGAATTTCATCAAACTTCAGATTTTGTTACAAAATGACATATAACATAATTACACGATGATTACGTTTTGTTATAAATCCTTCAACTGATGGTGCTGCTGTGCTATATTTTACACGTTTTTTTTAATTAGCTATATCTCAAGAACTAATGCACAGAATTTCATCAAACTTCAGATTCTTTTACACCATAATATAATTAGACGCTTTTTTACGTTTTGGCATAAACTGTCCAAGATATGGTGTTGCTGTGCTACGTTTTGCAAATTTTTTGTTATAACTATATCTCAAGAACTATTTGACGAAATTCCATGAAATTTCAGATTCTGTTAGGTCTTGACATAAATAGATGCTTATTAGGTTTTAATATAAATTACCCAACATGAGGCACTACTAAGCTCATTTTCTCAGAATATTAATTAAATTTTGCGTTTTAGGATTTTCGGATATACCAGAATCTCATTTGGCTAGGTCAAATGTTTGAGGAAATTCGATAGTGAGTAACTTTGGGGTCACCACTTTTTTTTTTTTTTTTTTTTTTTGGGGGGGGGGGGGTTGACACATCCAACTAGTTTTTTTTTATTAATATAAGATAGGTTCGGCGTAACCATCGGAAAAATAAGTGTCTGCCCAGATCCCCGAAAAGATCCTGGAAGTAACCATCAAAAATTAACTAATTAACTAAATAAAATAAATGCTTAAAATATTCTAGCTGACAAAAGATTCTTAGAAAGTAAAAATAATTATACACATTATATGTGAAAGAATTTAGATTTTATACTCCATATTATAAATTATTCTATGATATTTACAATTATTAATAAACGGATATTTAGGTTAGAGATATTAGTCCTAATGTAATATTGTGCCGACGCTGATATAAAATAAATAAATAATATAATAACGACCTTCGTCATTTGTACCATAGTGTGAATACTATAACATAAAGTAATTAAAATTAAAATTTTGAAACAAATATATGAGACACACCAAAATCTAACAGTTAACAACATCTCCAAATAAATACTTCCAATAAAGCTATTTCAGTGAAAGAAATGCACAGCATTTTTAGAAAGTAGCAAAATATATCTCCTATATATCAGATACTATCTATTTCAGCACATATAATATTTTTGCTCTAGAGCTTTCGACAAAGAAGCGTCCTGCTTAGCTGTCTGCCCATAAAAAATAATACCCGATTTTCCACGGCGTTTCCTTATACTTTATAATGACTGCTTCAATGTTTATGAGTATTTTGCCTCGAGTCGTTTATTGCGGCTCTTCTTCTGCATCATATGCTTTAGAAAAACATTTATTTCCGGGAAATATCTTTCCTATACGCGATTAGATATGAAATGTTTTTCTTTTTTTTAATTCTGTAGATACAGCAATTTTTAATAAGAGTCTAAATTTTAATTTTTACCGTTATTAATTTACATCAGTACAACTTACATCAGTATGGTGCAACTTTGCACCCTATTGTTTTATACATTTTTTTTCAAACACTTATCACAACGATTTTTTATGCATTAAGAAATGCTTTTTTTTAAACGGGAAAATATGGTGTCCTACTTTTACAACTTTTTATATTATTATTATTATTATTATTATTATTATTATTATTATTATTATTATTATTATTATTATTATTATTATTATTATTATTATTATTATTATTATAGGGTTGGCGCAACCACGGAATTGCGACGTATGACCAGGGCTTTGAAAGGGTCCTGGAAGTAACCGTAAATGTAAAAACTAACTAAATAAATGCTTAAAATGTCCTAATAGATAAAAGATTTTTATAAAGTAAAAATAATTATACACATTACATGTGAAGGAATTTTCATTAGATACTCTAGATTATAAATTATTCTATGATACTTACAGTTTTTAATAGACGAATATTTCAATTAGAGACATTAGTCCTCGCGCACATTGCGCCGGCTTCAATAAAAAAGTTTAATAACCACCTTCGTCATTGGATATCATAATATGAAATCATAACATAATGCAATTAAAATTTTGAAGCAAAAATGTCATGCATACTAAAATCTAACAATTAACAGTATCTCCATGTAAGTACTATCAATAAGCCTATTTCAGTGAAAGAAATGTACAGCAACTTTTAGAAAGTAGCAAAATATATCCCCTATATATCAGATAATATCTATTTCAGCACACATAATATTTCTGCTCTAGAACTTTAGACAAAGAAGCGTTTTGTTTAGCTGTCTGCTCGTAAAAAATAATACCCGATTTTCAGCGGCATTTCCTGACTTTATAATGACGGCTTCGATGTTTATGAGTATCTTGCCTTGAGTCGTTTATTGCAGCTATTATTACACATCATATGTTTCAGCAAAATATTTATTTCCGGAAAATATCTTTCCTATAAGAGGATAATTTTTTTTTTTTTTTTTTTTTTTTTTTTTTGTAGATACTGCACCTTTCTAATAAGATTCTAAATTTTAACCTTTTCTATTAGTAGTTTACAACAGTAATATATTTTAATATGAAATTTGGTCTGAAATCAAAACTAAACAAGGCGGAAATTGCATATCATTTGTAGCAAATGAGGTACGTTCGTACTATAACAGTTTTTAAAATATTAAGGTCTTGGTGTAATACTTCGTATACTGTATAAGTATCCAATATTCTTTTGTGTGTCACTTTAAATATTGTCTGCTTTATATTATGCACGAAGTAACCTTTAGTAAACTTCAGCAACGTATATCAATTTCATAAAATGTGAAATACTTTAATATAATTAAAACGGGTCCCAAACAATGTTTCCTTCTATATCATTATGCAATGCAATACTTTTGTGTGGCCCTATAAATTAATAAGAAATATTACCAAAATATGAAGTAATTAAAATTAAAATTTAGAAACAAAAATGTCAGGCCAACCAAAATCTAACAATTAACAATATCTCCAAATAAATAATATCAATAAACCCATTTCAGTGATAGAAAAGCACAGCATTTTTAGAAAGTAGCAAAATATATCTTGTATGTATCAGATACTATCTATTTCAGCATATGTAATATTTTTGCTCTAGAACTTCCGACAAAGAAACATCTTGTTTAGCCGTCTGCTCGTAAAAATTAATACCCGATTTTCCACGGAGTTTTCTTACTTTATAATGATTGCCTCAATGTTTATGAGTATGTTGCATCGAGTCGTTTATTGCGGATCTGCTTCCACATCAGACGTTTCAGCAAAACATTTATTTCCGGAAAATATCTTTCCTATAAGCGAATAGATATAACGTGATTTTTTTTTTCATTTTAGTAGATAATGCACTTTTCTGATAAGATTTTTAATTTTAATCTTTACCATTAGTAATTTACATTAGTAATATATTTTAATATGAAAGTTAAACTGAAATCAAAACTAAACAAGTCGGAAATTGCACATCATTTATAGCAAATGAGGTGCATTCGGTCTATAACAAAGTTTTAAAAATAGTCAGATCTTGGTGTAATACTTCGTATATTCTATAAATATCCAAAATCTTTTGTGTGTCCCTTTAAATATTGTCTGCTTTATATTATACACGAAGTAACCTTTAGTAAACTTCAGCAACGTATATCAATTTCGTAAAATGTGAAATAGTTTAATGTAATTAAAACGCACCACAAACAATGTTTCTCCAATATCATTATGCAATGCAGTAATTTTGTGCGGCCCTGTAAATTAATAACAAATTCTACCGTAATATAAAGTAATTAAAATTAAGATTTAGAAAGAAAAATCTCAGGCAAACCAAAATCTAACAATTAACAAAATCTCCAAATAAATAATTTCAATAAACCTGTTCCAGTGAAAGAAACGCACAGCATTTTTATAAAGTAGCAAAATATAACTCTTATATATCAGATACTACTGATAGACCACATTTGTAAGATCTTCACTTGGCAGAATGCCAAGCCGATTCCATTCAGACTTTAGGGAGAATAGCCCATATGAGACCGAAATTACTTCTACGTATTCATAAAAATCATGTTAAATATTGTTTTTTTTTTTTTTTTTTTTTTTTTTTTTTGTTCTGAGTAAAATTTTATTTTAAGGGTGAATTTCACATGAACTGCCAGTTTGATGTCCTGATTTTTAAATCTAAATTTCATATTAATGAATTTATTTTTTGCTATTCTAAAATCAAGTAGTAACTCCTCTTTTTATGCTTAATTCAATGCAATTATTAGATTTTTTCAGAGTTGTGAAATAGTGATCTTTTTTTTGTACTTTAGTTAGCAAGTAATGGGAATTTACTTGTCCTGAATATAAAACTCGCAAAATTTCAATCTTTTTTTATGCTTCCAAACATTTTAAAATTTTTATATATGGATTAAAAGTAAAATATTCTGTGTTAATTAAACAAATAGATAGTTTATATATTTAAAATTAGTATCTAAGAGTTAAAAATTTAAATGTATTTTGTGTCCGCATATGCAGAACATGAGTGTTACTTTAGGGAAGTTAATATTATTTGTTTTCAAAATATTTGTATATTGCAGTTGGCAACGGTAGTGAGATAACGATGTTTTTTCTTCTTTACAGTGCGCTTATTTAGAACGCGATAATTTTGTTCTATAATTGCTGTTTATCAGAATGTTCATTTCAACATGGTGAGTATTTTTTTTTTCTTACAAGAGTGTTACCCATTTATTTATTATTATTTTTTAACGTATAAAAATGTTAAGATTTAAAAGATTTTAATTTTTTATTTTTACCATTGGTAATGTATATCAGTTACACTTTTTGATATAAAACTTGAACTGAATTCAAAATTATACAAGAAAGAAAAAAAAAGTCATACTTAAAGTATAGATTATGAAGCACTTTCCAACACATTTAAAATAATAATAACATAACTACATCGTTTAAAAAATACTAGTTAGCATAGATAGTGTATTGTTACGTCCCATTTCACCATATGGAAATGTATATCGCATTTCAAAACCGAAATTTCAACTGTTCCCATCTACAATCGGAAAATTATCCGAATTTTTTAGCAGCCCTGTATATGATATAGAGATTTTACCAATTAACAACATGCATTCCATAATTTGTTTCATTTAAGAGACACATACATTTCAGTAAAAAATCCCCCTTCAACAATTTCCTATAATAAGAAGAATAGTATGCGAATACTTTTGTTAAGCCCTGTATATGAGGTATAGAATTTATATATAAAGAGTAATACGCAAAAAACTAATTAAATTTAAACGCTCATACCGAATTTAAAAACCTACTCTTCAACATACGCAAAGACAGTACTGTAACCAATTTCTTTTGTGTGTCCAGTAAATTAATAAAAATGCTCCCAATGCTCCTTTTAAACGTGATCGTAGTGAAATTCAGTGATTTATATCAGTTTCAATACATATGAAATAACGAAATGTTATTAAAATATTCTTCAAACGATTTTCCCCCTATATCATAATGCAATCGAATTCGTTTGACTGTTTTTGTAAATGAACCATTAATCGTACATATTTCATATGCAATACCAAACATGTTTTGATGACCCCCAAATAAGGGTTATTTATTGCGTGAAAATCAGAGAATACTTAAGGGAGTTAGGCAGACGGACAGACAAATCGAACACATAAACACTTATAAATTTTGTTGGAACGCGCTAATAAAAAGAAAAATCTCCTAATTAGACATTAAGATTACTATATAATGATGAACTAAACAAACTTTCATATATCATTAATTCACTCCCAATTAAAAGTAAAATTACCTTTTACAAATATATTTTATGAAACTTCCTTCCTTTTTAAAATGTATTATTCTCTTAATCTCTTTCGCACTTAATAAACATCATCTGCTAATGATTACCAGACACTAATTGTTAATAAAATAAACAAATAAATGAAACAATCAGAAGTTCTATTAACCATGCTGGCGCATTTATCTCAGAGTTAAATTTTACAAAAACAAAAAGGGGAAATATTTGATTCATTCCCACAGAAATCTAATCATTTAATAATCTGATTTGTTGTTGATAAAATAGGTATTCATCTCGTAATTCCACTCGTAATGATCTAATTGTTTATAACAAATAAAACATCATGCTATAGCTATATCTACTTACATTATATATTGCTTTCATTTATAGTAACATAATTTATGGTTTTCATTATGTTCTTTATTTTGGAATTTTCTAATGCTCGCTTGACTTTGATGGAATTACATTTACGATAAAATTTCAATCGATCAATGGCTAGGCTAAATTTCAATTCAAAAGTAATATTAAATGTATTGTTCGTTAGGGTAGTAAAAAATCAGACGGTTTTCCACTTTTGGCTTGGTGCATCCCTTTTGAAATAAGTATACATCTGTTTATGTTATTTGAAGAGCTTTGTCTTTCTCTTTCTAACCCTTGGTATTATAAGAATTCGCCAAGATCGGATGTTTGCCTAAAAAAAGGTAATTGGACATTAAAATATCATTTTCTTTTTCTTTTTTTTTTTGGGGGGGGGGGGTAGATTTCAAGTACATATCAAAGAAATATTCAAAGAAACTGTGATCATAATTTGAATAGCTATGACTTAAAATTATAGAGTAACGGAAATTATCCTACACTCTTCATATTTAATACCGAACATGACATGATAACCATCACTAGCATATAGTAGCATCCATTAATAATATATAATAACATCATTAGCATTATTGCTTGAAAATCCAAATAAATTTACTCCTGTTAGAGCGTAGACAAACAGACAAACGGACAAACCAAATACATAAGCACTTTTCAACTATGTTGGAAAGTATTAAAAAAAATTATGTTACTTGATTGACTAAAGATTGATAATTGCAGCCCTTTAAAAAATAATAAATACTGATAATAATATAATATTTAGTTTACAATATAATACAGTAAAATCAATAAATATACTGCAAAATTAACAGTAATAAACCGTAAAATAAACAGTAGAAATACATAACCAAATAGTAATATATGGTATATTTCTGCATTTTCATTTATAAAACGGCATAGTACTATTTATTTACGGTTTATTATTGCTAATTTTACAGTATAATACTGACATACCAGCTGCCAGTACTATACTGTAAAATCAACAATTATTTTTTCAGGTAGTAAATGTGTTTTCGTCTGTGGTATGCATTTTTAAACATAATATTATTAATTCAATTAATGCATTGTGTATAATTTCTATAGATATCTACAGGGATACAAGAAAAAAAAAACGGAATTTCATCGGATTATGAACAGCAATATTGCTGAAAATGGATCGCTATTGAACTATGTGTTTTTTAAATTGTTTATACATAGCTCATTTCATTGATATATATATATATATATATATATAATCTGAAATGTCTTATTATATGTCTTATGGATATTAAGTTAATGTTTGCAAGTTTTCTTAATCTATCCATAATTTTTGGTTCTTGTCAATGTTCTTTCTATAAAATGAAAAAAATGCCAATTGGAAAGTTTTTCACATTCATCCAACAATATTATTGAGATAAAAGTTTAACAATTAACAAACCTCAAATAAATATTTTCAAGTGAAGCACATAATTTTTTAGAAGAAAGGAAAATATAACTCATAGATATCAGATATTTATTTCGGATCACATGTATATTTGCTTCAGATTCTTCGACAAAGAGCAATTTCTTTAGCTCATAAAAAATAATGTCCGATTTTCCAAGTCATTTTCTTAGTTTATAAGGACTTCTACGATGTTTATGAGTATCTTGCTTCAGGACATTTATTGTGGTTCTTCTTTTATATTATGGTTCAGCAAAATATTTATTTCAAGAAAATATCCCATAAGCGAATCGGTAACGGAGAATCCTTTTTTAATTTATGTTTTTTTTTTAAAGTTGTTTATTTACATATTTCATTTCAATGTTAAAAAAAAAACTGAAATGACTTATGAATATTTAGTTAATATTGGTAAGTGTTTCATAATCTATCTCTGATTTTTCGTTCTTGTCAATGTTCTTTTTATAAAAGGAAAAAAAATACCATTTGGAAAGTCTTTCACATTTATCCAACAATATTAGTGAAATGAAAGTTTAACAATTTAAAAAAACTACAAACATATATTTTGTACGGTAGCACATCATTTTTTCGAAGGAAGGAAAATACATCTCGTAAATATCAGATATCTATTTCGGAGTATATGTATATTTGCTTCAGATTCTTCGACAAACAGCAGCTTCCTTAGCTGTCTGCTCATAAAAAATAATGTCCGATTTTCCACGTCGTTTCCTTAGTTTATAATGACTTCTACGATATTTATGAGTATCTTGCTTCAGGTCATTTATTGTGGTTCTTCTTTTATATTATGATCCAGCAAAATATTTATTTTAAGAAAATATCCCATAAGAAAATAGATAATGGAGAATTCTTTTCTAAATTCTCAGCAGAAGCATTGCTTTTCTAATAAACATTTAAATTTTAAGTTTAACTAGTAATTTGCATTATATTAGCAGCATTAATTTTAGTGCAGAAGTTAAGCTGAAACAAATATTAAATAAGAAAGATAGGCCCTGTATTAAGCTTAGCTTATAAAACATTTTCTAACTCATTCAGAATTGCGCAAATATTTATTTCGGAGCTCATGTATATTTGCTTCATGTTCTTCGACAAAGAGCAGCTTCCTTAGCTGTCTGCTCAATAAAAAATAATGTCCGATTTTCCACGTCGTTTCCTTAGTTTATAATGACTTCTACGATGTTTATGAGTATTTTGCTTCAGGTCATTTATTGTGGTTCTTCTTTTATATTGCGGTTCAGCAAAATATTTATTTTAAGAAAATTTCTCATAAGAAAATAGATAATGGAGAATCCTTTTCTAAATTCTCAGCAGAAGCATTGCTTTTCTAATAAACATTTACATTTTAAGTTTTACTAGTAATTTGTAACAGCATTATATTTTAGTGCAGAAGTTAAGCTGAAACAAAAATTAAGAAAGATAAGCCGTATGTTAAGTTTAGATTATAAAACATTTTCCAACTCATTCAGAATTCTGTAATAAAACACCCTCGTTTACTAAGGGGAAAAATAAATAGTTTAGATAATGTACAACATATTTCAACATCCAATTTCAGAAATTATCATCTATTGTCAAAAAGGTATAGTAGTCTTCTTCTTTGTGAATCTTGTGTGAAATTCTGTTGCGAAATCTTGATATACATTATTTATAAATATGTATATACATACTACATAGTAAGTGAAAATTTAAGTTGGAAATACATTATATAGTTGAAAATTACTTTTCAGGAATTTCAGTCAGCAAGCAGAAATGTAATTGAATTCCTTTGTGCAGTCATGTATATGATATATAGAAATTATGCGTATCAAATAACATTTAAAAAAATGTAACAAATATAAAACGCATTTTTAGCAATATTTTACTACTGTATTACTATTGTATGTTTTGAAATATAAATATATTTGTTCTAAATTTTCCTTAAGAATTCATCAAAAAATTTACAAGTATAGACATAACGAACTTTTGAATACCAATTTTTAGTTCAAATAAAATATTTTCTCTAAACTTTTAGATAATATGGAGCAGTTCGCTTGACTATCTTACAGTAAAAAATAATCCTCGATTTTCCACACCGTTTCCTTATTTTTTAATGATTGCCTCAATGTTTATGGCTATCTTACCACGATTCATTTATCGTGGATTCTCTTCCAGATCATGCTTGAGAGAAAAAGCTTTACTTTTACGGAATAAATCTTACAAGCGAATAAATATTGTAGGTATTTTTTAAATTCTACTCAGATGTACGATTTTTTTAAAACTAAGTTAAAATATTGACGTTTTATGACAAATTTGTAGCAACCTATTTTAGAATAAAAATCAATCTGACATTTTAAAAATACTGAAATACATATTTTATCAAAATTGTCTTTTATAATACTTGCCACTACATATATTTTTTAATATTAACATTTTGGTGTTATATTTTCCATATATACGGGAGATGTACGGGTGTTTTCTGTCACACATAAGGAGTTTATTGTAGTAAATACAAATAGTCTGAAACATTTGTGGAGAAAGTAATCGTAATTTGACTCGAGAACTCGTTGTTTATCAAAGCATATTTATTAATACGATGAGATGATGCATTCCGTGAGGAGTAGTTTGACCGTTTTCGTGGTTGCCTCTAGAACTATATTCATTTACTGCTTGAAGCATTAACAGGTCTAAAGTAATGTGTATCAAATCTCTAAGAACTAATTTTTTTATGAGAGTTCCGGGATTTGGATTAATTTTTATAATATTTTCTAGTAGAGGGCAAAAGTGAAAACTGAGAGGATACTAAGGTCACTGATGAATTTAGGGGATGGGTTGGGGAGGGCATTTCCCCTCAGATGAACGAGATGTCCCCCACGAAAGATTTGAGATATGTTTTCAATGGTTAAAAAGTGCACTCCTTTAAACTCTATAATGTCCCCTACCTCCGGAGCCACAGAAATCCCTCCCGGAGAAAAGTGTCTGAATTCAATACTACTAAAAGTTAATTGGATAATTAGCTTTTGATTTAATCTGGACTTTATGATGACTTATGAGCTTGATGTCTTTAATCTGGACTTATGAGCAGGTCGACACTTGGATACATTCTAACAAAAGATATATAGGGCTAGGTTGCACTTGTGCTTGATCTCATTTTAATTTGATGAACAGCCGACACCGTGCATACGTTAGCGCCGATCGGAAATAGAACACATACAGGCAGTAGAAGGGATTTAACAAGAAGTTCTCCATGGAAAAATGAGGAGTCATTTTCAGATTTTATACTTTTATTATTACACGCCATCTAAAGCAGTTCCCACCATTCATTATAGAGGGGTAAAATTGCAGCAAAATTAGATGTAATTTTTTTTATTACATCTAATTTTACTGCAATTTTTACGACCAAAACTGCTGCCAACAGTTTTTAGCGTAAATTTAACTTTATTTATTTATTTATTTATTATTTTTTTACAGTGTGGTCAGAGTTACCGTGCTAACAATCCAAGCTGCAAAATTTTCCTAACTAATGGTCCGTGATGTGGTTGTACAATTTTGCAGGATCGACCTCTCAATTTTTTTATCCTCTCGGGCGTTAGTCATGGGAGGGCGTTGAGATCTTGGATGCCATTCAGTATGACCTTCAGCAATACATTAATTCCATATTCGCATAGTATGGTTGGATTTCGACCACTGCGACGGGAGATATCACGGAGCGATGATCCACATATTCTTCATAGGCAACGATCTTATATCTATAGAAATCCCGACACTTGCTGGAAACGATTTCTTCTTATTATTTGAGGTAGTACACGATATTCTGAGCAAACGTCGACCTTACAAAGCGCTATCCGAATCTTCTAAGCAGTGCTTCAGATGTCGTTTCTCCCGTCTGTTTCGTCTAAATGCGCTGAAACACTAATCATTTACATAATACAACCTCTCCTTCTTTTCGTGTGATTATGACGCTTGTCATATCATTCCTTTTTGGTGTTGCAATTTTAATGGCCAGCAGTGTGTTAAGAGTGAACAAATATCGTGGAATTCTTTGTGATATTTTTAAGTTTTATGATGAAATATAGAGCAGCATAGTTAAGCATAAAATTGAATGTCTGATAATCATTTACTTTAAAATGCGTGTTTTATGAAAATTGGTTTCTAAAATATTTAAATTTTCTAATATTTTTTAAAACATTTGCCTTTTTGCTTTAAATTTTCTATCTGTGAAAACAATTTTTTCTACATCCCTATTCTATACTTCCTTCATATTAACCTTTCAATATATTTTTATAGCCAAAATAATGTTATTTTGTTTGTATCATGTATCATTTGTTGTACAGATATATTTTTTCTTCCTAACTCATCGGCAAAAGAGCAGCTTATTTGACTGTTTGCCAATAAAAAATAATGTCTAACTTTCCACACCGTTTCGTTATTTTTTAATGATCGCCTTAATGTTTATGAGTATCTTACCTCAAGTCATTTAATGTGGGTCTTCTTCTAGATAATGCTTGAGTAAAAAATTCCGGAAAAAAACTGTTTAAAAAAAGACGTTTTTTCAATAAGCAAATAAATAAATAAAATAAACTAATTTTTGAAATTTAGCAGCATTTAAAAAATATATATTCATGCATTTTTTCTTCATTTTTGGCACGTATTTTGAAAGCATAAAATATACACGAAAATCTTCATAAAGGACACTCATGAATAGTAAACACTTCTATGCAGCAGAAATTTTTTAGATTCTCACCATTTTACATACATGTGTATTTTTATATGTCAATAGCAAACAACTAGGAATAGTAAGCAAACTTTGCTCTCCCGAAATGTCCACTATTCAGAAGTTTTACTGCATATGTAATCATATATTGTCAGATGTTTCTGATTTGGATCCCAGATTTAACATGACACTTTAAATGACTTTAGATAGCTAACAAACAGGAGAATATATAAATGCTTTCTATATATGTATTTTCTTTCTAATGGAAAGGTAATAAAGTACATGGCCGATTTTATAAGATATCTTTTAAAATGTTCATAAAAGATAGAATAAAAACTTTTAACTTCTTTTCAAAGAAGCCATAATAACTTGTGCACTTTGCAGTTTTCAAAAAATAAGCACAAAAAAGCGCTCTGTTTAAAGATTTCATTGATGAAAATTGTCAAGAAAAGAGCTACTCAAAAAATGAACAATCCATTGCAAAATAACTTATTACAAACATACATTGAAATGATTTCAAAATTCCCCGAGTTTCATCATCAGGTTAGTGAAGAAATTTGGGCTTTTTAAATAGGTGTTACTTTGAAAAAAAAATTCACCAAGAGTGAAATTCTTATATATATATATATATATATATATATACCTTGAAAACGAACCAAGTACCACTATTTCCAATAATGTTCGTATTTGTTCCTATATTGCTAACTCATCTTGTATTGTTTAAGTTTGTTTTGTACAGAGTTATTATATATTCATCTTAGATATTGAATAGTAGAATGTACCGGGTGTCCCAAAAATTACAGATGGATTTTAAAATTCAATAACTTGCAAACGGTGACAGCTATTTAAAAAATTTTTGAAGGAGGGTTATGTATAATGTCAGGAGTATTTTTACCGTAATTTTTTATTTTAGTTCGCATCTCAAACAATAGGTGGCGCTGACGGCGATTGAAGGCCAGGTCGACGCTTCACTCAGCATTGATCACCTGGCCTTCAATCGCCGTCAGCGCCACCTATTGTTTGAGATGCGAACTAAAATAAAAAAATAAAAAAAAAACTCCTGACATTAAACATAACCCTCCTGCAAAAATTTTTTTAAATAGCTGTCACCGTTTGCAAGTTATTGAATTTTAAAATCCATCAGTCATTTTTGGGACACCCGGTATAATGATTATATATTTACATATATACAGTGTTGCCGAATCCGAGGAGTGATAACTTCAGAGGAGTGATTGTAGATATGAAGAGGATGACAAATTGTATTTCAGTTGTCTGAAATTATTACCGTCAACTTAAACTGAGTTAAGAGTAACTCCTTGGACACGATCAACACATATACGTGCCGCAAAAAGTCTTAAGAACCCTTGTTTATCCCCAACAGTAAAATTTTACTATAAAATTAGGCTTATTTGAGCATTTTCTCGATTTAACAAGGTACAAATTTCTGTTTTTAAAAACCGGTGACAAAACATTGACAATAATTTTATAGTAAAATTTTATTGGTGGTGATAAACAATGATTCTTAAGCCGGTTAGGTATTCACATCACTGAGAAAAAAATATATACCTCCCTCACCTAGAATGAATAACACTAGTTTACAAAATTAAACTTTTTGTCTGTTGCTGCGATTTTTGTGGTTGATAATGTTCACTTATGACTTGTTTTTGTCAAATCTAACAAGAAAATTTTGTGAGGAGCTCCAGTTATTTTGTTTTTGATTTTTATCATTTAAGCATACATATTAATCGATAACAGGCGTATGTTACTGTGTTAAGATTAGTTTCACAAGTTTTTGCACCATAAGTAGTTCAAGAAAACGTTGTTTAAACAATCCAGATCATTTTTGCTTTATATGCGGGGAATATGTGTTTAACATTTGTAAAAAGTTAGATCAATGTTGGTGAAAAATACGTATTTTGAGTATTTTGGGACACTTTTGGATAAAAATGAGAGGTTTTGGGCTCCCAATTGTGTTTGTAAATCGTGTGTGGAATATTTAAGATACGGAAAAGTGGTAAAAGAAATGCCTGGAACACCGACTATTTGGCAAGAACCACGAAATCATCTCGAAGACTGTTATTTTTGTAGCGTGAACGCAAACGGTTTAAACACTAAAAATCGTGCTAAATGGCAGTACCCAAGTACTAGTTGTGTTGAACGTCTAGTGCAACGTTCACCTGAATCTTCAGAACCTAAAAATATACCTGAACAATTAGAAGAAGATATTGAAGGACCAAGCTCATCACAAAATGATGCTGATTTTAAAGGTAAGTTAAATGAGCCAAAATGCTTTTCCCAAAATGAGTCAGATGATCTTGTAACAGATTTAAATCTTTCTAAACAAGCTTCATAATTGTTAGCAGCAAGACTAAAAGAAAAAAAATTGCTTACTCGATACTAAAATAAGTTTTTATTGGAAATAAAAAATCTGAAAATTATATTGAATTTGTGGAAGACCTTCTACTACAATTAAAAAATATGGGGTGTAATATGAGCATAAAACTCCACTTCCTCCATAGTCAACTGTACAGGTTTCCGAAAAATTTAGAAGATATAAGCAAAAAGCTGGGAGAGCGTGTGCATCAGGACTTACGCGTCATGGAAGAGGGCTTCTGGGATACAAATATGATGTCTGACTACTGTTGGGTTCTGATACGCCATTTTCCAAAGTCTACGCATTAGAGAAGAGCTTTTAAACAAAGTTTTTTAGAACTCAATGATTAATTATTTTTTAGTAAATGTTTTCTAAGTAAATACGTGTTTTTTTTTTCTGTTTAATAGCTACATAGCTGAAACTCAGAAACTAGAGCTGATTCAAATATTCTAATTATATTTTTGAAAATAGCATATCATATGTAGTCAGCAACAGCTAAAATTTTTTCGGCAACAGATATACTATAAACTAGTGTAATCAGTCACTTTCTGAATACTTAAACTAGAACTACGGATGACCGAACTATGCGAGTAGATTAAAAAACTATGTTGAATAGACGCAATAACCTGACATTTCTAGTCTAGTGTTTTCTAGGTGACGAAATGATATTGAATCGTTTCAGTAACAAGAAATTATCGCTTGATTTTGGGAATGGTTTCATATACTAGAATTCTAGTTACTAAATTAAATATCTTGTGTTCGCATCTATTTGCAGAGATTTTTAAATAGATTTCACAACGAGAATATAAGATACGCTCTTGAAATCTAATAGGGAACTCCAGAACTCTCTGGCATAGGGAACTAGAATTTATAAGGATGACATGGAACTACTTTTTCAAGAGCCACAATTTAGATTCTAGATGCTGGAACTATATTTTTTTCTCAGTGATCTATTATATTTTTTCGTGGGAAAAATATCTTGAAGTTGCTATAAGAAAATAATTATGGTGATAGTTTTTCATGTTAAAATAACTATATAAATTTTAATGTAATATATTCCAGAGCAAAATCTTTTATTGTGAAATGAATGCAACAACCATGCTATATAATATACATGAAGTTGCACTATTTTTCCGTATGTGTGAACACTTTGTAGTTTTAAAACATGTAAAGTTGCAGTGATTCTTCTACTGCTTGAAATGTTTAGAATGAAGTGATTAGTCATAAATGTGAATTGAATAAATATTTTATTTAAGGCGCATAAATTTGTAATGTTTTTCCTCCATATGAAACCATCTGAAAGAGTTGTGTTAAACGAAAAAAACTAAATAACATAACTATTTAACGCACATGAAGTTGCATAGTTGAAATTTGTTTCAAGCGTCTCAGGAAAAAGATTTTAGCGGTCAAAATTGACTATTTCTCTCCGGGATTTTTTTGCAATTCACTCAGCCTGATTCGTAGGTATTCATGGCATTTGTGTTCATAGATAACGTTAATGCTGCATAGAATCTCTTAAAAGTTCTCCACTTAAGACCGCACACTCATATCTATCAGTTTTCAGACTTATCACGAGTCAATAAGTCTAATCAACAATTGTGTAGGAAAATATTCGACAAAACATTTTGTGATGAAATTCCGTGTGGTATTTCATCTGTACAGTTCATTCTTTTTGTAAGATTAAGCCTCCTTTATTTCTTTTCTTTAAAGGAAAAAATATCTGATGTATTAAAATAATGCTATTTTTTTAGCCAAATATTTTTTAAGCTTTATACATATCTATTCAACTGATAAACATTTGTAATTAATGTAAAATAAATATAATGCTGTTTAATATATATAATTTATTACAATTTTAATACAATGCATTCTTTAAACTATTTTTTTCTAATTTTAATGTTCATAAAATTTTATATTTTGGGTTCATTTAAGTACTGTTTTTATTTTTTCTGTGTTGTAAATGGTAGTGAAATTGTTAAAATAAATCTACATCCCAAATTACACATACAGTATTTACAAATTAAACATCAAGACAGATTAGACAAC
Source organism: Maratus speculifer (assembly GCA_964019185.1). Classification (NCBI taxonomy): domain Eukaryota; kingdom Metazoa; phylum Arthropoda; class Arachnida; order Araneae; family Salticidae; genus Maratus; species Maratus speculifer. Next base: position 143,701,902 of record OZ025289.1, on the reverse strand, counting down.
ATGTTTTTAAAAATAACGTTAATCCTGCCATGCCATTTTAGGTTCATTAAAAAATGGGAATCTTGTACATACCTTGGTTCATTAAACCTTCCGGAGGAAAAAAAAATAATAAAATACCAGCCATTCCACGTTAATTTATAAACTTTCGCAAATGTTTTTTAAGGAGTATGGGAAAAAAAGGAGTTAATTTCTCATGCTTTATTACTTCCTTTAATGACTTGCTGATAAAAAAAAATAAAAAAAAAAGTTTATTTTTTGAAGCCGTCAGGAAGATTAAACAAGAAGTGCGGTGAAAAAAAAATGTAGTTAAAAATACCAAAAAGTTCTAGTCAATACTTACACTGTATTATGTCTTTTTCTTTTTGGATTAGATAAAAAAAAAGTCTCATAAAATTGAACTTTTTTATGTGTTTTAGGAGGAAATGCGTAATGGTTTACAAGTAGGTGTGTATTTTTTTTTCCTTTTCTTTTTTTACCTGATGAGAAAAAGAGAAATACTTTGAATAGTTTTGGACTACGTTGAAAGTTTTAACAATAAGAAACAAATGATGTATAATATGTGAATACCATTTACGCTTTTTACCACTTTGGATAATTTTTATTTTAAGACCTTTTTTGCGGAAATTCTAAAAAATGTTGCTTGGCATGTGGAATATTTACAAATTGACTTCGTATAACGTGATATTCCTGATAAATCGAATTTTTTTCATGCAAGTAATTAGACTGTTATATTTTCTATTGGGATGCCATGCTATTTCCCATCGTACTAATCTATTTACTACGGTATAAAAACCCTGTAATCTGACATGTTTCTAATAAAAATTCGAACAATACGGCACTAAATCAGCAGATTAGAACTATAACAGCGTAAAATCAACGACGAGTAACATAAGAAAAGTATTTATTTTTGAAATGGGAGAGATTGTGTGTTTGCAGTGCAGATCCATGCCGTTTTAAATTTTGAAAAGTGATGCTCAACAAAATAAAAAAATAATAATAATCAGGTTTTTTTTAGATAGATAATGATTAGAATCAAAATCGATTTTAAATTATAGATTTTGAAAATATCATCATCTAAGCGATGAAACATGTCGACATCAATATTTATTTGACTTATAAATGTATTTTTATCGCTTTAGGTAAATATTACTTAGTTTGATGATTTTAATTGATTTTCATGCATAACTTTAAAGGTCTAATTTTGCTTACAACAAAAATCTCAGCACTTTTTAATAATCTTTTATTTTCCGTTTTAAAAAAATACAAAAGTTTTGTAGATGCTTCATTTTTTTAATAAACCAAATTTAAAACTACACTTTCGTAGCATTCTTGGGTTATAAATAATGCTAGATTAAATTCTTACCATCGATCATGGTCTCATAATTATATAAGGCACATTAATCACACTATAATGTCATTGAAACTACATTATGATATTGAAATCTCGGATAAGTTAGTGGCTAGACGTGTGTATTAAATTGCTAATTTAGTATAGACCATACATATGCGTATTACCTTAACAATAAATTCCATATCATTTTACTCGAATTGTAATATTTTAGTATGTAGCATAATGAAAAAAGTTTCTAAAAATGGAGGAAAAAAAACATATTTTTTAGTTTAAATAAACTTGTACTAAGTTCCATAAAATAGTATTCGTTGTGTAATATATTTTAATCAAACGACAAATATAGTAAAATAATGTACCCTTTATGAAAGTTTTATTTTCAATATTTTGCTATTAATGTTTTAAGCTTTTTTTATGCCTACCAGAATATGCTAAATTTAAGTTTAAAAGAAAATTAGTATCAATTGAAAAAAAATTTCATCACTACTGCATGCATAAATATCTTCTTAATTAAAACCCTGTTGTTAATTACTGTTAATGTATAATTTATTTTACAGAATGTACTTACCATCACAATTATTTTTGAAATTTTGTATATTCTGGCGTAAAACGCATTCTAGTGTATCACGCTTCCTTATACTTTCAGTCTTTTCCTTTTATGTGCGCTCGTAATTATATAAATACGTAGCTCCCATAGTCGTCGTCTGGTCCATCTGCCTGTCTGTCTGTCCACATATAAAAGTGCAAAAACTACCAAACCGAATAGTTTGTAATGCTGTGGTAGAAATTGATATCGATAGAAATATTGCTATATGAAGGTGTATATGCTATATTATTAAAGTCATGAGTTTATCTAATTCGAGTTATAAAATATAAAATATGACTTGAAAGTGCTTAATTTTTCCATATTTTTATAAAGAATAACCATTCTTAAACATTTAAAGACAGAACTTTTCGAATAGACCCATTTGCCAAGAACTATCTATTAAACTCTAGGTTTCTTATTGGTTTCTTGCCGTTTAGTATTTTTTTTTTATGTTAATAAACGATTCAACATAGAGTATTATAATCTTAGTACAATTTAAAAAATTTCGTTAATAATACACTGTTAAAATTTTTTGTTTAAAATTACAGAGAATCTACGGATAATCCATTACCTTAAGTCTTATGTAAATTTACAGAGATTAGAAAAACAAAGATTCTGTTAAATAATAGAGACGTTATTCGGTAAATTTGCTACATATTCTGTAAATTAACATCGTTAAAAATACACAAGTCTTCGCAAATTTATTTTTAGTGATAATAATTTAATTGGGTTTCATAATTAGTAAAACACCCAATTTTCAGTGAGCTTTAAAAAAAATTAATTTTTCGAGCAAATATAAACTGCTGTATCATTTAAATTTTTATACATTTTACTTCTAATTATCCTGAGGTTTGAACCCGAGGCTTCTTGACACAAAAAGAACGCCTTACTGACTAAGCTAGAGAAACCGGCTATGTTGCTTACAAAGTAATAGTTCTTTTATGGATTAACGGATACAAGACTATTAAATCTATCCCTATTGCAAAATGATTGTCGGTAAAATATCCCCACCTACTCGAAGCAGATGATATTTTCCTTTCTAAATTATTCTAAGTAAAAAATAATAGCTATTATTATTTTTTTTTATATTTTTAATAAAATTTCAAAAAAATTTCAAAGTGTGTATTTTAAATTACAAGTTTTAACAAAGATAAAAGTATCTTAAAATAAAGAGATGAAAATCGCTACAAGGAATTAGATATAATGTCAGGGAAATGTCTATAAAATGATGATCCAGAAACTCAATAAAATGCATTTAACCAGAACTAGTGTAAATTTCCAGCGAGTCTTGCTTTTTTCCCAAGGTTTTACAGAATTTTTTAACACTGTGCACTCATACTTATTTTATAAATACTTACAAAATATCTTCAAAAAGCACATGAAATGTAAAAAATAAAAAGAAAGAAACTTTAGATGACTTATTCAAGTTTTTCACACATTTTATACGCATCAACTATTAACAGTTAATAGTTCAGCAGATAAAAAGTGTGATTCTGCTGTTAGCTTTTTTAAAATATGTATACATTAATTTTTATATTTGAAACATTAATTTTTCAATTCCATAAAAAATTATTTTTAGGTATTATTTAAATTATTCTTATCAAAATTCGATAAATTTGATTATAAAACAATAATAAAGACAAAGAAAAAGTGTAATAAAGAGTAAAATATTTCTTACTTTACCGATACAGAAAGTTTATCCAATTTTCCTTTAATATTAATAAAACAAGATGCTTTATAAATCACACTTACCTATAGGAGAAACAAAAAGGAAATTTTAAAATACAAAAACTTTATATTACAAAAGAACATAAACCCAAAATTAACATAACAAATTAAAAATAAGTAAGCTCGTTTGCATAAATCTGAATTATACCATTTTGAACATGTCAAGAAATAACATTTAACGTAAATAAATATAAAATATATGACGGAATGAAATTTTCGCCTTGCTTTTAACATAAAATGTATAATATGAACTTAAAATGTTCAGGTTTACTTAAAAGACGATTAAAATAATCAACTATAGATGCTAATAGTTAATTTTATTTAAAAACATCTTAGTACTTTCAAACCTTTAATCAGGCTCTTCCTCAGAGAATATTGTCTTTTATAAATTCAATCATATTATTCCGCTTTGAAAATGAACGGAGACTCGTGGCCTGAAGTTTGAATTAGTAGTATCTATAGGTGATTATTTTAATCACCTTTTAAGGAATCCGTTCACGTGAAATACTACTAATTCAATCTTCCAGCCACGAGTCTCCGTTCATTTTCAAAACGAAATTATATAGTTGTATTTATAAAAGAAAATATTCTCTGAGGAAGAGCCTGTTTAAAGGTTTGAAAGTACTAAGATGTTTTTAAATAAAATTAACTTTTAACATCTATATTTAATTATTTTAATCGCCTTTTAAGTAAACCTGAACATTTTAAGATCATGTTATACATTTTAACATTTAACGTTTCGTTTCTTGTTGTAAAAAAAAGACAAAACTTTTTAAATCTGGAATAAAATATCAAAAAAGGACAGTTAAATCTTGTACTAATAATTCTTTAAGGAAAAGAATTTCCCAAAAATTCTATTCTTCATAAACACAGAACAGAATTATATACCGAGAGTATTTCATAATCAAGATAATGTTTTTCTCTAATAAATAATTTTCTTTAAAAGTTTTTCTAGGCAAGTATTTTTTTTTTTTTTTCAATATCCCAGGGCATGTAAATCACTCGAGATTACAAATTATTCTGGTAAATATGATAATTTAGATTTAGTTGTTAATAAGAATTTATTTAAAAAAAAATTGTATTCAAATCAAGCATAACATCTAAATGGTGTATGCTAAACTCCAGTAACATGGAGAGAACGCAAGCTAATGTTGACTCAATACAAGTGTTTCTTTCAAATTTCTCTTTCGCATTTCCATATTTTTTAAATGATTTTTTCCTTGTAGTATAGGATATCTGAAATCAGTGTCTTACAGATTAGTTTTTTTTACTTTTTTCAATTTTCGTTGCATTTTGCTTTCTGGGAACACTTTCATTCTTGTTTGAAAAATGAAAGTGTTCATAGAGAGACAAAGAAAATTGCATCCAATATCGAAAAGTAAAAAAGTACCAGTAAAAATATTAATAAATAACTAAATAAAGAATTTTTTCCTCAAATATTGCTCGAAACAAATTTTCTACCGTAAATGTGACATGAAAAATCATAAAGGTTTGATATTCTTTGCTTTAAAGTAACTTGACAAATTTCTGTCTACGACTAATATATACGACACGATGTAACTAACTGAGTCGGTGAAATAAATTCTTTTGAACAAAACATTAGCTTTTTTAAAACAAAATGTAGAAAGAAACTGGATGTTATGACTTATTGGCTCTACCTCAAAAAAGGTAAAGTAACTTTAAATATTTAAATGTTCGTTTTGGTGAAAGTTCTTTAATTTTTTTAAAATTATTATTTTATTTGAAGAAGCAATAACTTACAATTCGAAATCTGTTTTAATTTTAATTGTACGTTTACTAAAAAGGAAGTTATTTAACATTTAATATAATGTCAATCACCAGTGATTGACACTGAAATTTCCGTTTAGGCCGAGTCAGTTACCGATGATTGACAGTCTAAAATATGATATAAAACAAAACAAAAAAATATATTGCTTTAAGTAAATTATTGGAAACATACTTAAAATTTGCTAAACTGTTATTTATTGCACATTATTTATTTATTAATATAATTTCTTAATATTTACTTAAAACAATATGTATATATATACATAGTTTTATATCATATTTCACACTGTCAGACACCGGTAACTGGCTTGATCTACACGGAAAGTTCAGTGTCAGTTACCGTGTCAGTTAACGTGTTAATAAACAGGAAGTAATGAGTTAAGTACCAGAAGTGAGGAAGGAATCCAGAAAAAATCCAAACATATTTCAGTAACAGTTTGCTAGAATGCTTTCTGTATTGCTCACTATCTTCTGTACTAGAATCTATGCTCTATGTGATAATGTAATTATTTTATAGGTACTCGAGTATAAAAATCGTAATTTTTAACATAAAATATATATTTTTGAAATATTTTGGTTGATTTTGAATGTATTACAAATCTTCTAATTACATGCGCAGATGAGTGTAATAGTGGTATGTAATACAAAGGAAATTGAAATATGTTTAGTTGAATTGAATAAACGCTCCAGCTGTGTAACATAATCATGAAATTTTGAAAATAAACCGAGGGGGAGCAACCCTCCAAATTTTCAAATGTTATGAAGATATTGCTAACATGTTTTCATCATTCAGTAAAATTGAATTTAAAATGTGTATATTTATTGTATATTCTACATTTTTTTTAAATATAAAATCATACTTTATGCATATATCTTACTAGGACATTTAATAAACATGGGAGGATAAACAAACGTATTTGTCGAATAAAAAATCTTGTTAACTGCAAAACTTTTAGTAAACGCAAAATAAATATTATTTTGCGTATATATATTTGTTTATTTGCATTCGCTGGTTACTTTCATTTTTTAATTTACAAACCTTACAAATGATAACATAGTGAGTACGCCCGGTACATGTGGCTACTTAAAAGGTTAAAAAATGCTTAAAAGTTTGAGAAGATTAATGAATAATTAACAACTTTGAAAGACTGGTCTCTTCATTTTTCTCGAGAAATTAATAACATATTTCTGTAAGGCAGAGACAGCTGCTTGACCCTTAATTTCCCCATTATATAAAGGGAAGAACAGAACATAATAAAAATGAAGGAAAGAGCTATTATTAATACTTTAAATTCTAATTTCAGAAATTCTTCCCAGTCTTGAGTTCTCCTTATTCTCTTTTAAAGTATTCAGGGTGGAAAAGCGAGAATATTACAGTTTTCATTATGATTCCTTGAATTAAAATTCTTTAAATTCTAAGACGCCAGCATTAATTATTTTATTTCTTAGAAATAACTGAGTGAAAACTAGCTGTTTTCACTCCCTACTGGCTATTTATTAAGGTATAAACAAAACTTCCGGTGAATTAAGTCTTTATTGTGAATTTAGTAAATTCTTTCATTTATGTAACTTTCATCAAAAAGAAAATTATAAATTTAAATAAAATTTCGGGTGTAAAATGAGAAAATAATTAAATTTCGGACAAATTTGGTAGAAAAAAAAATTGCAAGGGGAAAAAAATACCATTTATATTTACATTTAAATATGCAGTTGAGCTAAAACATATTTCCTCATATTTAAACTGCATTTAACTTTATGTTTAGTACATTTGTTTTGTAACTAGCATATCACATAATAATTTGTTTCGTTTTTATATTTCAACTATATAATGATGTTTAATATGATTTTTCTATAGACTGCTTTTGCTAACAGCTAACTTTATTTTGGTATCAATTCTACAAATTGTTGTTACAAAAAAAAAAAAAAAAAAAAAAAAAAAAAAAAATCATGTCGATAAATAACTTTTATTAGAATTATTTTTAGCTCTATTTTATTGCTTTTGAAGTTGCCCTTTTTATGCAAAGGCGTAAATCATTAATAGGCAACTAGTAAAACAGTTAGGTAATGGAACTGTGGTGTTTTAACCAGCCAAGAATAATTCTTACTAATAAGTTATGACTTTTTGATCGGAACCATTTGTCTGCAAAAAAAAGCAGGTAGTTTGAAATCACCTTTTTCGACCCATGGTGCAATCGGCGAGAGCGATTAGCCGATTATTAAAACATTAATCGGTTTTGAAAGGTATTAATTTTAGTAGGGGAGGGGCATGAAGATGTTTAATTCTAAAAAAATACCTGTTAAAAATTTTAACAGTTTTTGTAAAAATTTAATATTTTTCCAAGTTTTCAAAGTTGTAAAAATAAGTAAATAAATAAATCGCGAAATCTGCAAGACCTATTTACAAACAAGATTTCGTCCAATATTTATATTAAACATTTCGTTTTCCCGGGGTCAATTTAAACGAAAATAGTTTTATAGCTCCAAAAATAATTTTATTCGTCCTCGTACTTAGATAACTCTACTGGAAACAATCCTACATCCTGTAAAAGTCGTGTATGCTGTGTACATGCATTTTAAAATAAGAACACTGCCGGCATTTTATATATATATTTTTTTTCGCATAAAAAATGTCAAAATAGAGGAAAAATCTAGGTTGGAAGTGAGGTAGAATTTGAATTTAGTTTCTTTTGTTGATTCTTTATTCAGAAGAAAAGTCTTTAAAATGCGTAAATTTTGTCCTTACAAAATGGAATCTATCTTTAAAATACGACGAAATTAGAAAATCTCCACCAATTCAAAAGCGTTCATTTAATTTAAAATAAGATTTAAATGTTAATCAAATAATGCCAGACAGAAATTTGCAAAGGAGCTCCAGTTATTGGATACTATGACTTCTAATTATAGTACTTTTATTATTAGATGCCAATTTGAAAGCTATTTGCAAACAAATTCTCCTCCGATCCAATTAAAACATAAAGTTTAACTATTCTAAAAGACATTGTAAATAACTATCTTCTTTAATGAATAGAAGAATTATAATTTGAAATGAAAATTTAGAGAATAAATATTTTAAATCGTAGTGAATTTCTTCAAGAATAAAATTTATCAATTGACTTATGCATAACTACTGATAATTAAACAAACTTTTGCCTTTTCATTTTTTTGCATCATTAAGGTAATTTTTCAAATAATGTCAAACAATTACAGGGTGGCCTACATCGGATGAAAGTTGTTCATGCTATGCTCAAGAATTTTATAATAAGACACCGCTGTTCTTTTTTTTTTTTTCGCATAAAAATAATGTCAAAATAGACGAAAAAAGCTTGGATCGGAAGTGAGTTGGAAATTCGAATTCAGTTTCGTTTTATTGATTCTTTATTCAGAAGAAAATTCTTTAAATGCCTACATTTTGTCCTTAAAAATGGAATCTATCTTAAAAATATAACGAAATAAGAAAATCTCCATCAATTCAAAAGCGTTCATTAAATTTAAAATAAGATTTAAATGCCAAACCCATAATGTCTGATAGAAATGCTCAAAGGAGTTCCAGTGTTTGGAATTTATGACTTCTAATTATAGTACTTTTATTATTAAATCCCAATTTGAAAGCTGTTTGCAAACGATTTCTCCTCCGATACCTATTACAATATAAAGTTTAACTATTCTAAAATACATTGGAAACAACCGTAATTGGAATACCAAATTGTTTCTTTAATAAATAGAAAAATCGTAATTTGAAATAAAAATTTAAGAGATAAAGTGCTTTAAATGTTAGTGAATTTCTTCAAGAATAAAATTTATTAATTGACTTATATAAACTACTGATTATTAAATAAACTCCTGCTTTTTCTTTTATTTTGCATCAATAAGGTAATTAATTACTTGAACAGTTTCAAAAATTAAGCATAGATTTATTATACAATAGAGAAGTAAAATTATATTGGATGTATCAAATGCAATCTCACAGTCCTTCATAGAAGGTTTTCTAGTAAAAATTGTGCTACATGCAACACTTTTCCATATGTTTCAAATCGTTCGTACACTATTTATTTCTATTAATCATAGAGTCATTATACTAAAGAAAAGTAGATTAATATTAAACGTATCAAGTTTACTAGTAAAAAATTGATCTACATCTATCACTTTTACATGTATATCAAATTGTTTGATTATTATTTATTTGTATTTGACATAAAGTTATTATATTGAAGAAAAATTGAGTAATATTAAATGTATCAAGCTCCCTAGTAAAAATTGATTTACATGCATCACTTTTCCACATTTTTCAAATTGTTTGAATACTATTTATTTCTATTAAGCATAGCGTTATTATACTCAAGAAAAGCAAGATAATATTACATGTACCAAATTCCCTACTAAAAATTTATCTACATGCATCACTTTTCCATCTATTTCAAATTGTTTTAATACTATTTATTTCTATTCAGCATAAAGTTATTATATTCAAGAAAATTAATATTAAATGTATTAAGTTCCCTAGTAAAAATTGATTTAGATGCATCACTTTTCAATACACTTCAAATTGTTTAAATACTATTTATTTCTATTAGGTAGGGAGTTATTATACTCAAGAAAAGCAAGATAATATTACATGTATCAAATTCCCTGTTAAAAATTGATCTACATGCATCACTTTTCCATCTATTTCAAACTGTTTGAATACTATTTATTTCTCTTAATCACAGAGTTAATATACTCAAGAAAAGTAGATTAATATTAAATGTATCAAGTTCCCTAGTAAAAATTGATCTACATGCATCACTTTTCCAAATTGTTTAAATATAATTTATTTCTATTAGGTACAGAGTTATTGTACTCAAGAAAAGTAAGATAATATTAAATATATCAAATGCGAATGCGATACCACAATCTTTCACTGGAAGTTCCTCTAGTAAAAATTACTTTTCCACATGCTGGCACCGAGTTTTCCCAGGTATCCTATACCAGCACTTAGGAATCCTTAATTAACGACTCTTTTGCTTAGCGAATGTGCAATAAGCGATCTCACGATTTCAATTAAATCACAATATCGAGATACCTCTTGTCATTAAACAATGCCTTTATTTCCATTTGAAATTAATAAATGTCCTTTTAGACACAAAGAAATTCTTAGCCGGAAGAGCGAAGTTAAGGTAAAAGACACTATCTGGATTTGAAACAAATTACATTATTAATTATGCCATTGTGATCTTCCGTTAGAAACTGTGCTAAATTTCTCATTTTATGAAATATTGAGCTTTCAGAACTAGCAGCTAATAATTAGATAATTATTATTTACAAGTTATCCAACTTTTTATTACTTTGGCAGAAGTAAAGATATTAAAATTACATCTAAAAAAAAATGTGAGATTTAATAAAATAAATGTAATTGTAGTGCATCGAAATATATTAATTATAATTACTAAGTATACAATTAAAAATTAACTATAGATTATTTTCGAAAACATCTAAATGGAAGTTTTAATAACCATGCACGTTTAAGTGTATCTTAATTATATAAAATTTCATTTTCATATTTGATGCATTTATTTTGAAAATAAAATATAAATTGTTACAGGATTAATAAAAATCTTGAACTCAAAGCTTTAGTTTAGCTTAAAATTTTACTATAGTACTACCTACGTAACGACAAATTGTGTTCAACTAATAATTTTGATGTTTTCGAGAAAATTAGCAAACCAGTTTTTAAATTAAACTGTATAAGCCATAAGCTAAAAGTGTAATTATTAGCATTTATAAATCTTCATTAGATCTTCCAATCTCCAAAAGATACCTTAAAATTGATCAATTATTTTTTGAGTTTTTGAGTATTAAAAGATTGGTTGATTGATGGATTCTCCCGGTTTTTTGTCTTTTCTCAAAAGCTACTTTAGGTATCAGAATGCGACAAGCTACAGATTGCAGGCAGAAACATTTTGAAACTTTCCATTACAAGTTAAGTTTTTGGGTATACAATGGTTTCTGATCCTTTTCCGGAGAAACATACAAAAGTGAGATTTTTTTTTTTTTTTTTTTTTTTTTTTGGACTATACGACATCTAAATAGCCGAATAAACATATCACAAAAGACTTATATTCCATATTAATTAGGACAGATCTGGATTAAATTTTAAAAGTAGATAATCTTTTACAAAATACCCTGAATTATATATATATTCTCTATCTGTCATTTATAACTTTTTAGTATTTGTTATGCATCTGTTTCTGATCCATTTCCCGACAAATAGACAAAAATTAAGATCAAGTTTTATTTTCTTCAGTATACGTCCTTGAAATAGTTGAATGGACTATTAGAGTTTAAATAAGGTTTTAATTTTTAGGGACTAAATAGGGTTTTTTTATCCCCTCACATACTCATACTTATGGATTAAAATTCACTACACTGTTAAAAAATGTCCTGTAAAATTTCAGAGAATCTGAGGCTAATCTAGTGTCATTGTCTTACGTAAAATTACAGAGATTGGGAAAAAAGAGATTCTGTTAAATAACAGAAAATATATTCGGTAAACGTACACTATACTATGTAAATTAACATCGTTAAAAACATACAAGACACTATGAATTTATTTTTAATGATGAAAATATAATTCAACTGTAAATATTACTTTCAAGAAAATTGCTTCTTCATATGCTGGCATCTAGTATTTCTCATGCACCCTATACCAGCATTTAGAAATCCCTTAATTAATGATTCATTTGACGAGAAAATGTGCAGTAAGCGATTTCGCGATTCTAATTAGATCTCAATGTTGAGATACCTCTAATGTCATCATACACAGCTTGTATCTCTATTTGAAATTAATAATTCTCATTTTTAAATACTTATGAATTAATATTTAAAAGTAGAAAGTTCTTTATGAAATACCCTGCATTATTTGTTTATGCTTTATCTGTCACTTATAAGTTTATTGTATGTTATACAACTGTTTCTGATTCTCTTCTAGACAAACAAACAGACATACCGACCATTTTTCTTTTGATTATACGTCGTCTTAAATAGTTGATATGTACTTAAACATATGTGTTTCTCTGAAAAATACAGAAAACTCCAATATTCTGTATTAGTACAGATATCGGTTAAGATTTAAAGCTAAGGAGTTTTTTATGAAATATCCTTCATTATCTGTGTATTAAATATAACTACACTTTTTAAGAAGTGTAAGAGGCATAACACTATTAAATGTACCAAATGCGATTCCATAATCTTTCACTGAAAGTTCTCTAATAACAATTGCTTTCAAGAAAATTGCGTCTGCACATCATTGTACTTCCACGTACCCCATACCAGAAACTTTAAAATCCTTAATTAACGACTCCTTTGTCAAGAAAATGTTCAGTAAAGATATCTCGCGACTATAATTAGATTTCAATGTCAAGATACCTTTGAAGTCATTATACACTGATTATATCTTCATTTGAAATTAATAAATGTACTTAAAAAAATCTCACACGTATTAGGTAATACTATACATTTTAAGAAATGTAAGAGACATAACAATATTGAATGTATCAAATGCAATCCCGTAATGTGTCAGTGGAACTTCTCTAGTAAATATTACTCCCAAGAAAATAGCTTTTCCACGCTTAGTATCCTCCATTACTCCATACTAGAATTTAAAAATCCTTAATTAACAACTTCTTTGTAGAGATAATGTGCATAAAGTAATCTCGCGGTTCAATTTAAATCACAATGTCAAAATACGTCTAAAGTCACTCGCAGCTTGTATTTCCATTTCAATTTCACAAATGTCCTTTCCAAATACTTATACACATGGATTAAAATTTTAAATGTTGTCCTGAAAAATGTAGAAAACTCCAAAATTGTATATAAAATAGATAGGGATTAAAATTTAAAACTAAGGAGTCCCGTATGAAATGCTCTGCATTATCTACACGTTAGATAATGCAGTACTTTTCTAGAATTGTTAAACTCATAGCAATACTGAATTTACCAAACGCTATCCCGTAATATTTTATTGAAAGTTCTCAAGTAAAAATTATTATCAGGATAATTATTTCTCCACATGCTGGAGTCTAGTATCTCCCATTTACCCCATACCAGTATTTAGAAATCCTTAATTAACGACTCCTTTGTCGAGAAAATGAGTAGTAAATGATCTCACAGTTCTAATTAGATCTGAATATCTCTGAAGTCATTATACACAGCTTGTATCTTCATTCGAAATTAATAAATGTCTTTTTAGAAGAAAAGAAGCTGTCAGCCCTATGAGCGGAGTTAGAATAAATACGCTACTTGGACTTGAATAAAGATATACTATTAATTACGGCATTAAAATCGTTTATTATTAACTGCACTAAATTTCTCACTTTTGGAATATAGAGTGCTTAATCTTAATCCCTTATTATTAATAGTTTATTTATAAAATACAATGTATTATCTGGCCATTAGATAAAGTATCAAGAAATGCAAAAGGCATAATAGTACTGAATGTATTAAATGTGAGCCCATAATCTCTTATTGAATGCTCTCTAGTAAAAATAACTTTAAAAATTTTGTTTCTCCTCCTGCTGGATTCTAGTACTTTCCGTTTACCCATATTGTATCTAGTGATAGAAATCTTTAATTAACGACTTTTTTTGTCGAGAAAAATGTGCAATAAGTCATTTCACGGTTCTAATTAGATCTGAATACCTTTGAAGTCATTATACACAACTTGTATCTTCATTTGAAATTAATAAATGTCTTTTTAGAAGAAAAGAAGCTGTCAGCCGTATGAGAGGAGTTAGAATAAATACACTTTTTGGGCTTGAATCATGATATACTATTAATCACGACATTAAAATGGCTTGTTATTAACTGTACTAAATTCCTTATTTTTGGAATATCGAGAGTCCAAGCTTAAACCCTTATTATTAAAAGTTTATTTATAAAATATACTGTATTACTGTCCATTAGATAATACTGCATTTTTCAAGAGATATAAAAAGCATAATAACACTGAATGTACCACATGCGATCCCATAATCGTCCACTGAAAGTTCTCTAGTAAAAATTACTTTTAAGAAAATTGTTTTTCCACATGCTCGCGTCAAGTATTTCCCATTTACTAGCATCTAGAAATCCTTAACTAACGACTCCTCTGTCGAGAAAATGTGCAGTAAGATATCTTGTTATCCTAATTGAATTTCAGTATCAAGATACCACTGAAATCATTATACAAAGCATATATCTCCATTTAAAATTAATAAATGTCCTTCTCGAAGTAAAGAAAGTCTCAGCGCTATGAGCGGAACTAGAATAAATACATGTCTTAGACTTGAATCATGATATACTATTAGTCACGACATTAAAATCGTTTATTATTAACTGCACTAAGTTTCTCATTTTTGAAATATCGAGAGTCCAGGCTTAAACCCTTATTATTAATAGTTTATTTATAAAACATTCTTATTATCTGTCCATTAGACAATACTGTACTTTTCGAGAAATGCAAAAGACATAACAATACTGAATGTACCAAATACGATCCCATAATATTTCATTAAAAGTTTCCTAGCAAAAAAATTTTTAAAAATTGCTTTGCCACATGCAATTAATGAATACATGCAAAATAATATTTTCCATGTACTCCATGTTAGAATTTAGAAATCCTTAATTAACAACTTCTTTGTCGAGAAAATGCGCACTAAGCAATCTCGCAATTTTAATTGGATTCGAATGTCGTGATACATCTAAAGTCATACACAGCTTGTTTTTCTATTTGAATTTAACAAATGTCATTTCCAAATATTTATAAAAATGGACTGAAAAATGCAGAAAACTCCAAAATTCTATATAAATTAGATATGGATTAAAATTTAAAAGTAGGGAGTCCTTTATGAAATGCTCTGCATTATTCACACATTATACTTTTTAAGATATGTTAAACTCATAACAATACTGAATTTACCAAATGCGATCCCATAATATTTCATTGAAAGTTCTCAAGTAAAAATTATTTTCAAGATAATTGTTCCTCTACATGCTGGAGTCTAATATCTCCCATTTACCCCATACCAGTATCTAGAAATCCTGAATTAACCTCTCCTTTGTCGAGAAAATGAGCAGTAAATGATCTCACGGTTCTAATTAGAACTGAATATCAAGGTACTTCTGAACTCATTATACACAGCTTGTATCTTCATTCGAAATTAATAAATGTCCTTTTAGAAGAAAACAAACTCTCAGCTCTATAAGCGGAGTTAGAATAAATACACTTCTTAGACTTGAATCATGTTATACTATTAATTACGAAATTAAAATGATTTGTTATTAACTGTACAGTTAATAACAAATCATTTTAATTCCGTAAATAAATTTTTCATTTTTAGAAAATATCGAATGTTCAGGTTTAATCCCTTATTATTAATCTTTTATTTATAAAATATCCTGTACATTTGAAGAAATGTAAAAAGTACAATAATATTGAATGTACCAAATACGGTCTCATAATCTTTCATTGAAAGTTTTCTAGCAAAAATAACTTTCAAGAAAATTGCTTCTGCATATGGTGGCGTCTGGTATTTCTCATTTACCCAATACCAGCATCTAAAAATCCTTAATTAACGATTCCTTTGTCGAGAAAACGTGCAATTAGCGATTTCACGATTCTAATTAGGTGGTAAGATACCTCTGAATTTATTGTACACGCCTTATATTTCCATTTGAAATGAATAAATGTCCCTTGTCGGAGTGAAAAAACTCTAAATCGAATGATCGGAGTTATGACTATATACACTTCCTTGGGCTTGAAACTTGACATTTTATTATTAACCACATTAAAATCCTTTATTAACAACTGTGCTAAAGTTCACATTTTTAGAATATCGATGTGCATTAGAATTTCAAGCCCAAGGAAGTGTATATAGTCATAACTCCGATCATTCGATTTAGAGTTTTTTCACTCCGACAAGGGACATTTATTCATTTTTAATTTCTTATTATTAATCTTTTATTTATAAAATACACTGTATTATCAGTGTATTATATAATGCTGTGCTTTTCAAAAAATAAAAAAAGCGTAACAATATGGAAAGGTATTAAATGCGATCCCGTAATCTTTAATTGAAAGTTCTTTAATAAAAATTATTTTCAAGAAAATTGCTTCACTGCCATACTGGCGTCTATTTCCCATGTACACCATAGTGACATTTAGAAATCCTTAATTCACGACTCCTTTGTCGAGAAAATATGCAGTAAGCGATTTCACGATTCTAATGAGATCTCGATATCAAGATACGCCTGGTTTCATTATACACAGCTTGTATCTCTATTTGATATTAATAAATGTCCTTTTCGAAATAAAGAAACTCTAAGCCATAAGAGTGGAGTTTCGTTATATAAATTTCGTTGTGCTTGAAGCGTGATATTTTATTAATCACGACATTAAAATAGTTTATTAGCAGCCGTATTATCA
Organism: Maratus speculifer; assembly: GCA_964019185.1. Classification (NCBI taxonomy): domain Eukaryota; kingdom Metazoa; phylum Arthropoda; class Arachnida; order Araneae; family Salticidae; genus Maratus; species Maratus speculifer. The sequence continues at coordinate 143,685,015 of OZ025289.1, read as the reverse complement.
GTCTATTATATAATGCTATGCTTTTCGAAAAATAAAAAATGCGTAACAATACTAAATGTATTAAATGCGATCCCGTAATCTTTAATTAAAATTTCTTTAATAAAAATTGCTTCACGGCCATACTGGCGTCTAGTACTTCCCATGTACCCCATACTGACATTTAGAAATCCTTAATTCACGACTCCTTTATTGAGAAAATTTGCAGTAAGCGATTTCACGATTCTAATGAGATCTCGATATCAAGATACGTCTAAAGTCATTATACACAGCTTGTATCTCTATTTGATATTAATAAATGTCCTTTTCGAAATAAAGAAACTCTAAGCCGTAAGAGCGGAGTTAGGATATATAAATTTTGTTGTGCTTGAAAAATGATATTTTATTAAGAGCCCACGCCCACACTACTTTTTGAAAAAGACCCGGAAGATAATGTAAAGTCTATGAGGTCATACTTTTCAAATATCTCGCTCAAATTTTAATATTTTGGTATGATTTTTTTTCATTTTTTTGCATAGGATAGCTGAGGACTATCCACAATCGGCCTAGTTTTTACTTTTTCGATTTTGGTTATATTCTTTTTATATTAGGATAATTTCAGTTTCATAACCGGTTCAAACCGGTTCTTTTTTTTTAATCTGACACCAAAATCGAAAAAGTAAAAACTAGGCCGATTGTGGATCGTCCTCAGCTATCCTATGTAAAAAAAAATCACGTCAAAATATTAAAATTTGAGCGAGATATTTGAAAAGAACGCCCCCCATAGACTTTACATTACTATCCGGGTCTTTTTCAGTCAGTAGTGTGGCGTCTAAACCACGACATTAAAATAGCTTATTGACAACCGTATTAAATTTCTCATCTTTAAAAAATATATTAATAATTAGGGATTAATATAATACGTTAATCTCTAATTTTTAATAGTTTATTTTTAAAAATCAACAAACATTCAGTTAGTTCCTTAAAAATAAAGTTATTAAAATTGAATCTCAAAAAATGACTAGATACAATTGGATAGATGTAATTTCATAGTTGTTTATTCATTATATATTTAGATGATTATTTTTTTTAAATACAATTTTGATTTTTAATCTCGTGTAAATAGAAAATAATATCCATGCTTGTTTTAGAATTTAAGTTATTATTATATTTTTATATGTTTAATAATATTTAATTTTTGCTTTAAAAAATAAAAAATAATAAAGTCTTGTAAGGATTAAACTCGGCTGACGCTTTGGCTAAATCTTTGCAGAAACTGAATACCTTTAAATATAATATTTCCTTTTTTTTTCGTAAAAGATTTTTAAACTAAAATTTTTATTTTGTATTTTGAAATAAAATTTTGAAAACATAAAAAAAATTCCTACTCATGTATTTCAGAGTATCATACTCGTAGATAAAAAAAAAAGTGCATTATAATTATAATATGTAGAATTAATAAAATAAGTTAAATTTTCTTGTTCATCAAAATAATATGGTTTGAAACTGCAGATGAATTCCAAAATATTTTTCTAATAAACTCATATTAAATTTATTTTGTTAATATGTAATTAAAGATATTTTATTAACTAAATAAATGCGTTATAATTCTAATATGTGGAATTAATAAAACAATTTAAAATTTTCTTATTCATCAAAATAGAAAGCTCTGAAACTACCTATGATTTCTAAAGCAGTGTTCTCGCTGTCGCTCGCCAATGCGCCAAATTGCGACTAAATTTTTCATTTGGCGAGTAAACAAGCAATTAGATTCGCCAAATTGCTAGTGCTCAATTTTTACTTTTTTTTTTTCGTTTTTCATGCATATGCATACATACGTATATTTAATATATACATATTTTTTATAGTTGTAGCGAATAATTGAAATTAGATTAATAACAATCGCTGTCACGGTTATAAAAACTATATTGAAAAAAGGGGGGTACATTAAAGTAAAGATATATATATATATATATATATATATATATATATATATATATATATATATATATATATATATATATATATATTTATATATATATATATATATTGTGCTACACGGCGAATCTATTTTGCTAATAATTTTTTTCATTTGGCAAATGTTTTTTATTTTTAATTAGCCAAATTACTAATGTTGGTCAAAAGTCAGCGAGAACACTGTTCTAAAGTATTTTTCTGACAAACCCATATTAAGTTTATTTAGTTTATATGTAGTTAAAGATATTTCATTAACTAAATAAATGCGTTAGAATTTTAATAAGTAGAATTAATAAAACAATTTACATTTTTCTTATTCATCAAAACAAGATGCTTTGAATTTTCCCATGAATTCTAAAGTATTTTTCTAACAAACCCATATTAAGTTCATTTAGTTAATAAAATATGTTTAATTACATAGCTACAAAACAATGCTTTTAATAAAGAAAGAAGTTTATGCAAATGAATGAAGTCTTTCTACAATGAGTAAAATTACGAGGTAAGAAATTACGTTGAAAGTTTTAAACGACGGCAAATGATCAATTAAACTGCATTTTAACTTTTAAGATAAACTCTGTTTAAACAATGTGCAACTCCATTCAAATTCAAAACGGAAGGAAATTACTAATTAGACAAAAAGAAAGAAGAATTCAAAATACTGTAAATTTGAGGAATAACTAATACCATGGTAGTTTGTAGTACATTAAAACCCTTTTTAATTTCGTAAATGAATATCAATAGTATAATTTTTGTGTAATAGAAATTTTACATTTTTTTTTTTAATATTACGGAGCATAGAGGGAAGGAGAGTAATAAGACGGTGTGATGATATTTTAAAATTCACTGCTGAAGCATGCGCGAGAGTTTCTGAGAAATGACGTATAAATTTTTAATCGTTAAAGTATAAAATTGGCAGACCTGCCAATAGAAGTAATTTGGTTTCGAAATGATTTTTTTTTTTCATTTTTTGATAAATAAATCACATATTGAATTATAAACATTTGTAATCATATTACAAGACGTTCCCTCCCCTTATTGACGGTTTTTTCTGCTTTCATCGGAAAATTCGGTTTAAAATGGCTACTTTGAAAGCATTTTCTGAAAGATTTATTGCGCTTATAAGACAAACGGAAAACGATTTTCGATTAAACAATTTTTGAATTACAGCATTTGCCAGTTTCGTGTGTTTTCGAATAAAAATGAATCAGAATGTATGCTATAAAGTTTCCAAATTGGATTTGAGAACAGCCTTTAAGATCGACAATCTGCCAATGTAACAATAATATTTGTACAATATTGGCATTTCATTAGAAATATTTCCAATGTAATGCAAATATTTGTGATATGTTGGCGTTTAATTGGCAATATTTCCAAAGTAAATCAAAGAATTTTACAATATTTGCGTTTCAATATTTGCGCCAATATTTGTAAAATATATGCATTTTACAGGAAATATTTTCATGTAATGCCAATATTTGTACAATATTGGCGTTTTATTGGAGATATTTCCAACTTATTGCCAATATTCGGCCAATATTGGTGCTTCATTGGAAATATTTCCAACCTAATGCCAATATTTAGCCAATATTGGCGTTTTAAATTAATTAAATTGTTAATTTATTGAAAATATTTCCAATAAATGCAATATTAGCGCAAGATTCTGCCAATGTTGGTTTTCTGCTAGGGAAAGATCCCGTCACAGGGAAAATTCATTCTTATCCATGCAAGGCGGGGTGCGTGAATAGGTTATATAATTAATAATTTTTAAATTATCAACATTTTTATTCATCGAACATCATGTAAAAGGATCAGATCAATAGGAGTGTCACTAACGAAATCCTTTTACATGGTTTGAGACCATTGGCATTCCAACTTAATATTTCCAATCAACACATTATTTGTTGTCGGAAGTTGAGGCAATTATTAATGTTGCAAAAATACAGTAAAAGTGTAGCTTTTTTCCCATAACTGAATATTATTAATTATCTTGTGTAAATAGTACAAAATGTAAATTTTTAAAAGGTATAGTGTACATAATGTCACTAACAAAATCCTTTTACAAGATTTGAGACCACTGGCATTCCAACTTAAAATTTTGAATAAACCCATTATTTGCTATTAGAAGTTGAGCTGATTATTAATGTTGCAAAATAAAGATAAGATGTAGTCTTTTTTCCATAACTGAATATTATTACTTTTTATGAGTATATAATATAAAATGTAAATTTTTAATTTACATGATATTTGTCTTCTGAATATAAGTATAAAATATAACAATATTTTATCTTCGAAAATATAAGTAAGCGTTTTTACAATACCCGTATTAAAATAATACAATTATATAAATCAGTCATTTAAAAAAAATGGTTATTGTTACTTTCTTTCATTAATAATCCAAACAAATATCACTAAATCTAATAAAGCTTTCATTAAAAAATAAGAAAAATAAAAACCTCAATTTATCTTCTTTCTCAAAGATTATCCTTTAAAAGTCCAGACGATAAAGCAAGTTTCGCCGCTTCATTTTTTAAAAAGAACTCCAAGAAATTATGAAAGGAAATTTATGGTCCAATAAGAATTGAGTTGGCAACATCATCGATAAAAAACTCAAGGTCGATCGAACTCGCGTAATCGATCTAAAGAGTCATTTACGGGAAACTCAAGTAGCAAAGTGTTTTAGAGAGGGGGTGGAGACACAAAATCGTGGTCACAGAATAAAAGGGAAAAAAATTCTTGTCATATTGTAAGGAAGGAGAAAAAAGTTATCTTCTAGAATGTCTCAAGGGAAAATTTTTAAAGATGGAAAAACTATTTTCAGCGAATCTTTACTTAAATGTCAATATAAGAAAAACTGCTAAGATCATGAAATATTCAAGGTAGATGGTGTTCAAAAGTTAGATTCAAGAACGGTTTCTAGAGAATTAGGAAGCGGAGATGGAACTGGAGAATTTTGCAGACATGAATTTTTCGTAACAAGCTCAATGAAAGTAAAAGTTGCATTTGAGACTATAGAAAAAAAGTTTACAAACGTGAAACAATTCTTTAACTTTTTTTCTTTCATTAAGAATCGATGTAGTTTTTAAAATAAATATGATTAACTGATAAAAACATTCAGTGCTAAAATGTTGATAGAAGAAATATCAAAAATGCTAATTAAAAAAATAATAAACAAATAAAAATAAAAATATAGAGTGTAAAAATTACATGATCGCGCTGAAACTTAATAAACAAATATAATATTTGCGAGATTGTGAATTAAAAAGCCAGGTACACGCACTCGAATTCGAAAATTCGATTTTAAGTAAATCCGAAACCAGAACATGGTCAATGCAAAACCTATCTGAACCTGAAATACTTATCATATCCAAACCGAACTCCAAATTAAAGAAAATTAATCCCAGTTACAAATATAGTCTTTTATCTGGAAAGATATATTTCAGGCTGTTGTACGAAAGTAATAAGCAATAGTAATAGTTAGTCAATAAATAAATAAATAAAATGCCAAAAGGTCTTTTTCTTAATAATAATAATAATAATAATAATAATAATAAAGTAACTTCGGAGTTACACTGTACATTTAAGGTATAAATTTCGAGTTCCCTTTTTGGGATATCCTGTATCAGTTAAACCTCCGCCAGATCTCATTTTCCTTTAATATCTGCTTCCATTTGAATATATGCATTCAACATTTCTACTTATTGAGAAAATATGATCCATAATATTTGAGAGAGATACCATTAATATGGAAACGGGAAATTGGATCAGTGATCAAACATGACGAAGTTTTGGCTATTAATTTCCTACAAGCAATATTGGAGTCTTATAGATTAAAGACGAAAGGTATGTTAAAATAATTCAGGTAAAAGCGTATATCGTTGCACTATTTTTCATTTTTGACTATTTTAAAATAAAAGTTTAGCTGAAGTGTAACTTTGCGAAAATTGTATTTAAAGGGTACAAATAATTTTTATAATTTGGCATTAAAAGAAGAAAAAAAACTACCTATTTATCGTGTTTATTTTTGCACAATGCACACATTTATTTCCAAAATTTTTAGAATTACACACGGGATATTTTTGATCGGTGCATAAAATTACGAATGTTTTTACTGGGTCACTGCAATACAGAAAAACTTCTAAATAGCATTAACATAGCATGTAGGACGTATTAATGTAAAACCTTTTCAACGTACATTACTGGACAACCGTTACCTTCATTTAGCAAAAATTGTTTTCGATCCATAACTCAAGTACATGTTACTAGTATAATTTGTTTATAACATATTTATATTTGTTATTTATATGTAACATGATATTTTCAGAATATTATTTTCATGTTTTTATTTCTGAAAAGCGGACACCTCTAAATAGCACACAAATTGCACTGCCTGAAGGTGTCCGTTACTAATAAATTTTACTGTACATTAGTAGTATCGATTAAATTTTAAAACAAACTTTAATATGGCTTCAAAGTACACATAGGGAAAATATAAATTTGTGTTTCTTAATAAGTAAACATAATATACATGAGTAATTATAATATATGTCAGAGAAGGTATCTGACATATATTATGTATTTATCTTATCTTATATAATGTGTATCTTATACAATGTATGTATGTATCTTAAACAAAATCTGCAACTCTACACATGTATAGTTATAGAAATATGTATGCTTAATGAAAATATATCGGTACACTGTATAAAAAATGGAAATCTACAAAGCTAGTTTTTGAACAGCTACATAAATCTGTAGCTTTATAAAAGAAATCTATTAAAATTATAGTAATCTTACTGAGATTTGATCTGTAACCCGGATTGGAGTCACATAAAAAGTTCTAGGCATTCCAATTCCCTAAAGAATTTTTAGTAACTTTACAGATTTTTTTGATTTACAGTGAAAATGTGTATTGGTACATGAATTTTTGTTGTTAGCGTTACATAAAATGTTCAAAAATTCCCAGTTTTCTATAAAAATTTTGGCAATTTTATAAGTTTTTTTTTTTTTTTTTTTTTTTTTTTTTTTTTAAATAATGTATGGTAACAATATGACCGAATTTTGTAAGAATATGATATTATATATCAGAAAAGGTCTACCAGTACTCTCTTAAAACATCAACCAGAAAAATAACTCAAGTTGAGCCGAAATCAACTCCTTTCACAATATGAAAGTCAGCATATCGCAAAGAGTTGAAACAATTGGAAAACTCAGAAGTTTTTAAGCATTTTAAATCAAGCTGAGTAATTTAAATAAGCTATTTAAATCAAGATGAGTAAAACGCTTGGAAAACAACTCATTCACGATCCAGTAAATTACAGCTCTTTCCTGAAAAGCCGAATGCACTCTTTTGTTTTTAAAGTGTGCTGCTAATTACGACATAATTTTGTATCAGTATAATAATATATGTGAGAAAAGTTGTATGTGTACGTATGAGCATGGCCTAATACGAAGAGGAAGCATTTATCGACTTTAGGCGTGGTATAAGTATGTGGTAGAATTTGTTTGAATACAATAAAATATGTGGGATAATATATCAGACTGCACATTTTATATGCACTTTAATTTATAATTGTTTTTTTCTGTCAGAAACAGGTACTTGTGTAAAAGTGTGAGGGAGTGTCCCTTTGTAATAAAGGCACTCTAATATTTTGAGTGAGATCGTGATGTCAATGTTCTAACAATGTGGTGCAAAAGCGACATCTATCCTTTATGCAACTTTAACTTTCCGGACTGTGTGTGGCGCCCTCGCTCTACAGTTAACTGCGGTTATGAGTTTTATGCAAATTTCTTGCTCCGTCTTCAGTTTGCAATGTATAAAAGCTGTGAGTTGGAGTAGGTGCGTTTGTTGTGTGGCGAGGTGAGCCGGGATAGCCTAAGAATCTTTAAGCTAAGAGTTGCCTAAGAGTTGAAGGTGGAAGAGTCTCAGCAGTCAAGTCGGGTAAGAGTTATTTAGCGCTGTGAGAGTTTGAGAATAAAAGATTTTGTGCAGCCACGGGCTGTTTTCTTACAGGTTAAAGTAGGATTAAACCGCGACCTGAAAAGAAGAGCCAGGGTTAGTGCTCTGAGCCGGAATTAGTCGTAAATGTGAGTATGAGTTACAGTTTAATTTCATAGTATTGTGTTTAGTTGTTAGAAATATTGAACTCTGGCCCCACTCCCCATTTCCCACATACAGTAAATAAAAGTGTTGGATTTTAACTTTATTTAGACTACGTTCTCATTTGACCGACACGTCACCGGCGACACCTCAAGCCACGTCACAAAAGTAGTAATTCTTCATATTATTTTTCATCAAATCAGTCAAATTATTTTAACTATAAAAAAATTATAGTGAATATCGAATTTTACATGAATATCTCCCTGCTTCTTGATCTTCTTGGTTATTTTACATTTCCGTGATAACATTGTACTATGTTTGTGCTCCATCTACTGTCTTGTCTTCTTGCAACGTACCCATTCCATTTCTATTTTAGACACTTAAATCTTCTAAATGATGTCAAAAACTTTCCTCTGACTTTTTGTTAAAAATTATTTTTTTAATTTAATTTTTAATACAATAATTTTTAATTACTTTAAAAATTATTCTCTTTCGGTCTCTTTTAGTTATGCCTAGCATATATTTTTTCATACTTTCCTGTTTTGTTTCTAATATTTGTACCGTCTGTTTTGCTAGCGCCGATCTGCTCCATAATTAAGTGCAGTTAAAAAACATTGGTTAAATACCATTTTTTTTTTCAGAGAAAGAGGTGTGTTACTCTTCAGAATAATATTGTTCTTACCAAAAACATTCCATCTACTTCTTATTTTTCTATTGATTTTATTCATGATGCTGTTATCTGATGGTATTTCCTTTTAAAGTACACATCCATATTTTTCACTTCTCAGTGTTGTTGTAGGCGATTTTATTTTATTATTATTAGTTTTATGCAAAAGAATGGATCATCACCTTCCCGGTTCTCTTCCCAATTAAATTTTTATTCCCATATTAATGCTAGATTCTGTAAAATATTTTATCATATCTTCCAATTCTTCTGGGCTGTTACTGAAAATTAAAATGTCATCAACAAAGAAGATGGCCTCAAGTAAGATGGAGTGACAAAATCAGAAAAGTGGCTAGTGTTAACGCCAAACGAAAAAAAATGGGTTTTGAAATTACAAGGTTATATTAAGCATCTTAAGGGAGTGCAACGCAGGGGGAAATCAAACAAACCAAGGAGTCATTGCAAAAAAATTCCTTTCACACATTACTATCCTGAAACAATAACTTCAATAGATGCTATCATTCACTTAATAATGATTTTTTTAAGATATAGATTATTTAGAAAACATCCTGTAAATTTTAATAATACCCCCCCCCCCCTCCCTCCAAAAAAAAAATCTCTTTGTTCAGATTTAAATGAAAAAGAAAGTTCACACAGAAAACAAATTATACATACATTTTGGTCAATTCCCATTAGCTCCATTGCTCGCACTCTTTGTGTGAAGCTCCCAGTTGTATCCCTCCTTTGTTGTAAAATTTCCTTGTGCTATCTCGTCCCTGTATATTGACGATGACTTATAAATAGGCTTTTATGTCGAGCACTCAAGTTAGATGTATGTTGTTCAATAAATGCATAAAATAAATAAATAAACGAATAAATCCGACAATTTTATTTATGATTATGATAGTGATATGTTTATTTTGTTACGGAAACTTTAACAATTTTAATATATATGAACATATCTTTTACGGATTTCCTAAGTTAGTGTCAGTATTAAAATATTTCGCGACATTATAATGATTCCTATAAAAATAAAATGGTACTTAGAATTTGGAGAGAGACATAATTGTAATCATTTGGTGTCAGTTAAGGGAATGATTGAAAATAAAGGGCGTGAAATCAAGTTTTAAAAGTTAATTAAAGTTTAGCGAGAAATTTACTCTCGCTAAAATTTATCCTGTAGTACAGCTACTCATTTTACGGTTTTTAAAATTGTTTGAATTTTACACGGATTTAACTTACATTTTTATACATTATTCAACGTTACGCTTCTAGAGAGGGTCAAAGTCTCCATGTTCATATTATAATATAGTAAAAAGAAAAAAAATCTAATTGCTATCATTTTAGTGAGAATTATACTCTAAAAATCAGGATTAAAACTATAAATTTTCAATACTACTTCGAAACTTCGGAAAAATTCGCAATCTCTAAACCTAATAAAGAATAGTATTTCAGCAGATAACTAAAAATGGAGAAACATTTTTCACTTCGGTTAAAACTCTTAAAATTACGATGGGTAATTTATCGTTGAGTAGACCTCTATTTGGCGCCGATAAAATTTTGAGGTCGAACGAACATATATAATATCGAACCGAAAACTCAGAAAAATTCGTGAGCACATGTGTTCTAAAAAGCACGAAGTCACGGTCTCAGTTGTATGAAAAATGTCTTGTCAGCTAAACAGATTGCATGAAGCATAAAAATGACATTATAGGTAAAATATCTCCGATGGAAAGAAACGCAAAAGAAGAAAAAGGATTTTTCCACGACACTTTAACTTGAACAGAAAATTTCCGATAAAAGATTGCAAAGTTGATAATATATATTCCAAAAAGATGTGTTCCTGAGAACGGACTTTGCGGATTTATGGGTGGAATTTCGATCAGCAACAAGATATGGTTTGAGTCGGAATTACATTACATTACATGATATTAGGGTAATAAGTATGGGGAGCATGTAAACTAGATGGGAAGGATTTCGATCTTCTTCCTCTCTCAATTTTTTATTTAGTTTTCATTCTTTCTTCTATTTTGTTTTGCGAAACAAAAAAGAAAGTTTAAGCGCAAGACATAACTTTATGTTGAAATACGTTAGAAAGATAATTTTAACTAAAGGTTACTGAACTCTTTAATATTTTACGTAAATAGCACAATAAAAGCTTTGAAATTTGATCATTAGGGAAATGGATTGAAAACAACTTTGTTGCTAGTATTAATTATGAACTAAAATAGGAACGAAAAATCATGTGTCAGGCATAGATTATCAAACACTTTCCAACAAATTCAGATTTACCACTTAATAAGGTGAAATATGATGTCTAATTAAAAAATTTGAGAAACACATAACATATTTGAAAATCCAATTTGAGAAATTGTCATTAATTGTCGGAAAAAAAAAACCCGAATTCTTTTGTGTGACCCTGCATTGGTATATAAAGATGTTTTGCGCAACCCAATATAAGATGCATGGAATTGATACACACCAAGCAAAAAGCAAAAAACGAGTTGAATTTAAAAACACGTTCCACAGCTAAAAACGCACTTTTTGCAAGTATTGCACTCCAAATTCAAATAAATATATTTCCGAACACTTTTTGTTATTAAATTAAAACACATTAATGTATTGTGAATTAAAAAATTCATATACAAAACGTTTTTTGTCTGTAATTGTTTCTTAATATGTTGCAAAAGTGTAGCTATCTAGAAACGCATTCTTTATACATTGCAAAAGTTTTGCTATCTAGAAATGTGTTCTAGAAATAGTGTTGTTAATTGCGTTGAAATAGTGTAGCAAATAGTGTTGATAAAAATATTTTCTTACAATAGTGTTGTGCTGCACATCACTTAGTCACGAAATTGACAACGCATGGTAAACACAACATAATTTAGAACACTATAAAACAACACATTTAAAACACTTTCAAAACACTTCTTACATAATACTTTTAAAATAACATAGGTTTAAATAGAAAATAAGAAACAGTTTGCTTTGTAGAAAAAAATTGCAGGAGATTATTGAGTGAGTTGACGAATTTTGCCAAAAAATATCAATAACTACATTTCTGAAAAAATTGTATAATTTTTTATCAACATTTTTAGGATAATAATTTTTTCTGTAACAACATATTCACTAGACAATCAATTAGTTAGAAGTGTAAATTATTATGTTGAGTTAGTACTATGAAAGTGTTTGACGATTTGTAGTTTATTCATCGGCAACAACAGCCGAATTGTACTATGTCCTTATAAAAGATCGATTCTATTCGCACCATATTCTATCGTAAGCATCCTTTAGTGTATCTATAACATACATAGATATATACCATCACAGTGATGTATATCAAATTAAATATGTTTGAAATAGTGAAACAACTTTAAAACCAGAAATGATTTGTCGCCATTGACCATAATGTAACGAAATTTTTTTAAGTGTCCTGTAACTGAACTATAAATGATACACACTTCTTTTTCATTACTACACATTTCGTAGTAAAGATTAAACTTATATCAATTATATAGCAAGTAGAATATATTTATACGAGTCGGAGTACGGACAGACAAATGGGATTGAATACTTTACCATTGTGTTTTACTACACCCAAGGTCTGAAAGTATAGAGAGTTGCGAGCACAAAAATACAGTGTTAAACCTATGAGTCAACCGCTAAAATTGGATTTTCAAGTGTTTTCTAGCAAAATATGACTTGGCATATCGATTGCGGTTTAATAGGCGAATTGAGTTTTATGTAATTGTAGAATTTCAGCCGTGGACTCGATGAGGTTATTTTCTGTGCTGCCGCCTCCCAGTATATTTATGGATATCCTGTATTACAAATAGCAGATTAACAACTATTTTATCAATCGTTCTTTTATCATATGTATATATGTGTATGTATATATATAGAGAGAGCAATAATAGAATCTTGACTCATTAATAACTATTTAACTTCAATTTTCGGAAAGATTGATCCAAAATTTAGCGGTGAGCTACAATTTACTCAGTTCCAATCCTAATAGAAAAACAACTCAAGCAGTAAAATTATATAGTTTTTTAAGTACAATGCAAAATTTATTTGTAATGATAATTTTACAATTTAGAAATTTAAAATCCCAAACTAACAAATAAATACTTTTATTTTTACAGCCTTAAGGTCAAATCGATTTTCATAATGATAATTGCCTCTTTTACAGAACATAACTGGACATCATCAAAATGGAGAAAATAGCTGATAAAATGGGCAATTTAACCGCTTATTGTTTATAACACTCTTTAAGAACTGTAAGCTGCAAGATAACTAAAGATGAAACAAATTCTATCTCTTCGAAAAAAAAAAAAAAAAAAAAAAATATCTCGTGAAATTAATGTAAGCAATCTATTGCTAAGTGAACGTTCAATTGCCGAGAAAATTTTGAGGTTGAGTAAACCAAATATAAAATCGACTTGTCTATGAAGAGTTTTTAATGAAAACTTTTAAGAAAGAAAAACTGAAAAAAGCACGAAGTCACGGCCATATTTCCTACAAAAATGATTCACTAGTTGAAAAAATTGCATAAAACATAGGGTAAGTATTGTAGAAAGCGTTTTTTTTTTTTTTTTTTTTTTTTTTTTTTTTTTTTTTTTACGTTTAGTACAAATTTTAAATAGTATTACATTATCCTAAAATATTTTGCTAAAACATTGATAAAGAAAAATTACTGGAATCATTTAACTCAACAATTTTTCAATAATTATTTTTTAGCAATAATTTCGATTTGGTATCAAAAGTACTTTATACAAGCATAGTACAGATAAATGACATACTTATTTATTCCCTTTAATAATTTGGTTTTAGCATAATGAGGTATTAAGTCTGTCCGAGGTCCAAAATTGTTTTTCGTTATTTATTTGTAGAGATTTTGTTATGAATTTTTTTCTGAAATATGTTTTAATATAATAAGAATATTGCATCTAAAAAAAGCTGAAAAAGTTTAATTTTTTTTCCAATTTTAATTTTGAAAAATTTATTTTTTGATGTAATTTCAGAAGTACTCACTCGGTTTACAAACTTTTTACACCTTTGTGTACAGAAAATGTGTCATTTTAATTTGTCTTCAGAATTTCTTAAAATATTGATTATGAATTTTAAGTAAAAAATGAAGTAAAAAAATGAATTTTTTTATGATTGAGTTTTGCACTAATTAGCATATTTTCACAATTATCACTCAAAATTAAAAATCCTGATGACAATTTTTTGGAAATGTAGTATAAAATCTCTATTGAAAATTTCTTACATGTATCTTGCAAGGAACTTTAGATAGATTCTTTTAAAGTTGACAAATCGTATAAAATCCATTCTGAGATAAAATAAGTTTAAGTTCACGTCGGAGGGCAGCTGATGCATAGCTTCTCCAAGTGTTAAATCTCATCATTTGATCCGTGCAAAGATAAAAGCATGCAGTTTACGGTATTTATCGCTAAAAACTTTTTTTAGGCCAATAATAAAAAAAAATGCTTTTTTTTTTTTTTTTTTTTTTTTTTTTGCGAATTTTCAGCTTCGGATACCATTTAATAACAAGACATAATTTGTAAACAGAATTAACTCGGTTACCGATGTTAGTCTATGAATTTGCCAAATGTAGTCATTTGATTTATGCAAAAGATTAATAACCTTTTATTTTCTTGCGTATCTGATTTTTAAAATATATTTTAAATAATAAAACACAACTACAAGTTTCCCTTTTCTTTTTTTTTTAATTAAGACAGTTTTTACGAAAACATTTCGCCAAGCTTTCCACGGATTAAACGACAATATATATATATATATATATATATATACCGGGTGGCCAGAAATAAAACACCCCTACTCTGACCTCCCTGGATATCGAACTACTCAGTGTAAAGGCTTGAAAATTTGTGGACATACTATTCAAAAAATGGGGAAACGGATTTCACGAAAAAAAAATTTAGTTCCAGAAATCACCGATAGGTGGCGCTGTACCACTGGACGTATGCTGAAAAGACACAAAAACACGTTTTAAACACATTTTATTTGAAAGTACCAAGCATACATGAAACAAGGACGTTATCGATGCAGGGAATGCTGCTCAATATGGTTCCCTTCCTGAAGATGTAAAATGTGAAGTCTGTGGACAGCTTGTTCAACTGCGGATCGTAACTGGTCATCTGAGATGCTTCTCACATGCAGACTGATACTCTCTTTCAAATCTGCCAAGGTTACCAGACGTTCTCGATAAACAAGGTTTTTTAAGTGTCCCCAAAGCCAAAAATCACACGGATTAAGATCCGGTGAACGAGATGGCCAAGTTGTCGGAAACGCGCGACTGATTATTCTGTCATTGGTGAAATGTTGGCGAAGAAACTGTTGCACAGGGAGTTCAATGTGTGGAGGTGCTCCATCTTGCATGAAAGTAATGGTGTCAAGGCATTGGCGCTGCTGCAAATGGGGTACAACAAATGTTTCGAGCATCCTTTTGTACTTGTTGGCCGTCACGGTACATGTCTCAAGGCCATTGGGAGTAACCTCTTCGAAAAAGAACGGTCAAAGGATGAATGTGGCTGTGAATCCACACCAGACTGTAACTTTCGGTGAGTGGAGTGGAATCTCTTGGAAGGTACGGGGGTTTGTCGTGTCCCATATGCGACAGTTATGGGTGTTCACTGTTCCACTGAGGTGGAAATGGGCCTCATCGCTCCACAGAATCTGCCACGGCCACGATGCATCCACTTCAACTCTAGCAAGAAATGTCAATGCAAAGGTCAGTCGCATCTCCCTGTCTGTGGCCAGCAATTGTTGAATAGGGCGGATTTTGTACGGGAAACAATGCACCATTTTTCTGAGTATGTTCCACACTGTGCTATAGGGAACACCCAAATGTCGTGACACTGCACGTGCACTACTGCAGCCTAAAACATTATCCATTGACTGTTCAACAATACCGGTGGCAACATCTTCAACGACATCTGAACGAACCGGTTTGCGTCCTCGACCAGGCTGAACTCCAAGATGTCCAGTTTCCTCGAATCGAGCGATCATTCTCCTGAGAGCTTGTGGAAGCAATGGTCCCTTACGCAAATCCTTAAGTCGGCGAAACTCTCGAAGTGCTGCTGGAGCATTTCCTTTATTCTCGTAAAACAACTTCACAAGCAAAGCGCGTTCTGGCAGCGTGACAGCCATCACTAATAAGAATGACATTCCCCACCTTTTAACTTCTTTTATACCCAGAACATGGCTTCTACCCATGCTTTACGCAAATTTTTCTGGTTACAGTATGAAATTGCAGTTACAACGGGAGTTCTAGCTTCTTTACTATTTTTATTTTCCATAAGGGGCAGAAAAATTAAAAAGGAAGCATGGAAGCATTCCATTCCGCATAAACATTTTAATTTTTATTATTATTTGTGTCTTTTGATCATAGTTCCAGTTGTGCAGCGCCACCTATCGGTGATTTCAGGAACTAATTTTTTTTTCGTGAAATCCGTTTCCCCATATTTTGAATAGTATGTGTACAAAATTTTGAGCCTTTACACTGAGTAGTTCGATATCCATGGAGGTCAGAGTAGGGGTGTTTTATTTCTGGCCACCTTGTATATATATATATATGTATGTATATATATACAGATGATGTAATTTTAATTGATACTGATAACACCTGTATATCTCAATTCCCTGTTGATTATCCTTCTAATCTAGAACTTTCAAAAAACCTACTTTTTAATAATACAATCAATTTCTTAGATATTAAAATTATATTAAAAGAGAACAAATTTATAACTGATATTTATGACAAAAGGAAAGAATTTAATTTTAAAGTTAATACTTTTACTAATTTTAAATCATGTCTTCATAATTCTGTATATCGTAATATAATACTTAACCATTTATATAGAATAAAATGTCTATGTTCTTCCTATTTAATTAATACTAATATTAAAAAGCTTGTATATGATGCTATAAATAATGGTTATCCTAAAAAATTCATATATTCTTTAATTTATAATTAGATATTACATGATCTTATAATTAATTCTTTGCATAAAAAATGTATAAAAAAATTATAAAACATAAAAATAATAATAAAAAATTAAAAATGTTAAAAAGTAATAAAAATATATATATATAGGTTGGTTGGGTGGGTAGATGTTAGAGTACGGAGGAGGATGGTGTTGTCTGGATAAAAACGCAAAGGTTAATTATTTATTTAAAAAAAAATGAGAGTGGGTTATTTATTTTAACATAATTTTTAAACTGTTTAATTTACACCAATATATGGATATTCGTCTAGTTATATCTATAGTTAAATAGCTATATTTTAAATATCAAATTATTTTTAATGTTATTGATATAATTTTTGGTATTATTATTAATAATATTATTACTATTATTATTATTATTTTTTATTATTATTATCCTATATTAAGATAATGAGTTTTTACCATGTAAAGTCACAATAAATGTTACTGATTAAAGTAACAATAATGTATTTTAAGTTATATGTTAATATGAATGTTATCTCTTAATTCTAATTTTAATCATTTTATTAATTTAATTTTATGTTAATATCGATTATTATTTTTTCCGGTTCAATTATATTTCCATTCAGCTTTATCTTTTTTGTATGTTATGGATAACTATTATTTTTACTTACTTTCAACTCCTTTTTGTAAAATATCTTTGTTCCTTGTTTAATAATTTGGTTTTTGTGTGATGGTAGTCCCAAATTCGTATTGTTTTGCTTTTTCATGGCAAATACGAAGATGAAACCACACACTCCATTTGTAGTTCCAAAGTATTTGGGACCTGAAGATTCTGCTTTGGTTCTACAAATTTCAATTGTATTCATATTATTCTTTTTTTCCTTCCATGTTCAATGTGCTATAAGTTATTAAATTCAATGGTTAATTTCAAATGGTTAATATTGTTTGCTATAATTCAATTTAATTCTTCGTTTTGGTTTATTGTTTTATTGATAAAATCCGTTGGTGAATCTTGTCTACTTTTAATGGTATTATATATATATATATATATATATATATATATATATATGTATATATATATATACATATATATATATATGTATATATATATATACATATATATATATATATATATATATATATATATATATATATATATATATATATATATATATATATATTACTTTTATTTTTTAATGCCATAGCCATATAAAATACTACAAGTTGCATATATGCTAAGGAAATGTTCTCAAAACATAAATTTATATACTTTTACGCTTTTCCAAGTAAAAACTCGCTCGTGAAATTAGGATAAGCAATTTACCGTTCAGTGGAAGTTAGCGGTTGCCGATAAAAATTCAAAGTCGATTGAACACATATAATCGACCTGTGCGTGAAGAGTCTTTAGCGAAAACTTTCAAGAAAGCAAAATCTTGGAAAAGGCACGAAGTCACGCTTACATTTTCTTCAAAAATGACTCGTCAGCTAAGAAAATTACATGAAAAGTATTGGGCAAAGTATCTAATATGTTATGCAACAAAATCTAAGAGAAATCTTCCACATGTTTACATTAATCTAAAATTTTCTCAGAAAACATTGATAAAGAATTGCTAAATCACTCCTCTAAATAAAACTTCCGATAAATATTTATTAGTAATAGTAAAATAATTTAAATGAGAACATATATATCAGGTCTCTGACGTTAATGAGACGTGTGCCTAATACAAATTACTGTTAATTAATTTTATTTTCTTATGTGCTTGTCTGCCTATCATTATCCACGTACTTGAGTTATGTATATATTTTTCTTATCTATGTGATTAAAATGAATACCATTATATTCATGTTCATACTGCATAAAAGCCTCTATTGTATAAAAATATATACCATAAAAGAGACAGATATTTATCAGAATTTTGATAATAAAATAGGAAGCCAGACAGCTGCGAGGCAAGAGTCTTCAACAAAAGGTAATCTTCTATGATGACTTGTCATTAAGCGAGTTGGTTGAAAGAAACACATAGAGTTGTTCTTGATTTCCAGGTGAAAACCATGTAACCTGGCAGAATAAGAAAACAGAAAAGAAGCACTTCTGAAATGGACATGAAAATTGGAGGTTCAAATAATAGTTCGCGATGTGTGCACGAAGAAGTGTACATGTATATTGAGAAGACTCATGTGGTTATTTCGTTTGATAAGCCTAACTAAGTACGGTCAATAGAGACGAGAATAGTACATTTGTAATTAGATAACTTGGTGCTTAGGTACTACCTCAGCGGGTATTTTAATGTTGAACAGGATTTGCTTTATCCTTACTTATAAATTGAATAAATGTGTTTCGCTTAAATATGTTATATCTAGTAATTAAATCTTCCACTTAATATCATTTAAAGTAATCTAGCGATGGATTTTCAAACTTTTTACATCGTGTTCGGAATCATGCACCTATACAAGCTTGTTACATCATAGCGCCATGTTGAATTCAGACACTTTTCTCCGGAAGGGACATCTGTGGCTCCGGGGTAGGGGGCAATTTAGAGTTCTGGGGGTGAACTTGCATTTTATGACTATTGAAAACACAAACTAACAAGTTTTTATTTTTTTGGGGGGTGGGGGGGGAAATCTTATTGTTTCGGTGGGAGAGAGGATTATCCCTCTTAGGCCACCCTCTGAATTCAAGTACGGAGCTTAAATTTGCACCTTTGTATATGGTGGAATAAATTTGGAGTGATAATTATCACTATATCAGCAACGAACGAATATAATATAAAATTTTCTTTTTCCACCACACAATAAGAGAAGGTGTAATTATGGATTGCGGGGAATCAATTACCTCCTTTCCGCAGGCATTTATGTATGTATATTTATGTATGTAACCTCTGGCGGTCTTGCAAAAGGGTGTTGTTTTCTCTGCATTTTGTTTAAATGCTATATATATTTCGTTCAACATTAAAAAAAAAAAAAAAAAAAAAAAAAAAAAAAAAAAAAACTTGATTACAAATATGAATGTAATCTTTGGGAGTATTAATCATTCTTCAATGCAATTAAAAATTCATTTAATCCTTAGACTTATATTATCTTAAATATTGTTTATGTTGCAGTGAAACCTGCAGCTTAGTGAACCGAATATTGCGTGTCAAAAACTTAGAAGGTTAATTACATTTTATTTTACATGAAAACAAAAAGTTTTGGTCAGAGGTAACTTGGGTCTCACGTATAATTAACCAAAAATTATTTATATTTAATAGACACGCTTAATTTTTTAATAATTATATGTATTTATGTGTGTATTAATTATATTTTATTTTCTATGAAAAGGAAAAGTTTAAGTGAAAGGCAAAAAAGACAGCTTGGATCACACGTATAATTAAGTAATAATTATATATATTTAATAAACACGTATAGCTATTGAATAATTATGGACATTTATATACATATTAATTACATTTTACTTTGTCTGAAAAAAAAAAAAAAAAAAAAAATTGGTCAGAGGCACAAAGAGGCAACTTGGGTCACACGTATAATTAGGTAATAATTATCTATATTTAATAAACAATTATAATTATTTATTAATTGTGTATTTTAATGTATGTATTAACTACATTTTATTTTGTACGAAAATGAAAAGTTTTGGTCAGAGGCACAAAGCGGCAACTTGGGTCACACTAATTAACTAATAATTAACTAATAATTAACTATATTTAATAAACTCGAATAACACTTTAATAAATATATTTATATATGAATTAATTACATTTTATTTTATATGAAAATAAAAAGTTTTGGTCAGAGACAGAAAGAGGCAATTCGAGTCACACGTATAATTAGCGAAGAATTATTTATATTTAATAACTAAGTATAATTTAATAATTTTGTATATTTATTTATCTATTAATTACATTTTATTTTGTATTAAATAAAATGTTTTGGTCAGAGACAAGACACAAAGAGGCAACATGAGGCCACGTAAAATTAACTAAGAATGATCTATATTTAATAAACACTTCCAATTATTTAATAATTATATACATTTTTGTATGTATTAATTACAATTTATTTTGTATGAAAATAAAAAGGTTTTGTTAAAGGCATAAAGCGGTAACTTGGATCACGCATGCGTATAATTATTTAATAATTATGTGTATTTATCTATCTATTAATTACACTTTATTTTGTATGAAAATTAAAAGTTTGGTAAGAGCCACAAAGAAGCAACTTAGGTTACACATTATATTTAACTAAATCATCTATATTAAATAAACATCTATAATTATTTAATATTTATGTATATTTATGTGTGCATTAATTACATTTTATTTCATATGAAAATAAAAAGTTTGGTCAGAGGGACAAAGAGTAACTTAGGTCACACATATAATTAATTAATAATTATCTATATTTAATAAACACGTGTAATTATTTAATAATTATGTATATTTGTGAATATTAATTACATTTTACTTTGTATGGGAATAAAACGTTTTGGTTTGAGGCACAATGAGGCAATTTGGGTCACGCGTTTATTAACTAGTAGTTATTGAAATCTAATAAACACGTATCATTATTTACAAATTATGAACAATTATGTATGTATTAATTATATTTTACTTTGTATGCAAATAAAAAAATTTGGTCAAGGGAACAAAGAGGCAACTTGGGTCACACGCATAATTAACTAATAATTACCCATATTCAACAAATGAGTATAATTATTCAATAGTTATGTATATTTATGTATGTATTAATTACATTTTCTTTGCATGAAAATAAAAAAGTTTTCGTCAGTGGCACAAATAGTCAATTTGCGTGGCTTATAATTAAGTAATAATTATCTATGTTCAATAAACACGCATAGTTATTTAATAATTGTATGTATTTATGTATGTATTAGTTACTTAAAAGAAATCATCTTGGAACATTTTCATTTTCGTATTAGGATAAAATAAAAAGACTGCCGGAATTCGGTTTTGGTCTTGAAACCCGTTTCGATCGATCCTAAGTAAAACATAAACATATCAACTTAAATATTGTTAGCTATTGATAAAATTTATTTCCATAACATTCGGAGACTTTGTTCTCTGTATAATCAGTTAGATACCAGATGAAAAAAAGAACCAACATAATGCAGGGATAGAACGGACTGGTAGAAAGAATTGAAAAGATTTATTGTCCCATTTTTTTTTTTTTTTTTTTTTTTTTTTCCGTTGGAGGTGCTAAAGTCTGTCACGAGGAATGTTTTCTCATATGAATTCCGATTTGCAGTCGGAGGTTGTGAATTTCGGGATGGCAGCAATAATACCTCTAGAAATGTCTGAAATTTCCGTGCAAACATTGCGAATGTATTTCTTATACATATTCTATCAGATGAATTTAAAAATCGCTCATGAAAAGATAGTATTCTTCTAGTCTTTTTTGTTTGCATCCTGCAGGTGTTACTAGCATGTTTGAATTGCGATGGAATGGATTTTCTGGAAAGAGAAGTATTTTCTGTATATGGACTCGCACAGTTTTATTTGCGAGAGCATATTGCTTTTTTTTTTTTTTTTTTTCATTTCATCACCGTTACAGCAGATTGACTACAAGTGATGTTTACAGTTGGGAATATATTTATGTGAATTGTATTTATTTCTCTAAATTAAAACTTGCGAGTGTGTCTGTTTACGATGGATTATTGTGCTAAATGAAAAACTTTCATGATCCTTATGTGTGGAACGGCGTATAATTGTACTTTTTGTCAGGTAGAGAATCTATTTTGAAAGACCTTTTATTTTTTCTTCTATGTATTATTTACACTTTATTTTGTATTAAAAGAAAAAATTTTGATCAGAGGCACAAAGAAATAATTCGGGTCACACGTATAATTAACTAATAATTATTTATCTTAAAAAACACGGATAATTATTTATGCATATTTGTGCATGTATTAATAACATCTTATTTTATATGAAAATAAATATTTTGGTCAGAGGCACAATAAAGCAATTTGGTTCACACGTATAACTAATTAATAATTATCTATATTAAAGAAACACGTACGATTATTCAATAATTATGTATATTTATGCATGCATTAATTAAATCTTATTTTGTATGAAAATAAAATGTTTTGGTCAGAGACACAAAGAAGCATCTTAAGTCACACGTATAATTAGCTAATATTTATCTATATTTAATAAACACGGATAATTATCTATTATTTATTTATGTTTATATATGCATTAATTACATTTTATTTTGTATGAAAATAAAAAGTTTTGGACAGAGGCACAAAAAAGCAACTTGGGTCACACGCAAAATTAACTAATAATTATAATATTTATTGACACTAATAACAAATAATTATCTATATTTAACAAACACTAATTATTGTTTAAAAATTATGTATGTAATGTACATGCAATAATTAATAAAAAAAATTGAAACGATTTCGTTTTCGTATTAGGATAAAAATAAAAAGTTATAGAAATTCGGTTTTGGTTTTAAAATCCTGTTTTGTCGTCAATGGCACAAATAGTCAATTTGGGTCGCTCTAATAATTAACTAATAATTATTAGTGTTTAATAAATACGCATAGTTATTTAATAATTATATATACTTATGTATGTATTAGTTACTTAAAAGAAATTATCTTGGAAAATTTTCATTTTCGTATTAGGATAAAATAAAAAGACTGCCGGAATTCGGTTTTGGTCATGAAACCCTTTTCTATCGATCCTTAGTAAAACCTAAACATATCAAGCATACACATTGTTAGTTGTTGATAAAACTCATTTATATAGCATTCGGAGACTCTATTCTTCAGCATCAGTCAGATATTAGATGAAAAAGAACAATCATAATGCAGGGATAGAACGGACCGGTAGCAAGAATTGAAAAGATTTATTGTCCTTTTTTTTTATTTTTTATTTTATTTTTTATTTTTATTTTTTTTTTTGTCGGGGGTGCTAAAGCCTGTCACGAGAAATGTTTTCTCACATGCATTCCGATTTATAGTCGGAGGTTGTGAATTTCGGTTCGGTAGCAATAATACCTCTGGAAATGTCTGAAATTTCCGGGCAAACATTTCAAACGAATTTCTTTTACATATTCTATCAGCTGAATTTAAAAACCGCTCATGAAAAGACAGTATTCTGCTAGTCTTTTTGTTTGTATTCTGCAGGTGTTAGTAGCATGTTTGAATTGGGATGGAAAGAATTTTCTGAAAAGGGAGGTATTTTCCGGATAAGGACTCGCACAATTTTATTTGCGAGAGCACCTTACTTTTTTCTTTTTTTCAATTCATCACTTTTACAGCGGATTTCCCTACAATGCATTGTTCATAATTAGGAATATATTTATGTGAATTGGATTTATTTTTCTAAATTAAAACGGTGAAAGTAGTGTCGGTTTATAAAGGAACTGTACTAAACGGCATATAATCGTACTTCTCAAGTAGCGAATCAGTTTTGAAAGACCTTTTTTTCTCATTTCTCACAGTTTTACTTCATAACAATTACATTATATGAATCACACGTATTCTTCAGCATCAGTCAAATACTAGATGAAAAAGAACCAACATAATGCAGGGATAGAACGGACCGGTAGCAAGAATTGAAAAGATTTATTGTCCCATTTCTTTTTTTTTCCGTTGGAGGTGCTAAAGTCTGCCACGAGGAATATTTTCTCATGTGAATTCCGATTTACATTCGAGGTTGGGAATTTCGGTTCGGAAGTAATATTACTTTTAAAAATGTCTGAAATTTCCGTGCAAACATTTCAAATGGATTTCTTATACATATTCTATCAGCTGAATTTAAAAATCGCTCATGAAAAGATAGTATTCTGCTAGTCTTTTTTGTTTGTGTTCTGCAGGTGTTAGTAGCATGTTTGAATTGGGATGGAATGAATTTTCTGGAAAGGGAGGTATTTTCTGGATAAGAACTCGCACATTTTTATTTGCGAGAGCACCTTACTTTTTTTTTCAATTCATCACTTTTACAGCGGATTTACCTACAATGCAATGTTTATAGTTGGGAATATATTTGTGTGAATTGGATTTATTTTTCTAAATTAAAACGGTGAGAGTCGTGTCTGTTTATAAAGGAACTGTACTAAACGGCATATAATCGTATTTCTCAAGTAGCGAATCAGTTTTGAAAGACTTTTTTTTTCTCATTTATCACAGTTTTACTTCATAATAATTATTATATATGGGTCACACGTATAATTATTTAATAACTATGCATTAGGGTGGAGCGAAAATTTTTTTTTTTTGAAAATCAAAAACGGGTAGGTGCCAAAAGTTGCCTTTATACTAGTACATTAACTGCGTGAAATTTTACCGCTGAAAAAAAATGGCTTGAGTCTGCGCTTTTGCTCCAAAAATCGAAATTTTGAGTAAAATTTGTCATTTTTTGACATTTTTTCAAAAAAATTAAAAAATTCCTACAGAGCTGGTTAGTATTTAAAAGTGTTGCTTAGACCTTTATATTTATATGCTTAACATATTTAAACTATAAAACAATATCTGTAGTCTGTATAATTGGAGCAAATCTGACAACTTTTTGTGAAAAATCAGCGTTAACCTCTCTATTGGAGCATACAACGAAATGTTCTTTTGAATGCATTTCTTACCTAGCTGCTTTCAAAACTACTGTGTATATAACTCATAGAGGTGATTGCATTATCCCACCCGTCTCAACCACCCAATCATCTAGGCCCAGTGTTTTATTTATGTATTGAATTGTTACCTTTTTCCCGAAGACAAGTATATATATCAAAGTAATTTATCTCTTCTTTGTATTCACTGACTTTGGATGATTTGGATTGCTGGTGTGACCTGCTGCACGTATATTTTTATACCATGTATAACAGAAGAGAAGCTGAGTAATGTATTGGGTATGTTCTTAATTGAACCTATTCAGCAGTCTATTATCTTCATTAAATTTTCATGCAATTAATACACTATGATTGGAAGTTCTTTTACCACAGCATTTTTTTCAATCAATTACATTTTATATATAATGATTTTCCTAAAAATTGATTGTATGAATTCAATTTTTAGTATGTCATCATTTACTGTACTTATTACATTGAATATATTTTGAGAAGCTGGCTGCTTAATATTATGACAATCGTCACAGAGGTTTGCAAACAAAATTTGCGTGTAAAACAACAATATTTCTAAAGAAGTTTTAGTATGCTTTATGTCGTTTCCTGTGTTGTTCCGTAGTCTAGTAATTTCTAATAAGATTTTAGATCTATTATTTAGGTGTGTAGTACATTTGGTATAAAACATCCCGCGGTATAAACTTGGATTATACATTTTGTGAGTGAACATATAGACGCTGATTGCCAATCTGTGCTTGTATAAAACGGAAAATTTTATTAACTTTATGAGCTGTCTTTTGTGTGAGATGTTTTCTAAACTCCTATTCCCCATTCTTTCTGAGAAATAGCTTTCCTTATGTATTAGCTTTGCAATCTCTGACAGAAATTTCTAGTCTGTTCTGAGTATCTTTTTCTCAATTTGAGAAAATAATTTTTCAAAATTATTCTCTATTTTATATTTAAAAAAAAATTGCAATAGGAAGTGAATAGTACGTAGACAAAGATTTTCCTTATTGATCCAGTGAATCCATGTAGCTTAGAACGTTTTATATCGACTTCTCTAACAATTGGCGCAAAGGAAATTCACTGGAGTTGAAGTAGCGAATGATTCAATATTATACACAATTCTAAGCTTACCCCATGCAAAATAGTTCACAGTGACAAATAAAATTCTCCTAATTTTAAATGAGCACTTATAGTCGATTAGAATCCGTACATTCCCTCATAAAGTACTATGCATTATATGTTTATGCCCAGGACATTTCACCATCAAATGTTGTCCACTCATAAAAAGAGGATCTAAAAGTTAATAGGAAATTACCTGGATACGAAAACACTTAGAAAACGGCATAAAACTAATGCAAAAAAAAAAAAAAAAAAAAAAAAAAATATTTACAACAGCGGTTGCTTTACACATGGAGAACAAATTTTCATTGCAATTCTCGCTGACGATCACCATCACATTAAACAGCTCGCTTCTCAACATATAAAAAATTCAAAAGTAGAATAAATGATGGCATACTTATAGTTGAAATATCTGAAATCATCTTTGAAGCAAATCATTACGTAAAAAAATACAATTGACTGAAAAAATGTGGTAACAGAACTTCCAATCACTATTCATCAACTGAATGTAAGTTTGATAAATATAATAGATGGCCGAATAGATCCCTTTAATAGATTCCCGTGCATTACTCTGCTTGCCATTTTTTTGTATAAACTGTAAAAATATACCTGAAGATAGTTACAGCAGCATGTGGATGCAAAGAACAGATGAACAAGGTGGAAGCATCGAAAACATGCCAAATTTTTATAAAGAAAATCACAAATCAATGTACAAATAAAACACTGTACTAAGATGATCGCATAGTTGGGCCGGGTGGTATAGGAAATATAGCCACCTCCACGACGCATGTCCAAGGTAGTTTTGAAAACAAGAGCTGTATTAAAAACAACAATTCGTTGTATGACCCCATAGAGTGGTAATGCTGTTTTCTTACTAAAAGTTGCCTGTTTTGCTCCTGCTATAGGGAATAAACATATTGTTTTATAGTTTAAATATCTTAAGCAGATAAATATAAAGATCTAAGCAACACTTTTAAATACTAACCAGCTCTGTAGGAATTTTTTAATTTTTTTGAAAAAATGTCAAAAAATGACAAATTTTACCCAAAAGTTCGATTTTTGGAGCAAAAGCGCAGACTCAAGCCATTTTTTTTCAGCGGTAAAATTTCACGCTGTTGATGTACTAGTACAAAGGCAACTTTTGGCACCTACCCGTTTTTGATTTTCAAAAAAAAATTTTTTTCGCTCCACCCTACTATGCATATTTATGTATGTATTAATTAATTTTAAAAAAATTGTAACAGTTTCGTTTTTGTATTGCGATAAAAATAATAAGATTACCGAAATTCTGTTTTGGCCTAAAACCTATTTCGATCTATGCTTATTAAAACCCAAACATAACAAGCATCAAAATTGTTAGCTATTGATAAAATTCTTTTCCATAGCATCCGGAGACTATATTCTCCAACACCAGTCAGTCAAATACGAGATGAAAAGAAGAACCAACATAATGCAGGGATAGAGCGGACCGATAGCAAGAATTGAAAAGATTTATTGTCCCATTTTTTTTTTCTTTTTTTTTTTCCGTTGGAGGTGCTAAAGTCTGTCACGAGGAATGTTTTCTTATATGAATTTCGATTTACAGTGGAGGTGTGAATTTCGGCTCGGCAGCAATAATACTTCTAGAAATGTCTGAAATTTCCGTGCAAACATTTCGAATGTATTTCTTATACATATTCTATCAGCTGAATTTAAAAATCGCTCATGAAAAGATAGTATTCTGCTAGTCTTTTTGTTTGTATTCTGCAGGTGTTAGTAGTATGTTTGAATTGGGATGGAATGAATTTTTTGGAAAGGGAGAAATTTTCTGGATAAGGATTCGCACAGTTTTATTTGCGAGAGCATATTGCTTTTTTTTTCCTCTCTTTTTTTCAATTCATCACCGTTATAGCAGATTGACTACAATGTAATGTTTACAGTTGGGAATATATTTATGTGAATTGGACTTATTTTTCTAAATTAAAATCTATAACAGTAGTGTTTGTTTATAATGGAATACTGTACTATACGAAAAATGTTTATGATCCTGATGTATGAAACGGCATAAAATTGTACTTGTCAGGTAGCGAATCAGTTTTAATACTATAACGCCGGGAAGGTGTCAATTCGACACCAATCACTTTAGTAATTGTCGATTCGAACCAGAAAAATCTTCAAGAAATAAATTATACATCATTTGCAATTAAATAAGTTAAACAAATAAATTAAACAATTTCACATTGTTTTACTGTTTTTAAATGTAATTAATAAAAGTTGCGTAAAATTTCTCGGCGTCCTAGTGTTAAAAGACCTCCCCTCTTCTCCTTCCTCATAGTTTTACATCATAATATTTAAATTACATTAAAAATGTATATTTTAGTTAAATATATAAAGATAAAAATAAAAATATAAAATCAAAAAGTTTGTAATGCAGATTTTATCTGCGCTATAGAAGTGTTAAAATTATAAGAATGTTTTAAATTTTTATTTAAAAATATACTTATATAAATCCTTTCTACTGCATTACCATAATCTGCAGATGGGCCAAAAATTTAATATTTTCGATTGACTTTTTTCTTAAAAAAATTAATAAAAATAATAATGATGTGCTTTTATTTATATTCAAAATGATATTTATAAAAAAACATCAATATTACAAAAATTTTCGTTTCTTAAAAAAAAAAAAAGAAAAAAAAACTTTTCTATATTACACATTTTTGAAAACAGAATGCATTTCGTAAATTTAAATGCATTACATTTAACCATTAGTATGTAAATTCACCAGACATTTTTAATAACGAATTTAGCCAGAAACTTTGTATCTCTCCCCCCCCCCCTCTCTCTCTCTCTCTCTCTCTTTCGTTTTTTTTTTTTTTTTTTTTTTAATAAGAATTTCTCGACAATAGACTATTTATAATTGTCTTTATAACAATTTAAATACGTTTACGTGTCATTAAAATCTTTTTACATTGATTTATTATTTCCAAAAAGATACTACACTATGATTTCTGAATTATTTTTTTAATATTCGTAATCGTTAAAAGACGTTGAATAAAAATTTCAGATTTTCTTTTTAAAACTATTTTTTAAAGTTTATTTTAAAACAAGTGACGATGTAATTCTGATTTTCAAATTAAAGTATCAGTTATTATTGACTTAAAATTTATTCAAAAAAAAAAAAATAAATAAATAAAATAAAATAAAATGAAAATAAAAATAAAAATAAAAATATTGGTTTAATGTACACATTTTGAAAGGAATCTAACTATGAAAAATAATATTTAAAAATAATTTTAAATGATAATTTAAATTATTTATACAAAGCATATAAAGTATTTATACACTAACCTTTTACGGATTATTTGGTCAGATTAATATTAAAAATAAGTACACATGAAATTGCCTTTTTTAAATATTTTTATAATATTTTTATATTAGAAAATTAACAGAATTAAATAATGTTTTTAACATTTTTCTTAGTAGCAAAGATGTTCAAAAGAATTCACATTAAATCGATATCTGTAACTATATAACATTAATAATCCAAAACACTGTCTACTTTTAAGTGTTTTTGCAGTAAAAGATTTTAGGATAAACAGTAATTAGTTTGTTACATTATTAGTTACATTATTAGAAAACTGTCAATAAGTCTTAATAAAGTATTGAGAAAACTTTATTAAAATCAATACTTGAGTTTTCCAAAGATTGCTGAAGTCAGGCAAATTGTAAAATAGATTATAAGTACAAATCAATAGATTCTTTAAAATTTGATGATAGACGATTTTGGATAGTTCAATATTAAGCAAATTTTATTTTTAAGCTATTAATATCGAAAAATTCTACACTAGTTTAACAGTTTAGACGAAATAAATTTATAGAGTTTGAAAATAATGCTGACAAAATTCATAAAGCTGGATAACATTGTGGTAAAAAACTTAAAGTTACGAATTTTCTATTATTTGATGCTGTAAGAGTTTGATTGCCGCAATAATAAAAAGTTATAAAAGTTTGATCGTGCAATTTAAAGAAAGCGAAATAGAAAACGAAAAAGAAATAGTTATTTCTCAAAAATTGTTCTTGGAAGTTTAGACCAATTTCGTCTGTAATAAAATGTATTAGAAAAAGGAAATAACAGTAAAACAACTTTTAAATAATTATTTTGATTGAGACAAAAACTACATAATTACTCAATTAAAAATTAAATTACCGAAAAAAATATGATGATAAAAAGTTATAAAAGTCCTTCCGGCAATGCCGGGAGGAAGAGGTAGCTTTCATATACTTATATATTCATTTATTTATTTTAAGGTAAATTACATTGTTCAAAAATACTAAGCTCAAATTAGTGGAAATAATCTTATAAAATTAGTGATTTTATAAGACTAATACTAGTTTTTGTAAAGATTGAATATTAATAGGAATTTTTAGAAATTAGCCATCTTTTATTCAACCTGGTATTATTTTAAGCGATTTAGAGAGTCACTAAATTCCACGATATCATAAAGTGTATGCCATTTTAAAGCAACATTCTGGATCGTTCAGATCAGACCGTTTCAAATTGTCAGCCTTAAGCAAAATTCAAAGTGCTATAACTCAATCATTTTTTAAGATATAGACAAAATAAAAAGTGTTCTGGAATTGTTGTTTTAAGTTCTAACACGTAAAAAAAAATCTTTTTCAACTTTTAATTTTTTAGAATTTAATTTTAAATTTTTTTAAAAATTTAAAATGGCCACCATTTTGAAACAAAATAGTGTATGATGCTGGCCAACGAACTCGGTCGAGACATTTGTATATACTATGTACATACCAAGTTTCATTGAAATCGGATCATAAATACGCGTGTTATCATGTGACAAAAATCAGATCGTTTCAAAATGTCAGACATAAGAAAAATTCAAAGTGCTATAACTCAATCATTTTGTAAGATATAGACAAAATAAAAAATGTTCTGGAATTGTTGTTTTAAGTTCTAACACGTAAAAGAAAAATATTTTTCAAATTTTGATTTTTTCGCATTTAATTTTAAATTTTTAAATTTTTAAAATTTTTTAAATGGCCACCATTTTGAAACAAAATGGCGGATGAGGCTGGCCAACGAACTCGGTCGAGACATTTGTATGTACTATGTACATACCAACTTTCATTGAAATCGGTTCATAAATACGCGTGTTATCACGTGACAAAAATCAGATCGTTTCAAAATATCAGCCATAAGAAAAATTCAAAGTGCTATAACTCAATCATTTTTTAAGATATAGACAAAATAAAAAGTGTTCTGGAATCTTTGTTTTAAGTTCTAACACGTAAACGAAAAATATTTTTCAACTTTTAATTTTTTTCGCATTTAATTTTAAATTTTAAATTTTTAAAAAAAATTAAAATGGCCGCTATTTTGAAACAAAATGGCGGATGATGCTGACCAACGAACTCCTTCGAGACATTTGTATGTACTATGTACATACCAAGTTTCATTCAAATCGGTTCATAAATACGTTAGTTATCGCATGACAAAAATCAGATATATATATATATATATATATATATGGTTATATATATATATATATATATATATATATATATATATATATATATATATGTCAACATTTGAACGGAGGGTGGTTTTGGGGTCTGGGGGTCATGATCGGTGAAAATATACCAAAATTTTCTGGAAGTGCTTTCCTCCGGACGGCTGCAATAGCTAGCTTTTTACTTTTTGTAATGAAAGCTACCTAAAAGTTTGATCTTGAAAATTAAAGATCATCGATTTAAAAATCGTTTGACAAAAATAGCATAGTTACTGAATTAAAAATTATATTGCCGACGTGTTTGACAAAAGTGTGTTATAAATTCCATTAAACTTTGAACCTTTTGACAGTGCAATAAGTATAAAAGTGAAACTTTTTTTTTTCTTTAAACACTTTTTCCATAAGCATTCGTTTTTACATTCATCTGTCGTTAGAAGATAAAAGTATTGGATTCGTGAAAATTTTCGAATTCCGGTTTTCGATGGATTTACATGTCTTAAGGATCATAGATTCCACAAAAAGCATGTTTTTTTTTTAAATATATGTCTGCAAATCTGTGACTTTGTCTGTCTGTAATGTATGTCAGAAAATTTTTGTAAGCACTTTATATTAAGAAATAATGCACATAAATTAATACGATTTTACATTCAGTTTGTCCCGTATAAATTGATGCTGATTATTTTTATGCAAATGGCTCAACAGGTGGCGCTGTTATTCTACATTTTTTTACGATCTTCGCAACACCTCTATCTCAAGAAGTAATACATGGACTTTATAAAACTTCAGATTCTTGACATAAATTGAAGCTGTTTACATTTTGATATAAATCGCCCAGCAGGTGGCACTAATATGCTGCATTTTTCACGATTTCCAGAGTAGCCCTTCTCAAGATTTAATGCGTGTTTATTCATCAGACTTCATATTCAGTTAAATTTTGATATGAATTGGATCTGTTTATGTTTTGATGTCAATTGATTGCTGTCCCCGATTCCCACATTAGCTCTTTTTCAAGAATTATGCACGAATTTTCATTAAACTTCTGATTCAAATATACTTTGATAAATATTAATGCTAATTATGTTTTGTCGCAAACTGTCCAACAGTTGATGCTGCATTGCTGCATTTCCGCAGTAATGTTTTTCAAGAACTAATGCACGAAATTTTTACCTTCAGAATCCTCACAATGGGATTGTCATTTAATTTTGGCACTGTGATTCCGAATTTTAAAGTATTAACATGTATTAGGCAGAAAAAGTTTTGGGATTGCTACATTCAAATAGATTATCTTGAAAATCCCTCACAATTTCTGGTGTCATCGGTTTCGTCACAAAGTTTATGCGAAATGTTGAAGTTTACTGTATAGAATGAATAAAGAAATCACTCAAAAATTCAGAAAGAAAAATCCTCAGTACTTTTAAATTTTTTTTTTTTTTTTTTTTTTTTTTTTTAATTAGCAAAAATATAATAATAAATGCAGGATACTCTTCACGGTCACTCATGATTATAAAAAAAAAAAAAAAAAAAAAAAAAAAAAAAAAGCGTTATTTAGCTATAGAAAATTCAGACTGAAAAAAATGGCTTCTCAAAATTGAGTAAAAAGTTCTCAATTTCAAGTACTTCACATACTCAAAATAGCCCCGATTCAAATGTACTCGAAACTAAGAAACACATGTACTCATTTTTGATTCCATGGTTGTGTTCAAATGTAAATCGCTATGAGCTGCCCCCTTAACTTATAAATTAAAGTAAAAATATTCTAGCATTTATTTCTTGCTCAGAATTATTAACAATAAAAGTTTAATTAATTGTTTGTTAAGAAAAATGGTGAAAATTATTAACAATATATCTGTTACTGTCCGCGATTTACAAAGTAAGGTACCCTGGGGTAATAACGCCAGGCGGGGTAATAACGCCAAGTGCTTATATTTTGCATAATTATGAAATAATCAGGTAAATGACACCCATGTGCTCTGCACAGAAGGGTTTTGAGTCATATAAATCGCAAAAAACAGCTTCAAGTTAATTTGTTTCATTTTTAGGTCTTATTATTTTTACAAACAACTAAAATTAACGCTTGATCTAAAATTTGCGATATACGTTTTGTGATGTGAAGACTATCTTTTTATCCGGAAATACTTTGTTAATTACATAAATTTGTAGTGCATTTCATGTACTTTTAAATTGTTGTTGAAGATTTTGGATATCTTCTCGAGATAATTTGTAATTTAAAATGTACTGCGCAATAACTATACCGGGGTAATAACGCCAATCCTTGACTTTAGTACCCCGGTTGATTTCCTACAGTGGCTGAGCTACATCCTAAATGCTGATTCAAATAGACACAGTTAAAACTGTCCAATGTTTCTCATATTTCTATTTAAGCGGTCCTTTTTAAGCAAAAAGAAGCTCACGGTCTGATATTCTTTTGCCTCATCCCCTCCTCCCACACCACATCTTTATTTTTCTTACACTTTCACAAAAAATTGAACATTTTCAATAGCTTAGAATGCAATTTGTCAATTTCTAAGTTTATAGAGTTTGTATTTTTAGAATTGGGCTATCTACATGCAATTATTCCATCTTATTTCATAGTTTTGTTTGCATGGCGTTATTTCCCATATAGGTGGGTAATAACGCCAAATAGCATTGGTCAAGAAAAAACGCCATTACATTTTATGAATACATATCTGTTAAATTATTTTATTTTATATAGATAGTCAATGAGTTGCTGTATCAGATCCTATATTTGTTTGAAAAATATAATCTAAAACTAAGCCGTGAAAATTGGTAGAACCTTAACGTGGCGTTATTACCCCAGGGTACCTTAGTTCTTTGGTGTATGTTAATTGTAAATAAAAATAAAGCAGATTAATCTTTTGTCTTATATTAACAACTTAGAGCACATTTAGTAAATTTACAAAACAAAACACAGGAATTCAGCTTCCTGCTGCGGTGTATTCCATGGATTAACATATATTATCCAAGTAGATATGCGAAGACAGAAGAGAAATGTAAGCACCGTGTGTGCTTTTACAAGGCATAAGATAAACTGAACTCAGTTCGCTCACAGTAAAATAAACTGTCCTTGAAGTAATCAAAAAAATGATTTCGCAATCATGTGCAATCAACTACTTATGAATTGTTTTATATCATTAATGTCACTTTTGAGTTATTGATCAATTTATAGTTTATGAATATTATAGTTTTAAAATAAACAGTTAAGGTGATTAATGTCACTTCTGAACTATAGAGTCATTTAATGTTTATAAATATTAATGTTTAAGAATAAATATTCTAAGCACGCAAATAATATCCAAATTAAATACTTTTATGACAAGAGAACTATTTGCAAGCACTTTTAGATTGTTTCAAAATATTGTTTATAATTTAATACTTACATTAATAAGCATCTCTTATGCCATCATGAATAAAAAAAAAATCATTACAAAGTTCAAAATTATCGTTAGTTTGGTTTTGATAACATGTGATGTTTCAAAATTGAGAAAGCATTGTGATCATTTTTTATCTAAACACACTCAATGCAATATGAATAAATCGACGTACTCCTTTTTTTCAGTGCCAGACACTAATATATTTTCGAGATTTAAGGAAATAATTATAGAATCAAAATCTACATTGATTCCATTGATTTTTTCAAACATTTTTACAGTGCATTGATATGTTTCCTTACCTCCGAATATCGCTTTTAAAATGCTATTAATTAACAAATTATTAGAAGTCAATTAATAGAAACAAAATCAGAAACAAATATATTTTCGAGACTTAAGGATGCATTTATAGAATCGAAATTTCCTTTAAAACCATTGATTTTGGGAACGTTTCCGAGGAATTTTTATAGTGCATTGATTTTTAAAACCGAAATATAGGTTTTTAATGCGTTATCAACTCTCAAATAATCTTCAAATAGCCAAAATTGATATTGTAAGACAGACAGTTATTTCACAATCTGAAATAAAGAAACACAAAAAAGAAAAAAATATGCTAAAAGCAACAACATGTTGCTTACAAATAATAATAATAATAATAATAAATAAATAAATAAAATAAAATAAAACAAAATAATAACTAATTTAAATTTTTTTTTTTTTGAAAAAGAGTAAGAAGAATAAAAACAAAGGAAAATTTAAGAAACAAAAAAAATATAAACAAAGGAAAATTTGAGAAACAAAGGAAAATTTAAGAAACAAAGGAAAATACGAAACATAAAATGCTCTTAAGAGAAAAGGAAAACAATTTGCATCTTATAAATTTTATTTAACTACAAATACATTGCATAAATTTATTAAGTAAAACTAAACGATTAAATTACAGAAACATTAAAGCAGAGAAATATTAAATTTGAGCATATTTATATTTCGTCAAACTTTTTCAGCACCATCTAAGATATATCAAATTAATTTTTTTTACATATTTAGGTAAAATAAATCCAGTTTTAAAAAAAAATATTCACAGCTAAGTTATCTGTTTTTCTCTCGCTATCTTTCTCTATGTATCTCTTCTTCTTAATAAATCTACTTGTGACTATAAAGAAAATGAGTAAAATTGATAGCCTAAGACGGAAAATGCGATTTAATTTGATATTTTCAATCAGATACATTTAACTAAAATAATTCTTCAGACTACTTTTTTTATAAACAAGCATCGAAAATAATCAGTCTGGGAAGCGCCCTCGGGAAATTTCACAGGGAAAAAATTGAAAGTGATTTCAGTGAATTGCAAATCCGACTCTCAAAACTTTTTTTTTTCTATCCTTATTTAACCGGTAGATAAAAGTAATAAGATTGCTAGGGAACCATGTCTTCTGGATGAAGGAGGAGGGGATATAGAGGAAAAGGAAATTCGAAATCAGAAAATGCTGATCTCCTAGTTGTATATATATATATATATATATATATATATATATATTAATCTCAAATAGAAAATTTGAAAATTACATTTAGTAAGAAGAGATGCTATTAAAAAAAAGAATTATTTATAGCAAAAAGTACTTGAATATTATCTGAAAAGAAGTAATTAGTATATGTATATTTTTTTTCCAAACATATCGAAAAAATAATCTATTTCTACATTTGAGAATTTTTTTTAACTCAATATGATATTACATATTTGCAAACTAGGTAGGGAAACGTAGAGTTCTGTATCAAAATACAAACTAAATAAATATTAGTAAAAAAATAAAGATTTTTTTAAATCAAAACTTAAATTGATTCCTTTAAAAAAAATTTCTGTCTTTCTCTTATGTATGTTATGAAATTGTTAAAAAACATATATTATTAATATTTTTGTAAGAATAATAACAAATTAAATAGACTGTAAAAAAGATGCAAGATTTAATTCATAGGAAAAACTGCACATTGTGTGCATTTAGCAGATAAGATTTAAGGAAACATTTATAGTATCTACATTTCTTTTGATAGTATTGGTTTTGGAAACGTTTCCCAGGAGTTTTATAGCGCATTCATTCTTCAAACCGGAATATATGTTTTTATATGCTATAAATTCTCAAATAATCTTCAATTAGCCAAAATTGTTATTGTAAGACATTAGATAGTTAATTCAAAATCTGAAATAAAGAAGCACAAAAAAGAAAAATAAATTAAAAGCAAAAAAGTAGAAATAATCTTTATTCGGAAAAATTTCAAACAAATATAAATGATGGTTACAATAAATAAATAAATCAATAATAATAAATAAAAGAAATAAAAGAAAAGAAAAGAAATAAAATATTTTTTTTTTCTTTTAGAAAAGAGTAAGAAGAACAAGTTGGAAATTGCACGTGAAGCGTAGTAAATGAGGTTCGTACGATAACGAAGTTTCAAAAATATTACTCTTATATATAAATCTCATAAAATTGTAAATAGTGAATTACAATTAAAACGCTCATCAAACAATGTTCTCCCTATACCATTATGTAATGGAATACTTTTGTGTGGCCTTGTAAATCAATAACAAATGTTCTTTGCACCACAAATTATGTAAAATGTATATTATAATATGTATTTCGAAGATGCATAAAAATTTTATTGTGTTCGAATGAGTGTAACACCATTAAAATGCATTTGAAACATTTTCCCCCATTGACCGTAATGTAATGGAATACTTTTGATTGTCCCTGTAATCGATCTATGCATCCGATTTCCATAAAATTTGAAATAACTCGACAAAATTATGTAATAATTATGTATTTTAAATTTCAAACGTATAAAATGCATTTGAAACTTTTTCCCCATTGACCATAATATGACAATACTTTTGACAATACTTTTGATTGCCCCTGTAATTTATCTATGCACCCGATTATCAAAAAATTTGAAATAACTCGACAAAATTATGTAATAATTATGTATGTTAAATTTCAAACGATTAAAATGCAACTGAAACTTTTTTAAAGGAATACTTTTGATCGCCCCTGTAATTGATCTATGCACCCGATTTTCATAAAATTTGAAATGACTCGACAAAATTATGTAATAATTATGTATTTTAAATTTCAAACGATTCACTTAGGTAGTTTTTGCGTTGTTATATGCGGACAGACAGACGGACGGACTGAACGACCACTATAGGTGCTACGTATTTACATAAATACGAACGCACCTAATAAAAAAAAGGGGGAAATTTTAAATACAAAGTATGTAATGCTATTCGTTAAAAGGAAAAAAAAACAATTTGCATCTTATAATTTTTTTCATTATCAAATTTATTAGATAAATTTATTCAATAAAACTACAGGATTAAATTACAAAAACATTACAGCAGTCGAATATTAAAATCGAGTGTCAGCAAACTTTTTCAGTACCATCTAAGATGTATCAAATTAATTTTACTCACAAATTTATGCAAAAGAAATCTAGTTTAATATATATATATATATATATATATATATATATATATATATATATTCACAACCAAATTATCTCTTTCTCTCTCTCACGCCATCTATCTATCTATGTATCTCTTTTTCCAAATAAATCTACTTGTGAATATAAAGTAAATGAGTAAAATTTACACCCTAAAAGGAGAGATGCGATTTAATTTGATATTCTCAATCAGATACATTTAACTAAAATATTTCTTAAGACTACTTTTTTTTAAAAACGAGCAGGAAAAAAAAATCAGCTGTGGAAGCGCCGTCGGGAAATTTCACAGGGAAAATTTTGAAAATGATTTCAGTGAATGGTAGATTCGACTCTCAAAACTTTTTCTTCCATCTTTTTTTTTTTTTTTCTTTTTACCGAGAGATAAAAGTAATCAGATTGCTAGAGAACCATGTCTTCTGGATGAAATTGGAGGGGATACAGAGGAAAAGAAAATTCGAAATCAGAAAATGCTGATCTTTTAGTTGTAGTTTTTTTTTCTTTTTAATTGCAATAGAAAATTTGAAAATTACATTTGGTAAGAAGAGATGATGCTATTAAAAGAAATGGATTATTTGTAGCAAAAATTACTTGAATATTACCTGAAGAGAAGTAATTAGTACATGTATATTTTTTCCCCAAACATATTGAAAATAAAATATATTTCTACATTTGAGAATGTTTTTTTAACTGAATATAATATTATATATTTGCAAATTAGGTAGGAAAACGTAGAATTCTGCATCAAAATACAAACTTAGTAAAAATTAGTAAAAAGATATAATAAAGAATTTTTTTTAATCAAAACTTAAGTTGATTTCTTTATATTTCTTTTTCTGTCTTTCTCTTATGTATATTATGAAATTGTCATTATTATATATTTTTAATATTTTTCTAAGAATAATAACAACAAATTAAATACACTGTGAAAAATATGCAAGATTTAATTGATAGAAAAATTGCATTTAGCAGATAAGATAGAAGAAATCATTCCTGTAAATTAGTAACCAATATTTACGAGATTTAAGGAAACGTTTACAGAATCTACATTTCTTTTGATAGCATTGGTTTTGGGAACGTTTCCCAGGAGTTTTATAGCGAACTGATGATTCTTCAAACCGGAATATATGACTTTAGTATGCTCAAATTCAAATTTTAATTCTAAAATAATCTTCAATTAGCCCAAATTGTTATTGGAAGACATTAGACAGTCAATTCAAAATCTGAAATAAAGAAGCACAAAAAAGAAAAATAAATTAAAAGCAAAAAAGAAGAAATAATCTGTATTCGGAAAAATTTGAAACAAATGTAAATGTTACAGATATAAATGTTAATGCAATGTAAATGTTACATCTGTTATAATTAATTTACCGATTGAATAATCGTGTTTAAAATTAGTCAAATGTAAATGTTGGTTACAAAAATAAATAATAAATAATAAATAAATAAATAAATCAAATAAAACAAATACATCAAATAAATCAAAATAAAATAAAATAAATTTTAAAAAAGAGTAAGAAGAATAAAAAGAAAGAAAAATTTAAAAACGAAATATGTTATGCTATTCGTTAAAAGAAAAAAGCTAGTTGGATGTGCCAATCCCAAAACTTTCTTGTATCTCATACGTACATTTTAACATTAAAAAAAATAGTTGCTCATTTTAATGCTTTAATAATTTTAATTCAATACCATACCAACTTTGATTTTCATCTTAAATTTTTGCTTCAATAAATTAATTGGAGTAAAAACGAATTTCCGTCTCTGCACGAGCCGATAGACAACAGAATGATAGGCAGATTTTTTTTTCAAATTCAGGGAGAACCTACTTGCCTTACCAAAAAATAATCATATACAAAAAATTTAGTTCAGTTTTAGAACTAACTTCATACACTTTTATGCGGTGCAGTATTGAAAATGGCCGCCTATGATCGCTATTGCAGCGCCTCCTTCCGGCGGATTTTTTCCAGATTCAGGGCGATCCAACTAGCCATAGCCATACACTTACACAAAAAATTTGGTTCAATTCGATGCATAACTTCATGTACTTTTCGTCAGTACAATATTGAAAATGGCACAAAAATCGCGATTGCAGTGACCCCTTCAGACAGATTTTTTTCAAATTCAGGGGGGACCAACTAGCCATAGACATACACTTACACAAAAAATTTGGTTCAATTCGATGCATAACTTCATATTCTTTTGGTCGGTACAATATTGAAAACGGCACAAAAATCGCGATTGCAGCGCCCCCTTCCAGGAGAATTATTTTCAAATTCAGGGGGGACCAACTAGCCATAGACATACACTTACACAAAAAAATTGGTTAAATTCGATGCATAACTTCATATACTTTTAGTCGGTACAATATTGAAAATGGCACAAAAATCGCGATTGCAGCTCCCCCTTCCGACGGATTATTTTCAAATTCAGGGGGAGCCAACATGCCATAGTCATACACATACACAAAAAATTTGGTTAAATTCGATGCATAACTTCATGTACTTTTGGTCGGTACAATATTGAAAGTGGCACAAAAATCGCGATTGCAACGCCCCCTTCCGTCGGAATATTTCAGAACTGAAGGAGGACCTGCTTGCCACAGTCAAAAATATTCACAAAAAATTTGGTTCAATTCTATGCATAACTTCATACACTTTTTGATGGTAGAATGGCGACATACACACAGACAGACACACTAACAGACACACGGACAGACAGACATTTTGTAAAAACATGATTTTTGGAATCTCT
Organism: Maratus speculifer; assembly: GCA_964019185.1. Classification (NCBI taxonomy): domain Eukaryota; kingdom Metazoa; phylum Arthropoda; class Arachnida; order Araneae; family Salticidae; genus Maratus; species Maratus speculifer. The sequence goes on along the minus strand of OZ025289.1, from coordinate 143,643,478 downwards.
GACCCCTAAAACATGTAAATCCGTCGAAAACCGGAAGTCGAAAAAAATTTCTACTACAATACTTTTTCTATTGAAGATAGAAGAAAGTAAAAAACAATTTGCATCTTATAATTTTTTTTTTATCGCCAAATTTACGAGATAAATTTATTCAATAAAACTACAGGATGAAATTACAAAAACATTACAGCAGTCGAATACTAAATTTTAGTTTATTTATGTTTCGACAAACTTTTTCAGCATCATCTAAAATATATCAAAGTAATTTTACTCACAAATTTAGGCAAAAGAAATCCAGTTTTAAAAAAATATTCACACCAAATTATCTTTTTCTCTCTCTCTCTTGCTATCTATCTATCTATGTATCTCTTTTTCCAAATAAATCCACTTGTGAATATAAAGAAAATGACTAAAATTGACAGTCTAAAAGAGGAAATGTGATTTAATTTGATATTCTCAATCAGATACATTTAATTAAAATATTTTTTCAGACTACTTTTTTAAAAAACACGAAATGGAAAAAAAAAATCAGTCTGGGAAGCGCCCTCGAGAAATTTCACAGGGAAAATTTTGAAAGTGATTTCAGTGAATTGTAGATTCGACTCTCAAAACTTTTTCTTCCATCTTTTTTTTTTTTTTTTTTTTTTTTTTTTTTTTTAAGGGAAATTCGAAATCAGAAAATGCTGGTCGCTTGGTTCTGAAAATTATTTTTTTTTAAACCCAAATAGAAAATTTGAAAATTACATTTGGTAAAAAGAGATGCGATTTAAAAAAACGAATTATTTGTAGCAAAAAGTATTTGAATATAATCTGAAAAGAAGTAATTAGTATATGTATATTTTTTCCAACCATATTGAAAATTAAATCTATTTCTACTTTTTAGAATTTTTTTAACTGAATATGTTATTATATGTTTGCAAACTAGGCAGGGAAATATAGAGTTCTGTATCAAGGCACAAACTTAATAAAATTATTAAGAAGTAATAAAGAATCTTTTATAATCAAACCTTTAGTTGATTTCTTTATACTTTTTTTCTGTTCTACTTTTTTTGTGTACATTATGAAATTAAATTAAATACAAAAAGATAAATATATTTCTAAATACTTTTCTAAGAATAATAAACGGCAATAAATTAAATATACTGTAAAAAACATGCAAGATTTAATTGATAGAAAAAACTACACATTGTGTGCATTTAACATATAAAATAGAAGTAATCATGTCTTTAACATCAGAAACCAATATATTTTCGAGATTTAAGTAAGCATTTATAGAATTAAATTTCCTTTAATACCATTGATTTTCGGAACGTTCCGAGAGGTTTTTATAGTGCATTGATCCTTCAAAAGGGGATATACAGGTCTTTAGTGTGCTATCAATTCTCAAATAAACTTCAATTAGCCAAAATTGACAATGTAAGACATTAGACAGTTATTTTACATGCTGAAATAAAGAAGCTCAAGAAAGAAAAATATGCTAAAAGCTAAAAAGCATAAATAATTTTTATTAACAAAAATCTGAAACAAATATAAATGTTGGTTACAAAATAAATATATAAATAAATAATAAAACTAAATAAATGAAATGGAATAAAATTAATTTTTTAAAAGAATAAAAAAAGAAAAAGAAGGAAAAATTCAAAGACGAAATATGTAATGCTGCTCGTTACGAGAATGAAAAAACAATTTGCATCTTATTTTCTTTTTTTATCATCAAACTTATTAGCTATACTTATTGAATAAAACTACAGGATTAAATTACAGATAACATTATAGCAGTTAAATATTACATTTGAGCTAATTTATATGTCATCAAAATTTTTCAGCACATCTAACATATGTCTAATTAATTTTAGTCAGAAATTTAGGCAAAATAAATCCAGTTAAAATAAATATTCACAACTAAGTTATCTTTTTCTCTCTCTTTCCCGTTATTTGTCGCTCCCTATATCTCTTTTTCCAAATAAATTCACTTCTGAATATAAAAAAAATTAATAAAATTGACAGTCTAAAGGAGGAAATGCGATTTAATTTGATATTCTCAATCAGATACATTTAACTAAATTATTTCTTCAGACTACTTTTTTTAAAAACGAGCAGGAAAAAAAAATCAGCTGAGGAAGCGCCGTTGGGAAATTTCACAGGAAAATTTTTGAAAGTGATGAATTGCAGGTTCGACTCTCAGAACTTTTTCTTCCATCTTTTTTTTTTTTTTTTTTTTTTTTTTTTTTTTTCCTTTACCGGGAGATAAAAGTAATCAGATTGCTAGAGAACCATGTCTTCTGGATGAAGGTGTAGGGGATACAAAGGAAAAGGAAATTCGAAATCAGAAAATGCTGATCGCTTGGTTCTGAAAGTTATTTTTTTTTTAAATCCCAAATAGAAAATTTGAAAATTACATTTGATAAGAAGAGATGCGATTAAAAATAAAACAACGAATTATTTGTAGCAAAAGGTACTTGAATATTATCTGAAAAGAAGTAATTAGTCTTAGCAAAATGTACTTGAATATTATCTGAAAAGAAGTAATTAGTCTGTGAACGTTTTTTTCCAAACATATTGAAAATAAAATGTGTTTCTACATTTGAGAATTTTTTTAACTGAATATGATAATATATATTCGCAAACTAGGCAGAGAAAATAGAGTTCTGTATAAAAAATAAGCTTAATATAATTAGTATAAAAATATAATAACAAATCTTAAAAAAAAAAAAAAAAAAAAAAAAAAAAAAAAAAAAAAACCTTAGGTTGATTTTTTTTATACTTTTTTCTGTTTTTCTTTAATGTATATAATGAAATTGAATTAAGTATAAAAAAAAAATGAATAAATATATATTTCACAATAAAGAAGCACAAGAAAGTACTGTATGCTAAAAGCAAGAATTTAGAAAGAAGATTGATTATGATTACAAAGATAAAAATAATAATAAAATAAAATAAAGTTTAAAAAACAGTAAGAAGAATAAAAAGAAAAGAAAATTTAAATACGAATATACAATGCTGCTCGTTAAGAGAGAGGAAAAAAAAAACAATTTGCATCTTATAATTTTCTATCATTAAATTTATTAGATAAATTTAATGAATAAATTTACAGAAACAAGTAAAAACATTATAGAAACTTAAATCAATCTTAATTATAGAAACATTAGAGCAGTCGAATATAAAATATTTATGCATCGTATTTATACATCGTCAAACTTTTTTCAGCACCATCTAAGATATATCAAATTAATTTTACTCACAAATTTATGCAAAATAAATACAGTTATAAAAAATAGTTACAACTAAGTTGTATCTTTCTCATTCTCTCGCTATCTCTCTCGCTATCTTTTTCTAAATAAATTTACTTGTGACTAAAAGAAAATGAGTAAAATTGATTGCATAAAAAGAGAAAAATGCGATTTAATTTGATATTCTCAATCAGATACATTTAATTAGAATATTTCGCCAAACACCTTATTAAAAAAAAAAGTGCAGGAAAAAAATCAGCCTTGAGATTGCCCGCGGGAAATTTCACAGAGAAAAAATTGAAAGTGATTTCAGTGAATTGCAGATTCGACTCTCAAAACTTCTTGTTCCATCCTTTTTTAACCGGGAAATAAAAGTAATCAGATTGCTAGAGAAAACCGTGTCTTCTGGATGAAGAAAGAGGGGATACAGAGGAAAAGGAAATTCAAAATCACACTGGTTCTAGAGTCTTTTTTTTTCTTTTTTGTTAATCTCAAATAGAAAATTTGAAAATTACATTTGGTAAGAAGAGATGTGAATAAAAAAATGGAATTATTTGTAGCAGAATGTGCTTGAATATAATTTGAAAAGAAATAATTAGTATATGTATATTTTTTTCCCAAACATATTGAAAATGAAATCTATTTCTACTTTTGAGGAATTTTTTAACTGAATACGATACCATACATTTGCAAATTAGGTAGAGAAATTTAGAGTTCTGTATCAAAATACAAACTTAATAAAAATTGGTATGAAGATATAGTAAGGAAACTTTTTTTTTTTTAAATCTTAAATTGATTTTTTCATACTTTTTTTCTGTTCTTCTTTTATGTATACAATGAAATTGAATTAAATATAAAAAGATGAATATATATATATATATATATATATATATATATATATATATATATATATATATATATATATATATATATATATTATTTTTTTAAGAATAATAAGCAACAACAAATTAAATGCATTGTAAAAAACATGCAAGATTTAATTGGTAGGAAAAACTACACATTGTGCGTATTAAGCAGATAAGATAGAAGAAGTCATTTCTTATACGTCAGAAACCAATATATTTTTAACAAATAAGGAAGCCTTTATAATATCAAAATTTTCGTTAGTACCATTGATTTTGGGAACGTTTCCGATGAGTTTTTCTTGTGCATTGATTTTTCAAATTGGATTTTAGCTTGGATTGCGCTATCAAATCTCAAATAATCTCAATTAACCAAAATTAATGTTGTAAGACAGACAATAATTTGCAATTTGAAATAAAGCACAAGAAAAAAAAATTACACCAAAAGCAAAAAAGTAGAAATAAGCTTTAATCACAAAAATCTGAAACAAATATAAATGTTGGTTACAAAAATAAATAAATAAATAAATAAAACAAAATAAATTTAAGAAAAGAGTAAGACGAATAAAATCAAAGGAAAATTTAAATGCGAAATTTCTAATGCTGTTCGTTGAGAATAAAAAAAATTGCATTTTATGTTTTTTTATCGTCAACTTTATTTGATAGGTTTATTGAATAAAACTATAAGAATAAATCACAGAAACATTAGAGCCGCCGAATATTAAATGTGTGCGTATTTATAATTCGTCAGACTTTTTCAGCACCATCTAAGGTATATCAAATTAATTTTATTCAGAAATTTATTCAAAATGAATCCAGTAAATATATATATGTATATATATTCTCAACTAAGTTATCTCTTTCTTTCTCTCTCTCTCTCACTATCTATCTCTTTATGTAACTCTTTTTCTAAATAAATCTACTTGTGATGATAAAGAAAACGAGAAAAAATTGATAGCCTAAAAGAGGAAATACGATTTAATTTGATATTCTCAATCAGATGCACTTAACTAAAATATTTCGTCAAACGCCTTATTTAAAAAAGCGAGCGGGGGAAAAATCAGCCTTAGGAAGCGCTCTCGGAAAATTTCACAGGGAAAATTTTGAAAGTGATTTTTGTAAATTGCAGATCCAACTCTCAAAATTTTTTCTTCTATCCTTTTTTTAACTGGGAGATAAAAGTAATCAGATTGCTAGAGGACCATGTCTTTTGGATGAAAGAGAAGTAGATACAAAGGAAAAGGAAATTCGAAATCGAAAAATGCTGATCTTCCGGTTTTAGAGTCTTTTCTTTTTATTTTAATCCCAAATATAAAATCATAGATGCCGACAACTCTTAATTATTCCGGAGTCTGGTCCAAGATGAATATGTTTCTAACCGGAAATTTTATTTGACCAAAAATTTTAAAATGAAACCGAAAATGTACCTCATAGAAGGAACACACATTTTCTTATGTATTCTTTTTGGTATCAGCATGCAAATTTTGGAACAGACTCCGGAATAATTAAGACATGTTGGCATCTATGATAAAATTTAAAATTAGGCAAAAAAAGCTGCAATTCAAACAAAAAAAAAAGAAAGAAAGAAAGAAAAAGGAAATAAAAAATATTTGCCGCAAAAAATACTAGAAGTTACTCTGAAAAGAAATAATCAGTGTATGCATATTTTTTTCCAAACACATTGAAGATGAAATTTCTTTCTAGTTTTGAGAAATGTTTTAACTGAATATGATATTATATATTCGCAAATTAGGTAGAAAAATTTAGAATTCTGTATATGTGAACAAAGTTAATATAATTAGTATGAAAAAATAACAATGCTTTCTTTTTTTTATTGAAAGTTTGATTTAATCCTACTTTTTCTGGTTTTTTTTTTTTTTTTTTTTTTTTTTTAATCTGGTATATCATAAAATTTAATTAAATGTAAAAAATGTGAATATATTTTGTTAACTATTTTCTACGATTAATAAATATCAGCAAATTAAATATGCTGTAAAAAACATACAAAAATTAATTCATAGAAAAAAATCAATGTAAAAACTGTATGAATATGCAAACTTAATATAATTAGTATGAAAGGATAATAATGACTTTTTTTTTTTCATCAAAGATTGATTTCTTCATACATTTTTTTTCTTTTATGTAGTTTATTATAAAACTGAATTAAAATTTTAAAAAGGAATACTTTTTGTTTAAATTTTCTACGAATGATAACCAGCAATAAATTGGATTTATTGTAAAAAATGAAAGATTTAATTGATAGATGAAAAAAAACCCGCATTATGTGCATTTAAAAGATAAGGTAAACAATGTCATTTTAAAATTAATTATATAAAATTATTTTTTAAAAGCTTTTTATTAAGAATATGTACTATACTGAGATTTGCTTTACTTTATTTTTTACCTTTTTTATTAGAGCATGATACTCCTAAACATCATAAAGATGATTTGTAAGTATTTGCAACATGTTTGTACGAAAAAACTAAGGAACGGGGTGGATTTATTATTATAAACATCAGAAAAAATATATTGGATAGTATGTCAAAGTACAAAAAAGTTGTATTTTATCTTTCATTTTCTGAAAAAAACATGCATATTTAAGTTCAAAGTTTCTTTAAAAATTTGAATAAAAAACTATATTAAAAAAAGGGAACAGAAAGGCGGTTAAAGGTAATCGATTCAATCTTAAACTTACATCAAGATACTACCTCATTTCTCATGAAACTCTCAAAGGCATAAAACTGGAAGTTGACCATTGAAGCGATTTGGAATCGAATAGTATTTTCTATTTTTGATAAATAAATTACTTATCTCATTATAAGAGATTGTTATTAGCTGAAGACAAGTTTTTTCCAATTTCTTACAGTTTCGTGCTGGATTTTTTTTTTTTCAAAACGTCCTTTTAATGATCTTTTCTAATAAATATTTTGCCATTAAAAAAAAAAAAAAAAAAAAAAAAAAAAAATATGGAAAACGCTATTTAATTACACACACTGAAGAGCCAAAACATTATGGCCTTTTCCACATTTTACAATGAGCTAGTCCAGATGAATTGAAGGCATGGGGTCAAAAAAGATTTATAATTAATGGAGCAGGGGAGTCATAGGAATCATTCTTGCGCTTACTTTTGCGTTGATGCGAAAGACTGCTGATTTCAGTGACAACGATAAGCGGCAAACTGAAATATCCCGAAGGCTTTGAAATGAGTATCTCCGAAATTGTCCTACTCTTTGATACTCTTGCTGTTAATACTTATGCAAAGAGATTTATTATATGCAATATTTAGACCTGCATTGCATTGAACTGTCAGTTGAACTGCTATTTGGTGTAGATTTTGTTTTACGAAGCGGGACAGTCTTTAACGTTCTTTTTCCTTCTCAACGAGAAATTGTCTAACGTCATGATGTCTAGTGCTGGTTTGACAGTCATTCATCCACTTTGCAAAGATGAATGCACCAGCCAGACACGTATAAAGTGTCGCGGCTCCCTATGAGACCATACATAAAGTGGCGCCTTGAAGCTTCCTAAAAAATGATGTAACTTTACTTATTTTCTCAAGCTTGATTTTTATATAATGATGCTCAGGGAGCTGACCTTCATTCAATACTATATGTAAGCTCCCAGATCAATTGCATGGGCCAAACATCCAGCCAGACACGCATAAAGTGTCCCTATGAGTATGTGCGCGAGCGTGATAATTAGATTGATTTATAACATAGCATCATAAAACTTATGTTAGTAATGGTCTAATGGAAGTCTTCAGTAATAATTAAATAATATTTTAACCCTTAATTTTAAAAATAATTATAGCATACCAAAATGTGAATACATGAAATCGTAATCGAAATTATGAACAAGAAGAAGATTATGAATATGATTTCAACTGGTTTGATGGGGACCAACTACCAGGCTTTGTAAGTGAATAGCTTCAAGAATAATCAGATATTCTACAAATTTAAATATTTATATAAACTTATAATTATTTGATTCTTAATTACATATATATTTTTTACAAGAAAAGAAATTAATGATGATGATTATAAAGGTATTCAAAACTAACATTGGATTGATGAAGAATTATGAAACTTCAACGATGACGATAATAAAGATTAAAAAGAAGTAATTAAATAGATCATATTTTCTCATTAATAAAGTAAAGTTAGACCATTACTAACATAAGTTTTATGATGCTATGTTATAAATCTATCTATTTATCACGCTCGCGCTCATACTCATAGGGACACTTTATGCATGTCTGGCTGAATGTTTGGCCCATGCAATTGGTCTGTCTGCTTACATAAAGTACTGAAATAGTTCCCTGAACATCATATATAAAAATCAAGCTTGAGAAAATAAGTAAAGTTACATCATTTTTTAGGAAGCTTCAAAGCGCCACTTTATATATGATCGCATAGGGAGCCGCGACACTTCATATGTGTCTGACTTGATTTTTGGCCCCTGCAATTGATCTGAAAGCTTACATATAGTATTGAAATAAGTTCCCTGAGCATCATTTTATAAAAATCAAGTTTGAGAAAATAAGTAAAGTTATATAATTTTTTAGGAAGCTTCAAAGCGCCACTTTATGTATGGTCTCATAGGGAGCCGCGACACTTTATGCGTGTCTGGCTGGATGTTTGGCCCATGTAATTGGTCTGGGAGCTTACATAAAGTACTGAAATAGTTCCCTGAATATCATATATAAAAATTAAGTGTGAGAAAATAAGTAAAGTTATATCATTTTTTAGGAAGCTTCAAAGCGCCACTTTATGTATGGTCTCATAGGGAGCCGCGACACTTTATACGTGTCTGGCTGGATGTTTGGCCCATGCAATTGATCTGAAAGCTTACATATAGTATTGAAATAGTTTCCTAAGCATCATTTTATAAAAATCAAGCTTGAGAAAATAAGTAAAGTTATATAATTTTTTAGGAAGCTTCAAAGCGCCACTTTATGTATGGTCTCATAGAGAGCCGCGACACTTTATGCGTGTCTGGCTGGATGTTTGGCTCATGTAATTGGTCTGGGAGCTTACATATAGTATTGAAATAGTTCCCTGAGCATCAGTATATAAAAATCAAGCTTGAAAAAATAAGTAAAGTTCGCAGCGTTTTTACCTACCTTTGGTACCTGGTACCCGTAAATTGGCCGTCGGTCCAAGCTAGCAGGTATTACTACGCTCATAGCACGCACTAACACTACTTTATCCAATACATTTTACTTGTGAGAAAATAAGTAACGTCTGGGGGCCTGGGATCTTGCTCTATATAGACATACGTGCATCTGTTGACCAAGCGATACCGACAACTACACCAACACTGGGCCCGGAAATATCATGACTCATGAACCTTGGATGAGTGGAAGAATGTTTCTCAGTCAGATGAATCAGAGTCCTTCATTCATCACGTCAATGGTCGTGTCAGAATAAGTAGTATTTCAGGCTTACATTTGCTTTCTCAATGTACAGGATTATACACAGCTCGGTGGTGGTGGCTTTCAGCTTTCGGGGACGTTCTCATGTTTCTGGTACTCATGGCTGCGGTTGAATATGCCATTAATGGAATGGATAATCTATACATAACTGTGTACATTCGCACCCTTACACACAATATGTCTCCCCAAATGGAAATGGTGTCTTCAAGCAGGACAATGATCCATGTCACAAGGTTCGAATTGCGATCGAATGGTTCCAGAAACGTAATGCTGAATTTCTGTTAATGTCTTGGCCATATAACTCACCGAATCTTAATTCGGTAAAGCGCATTAAAAGTATAAGGAAACCACTGTCTAGAGTTAAAAAACCACCAAGTCAGAATATCCCAGATTTGTATAACCACTGCTTAAGTATCTGGTATAATCTGTCTCCGGCCATTTACCAAGGACTTGTGACATCCATGACAAGGCAAGATGAAGCAATTTTGAAGGCATGAAATGGGCAAACGTGTTATTAGATAGGTTTTCATAACGTTTTGGCTCTTCGGTGTAGTTTTTTAATATGAAGCCCTGCCAATTTCAAGCGTTTCCAGACAAAAACCAAATTCAAAAATGTGTCAAAAAAAAAAAAAAAAAACTCTTTTAAATTTAAGAACACCGTTAAACAGCATTTCTAAAAAGTGCAATAAATTAACTAAGTATAATTTTACTGTAGAATTGTACACTTGTAGCCAGAGTTGAATGCAAACACTCTTCTCCGAGAGAGATTTCTATGGCTCCAAGAGGCACATTATAGAGTTCTAGGTGGGAAATTGCATTTTTCTACCACTGAAACTCAAAATCTCAAATCTCCCGGGGGGGGGTATCTAATTTGTACGGAGGAGAATGTCCCCCCGGCCCACCCTTTGAATTCAACTCTTTATTATACAAAATTAATTAAGATACTACTTTTGAAATCATACAGTATATTAAATAGAACGATGGAATTCAAATAGAAAATATACTTAGAAAATACAAAAACATAATCAGTACAGGTTTAAATTAAGTATGAAGATTTATCTTTTACGCCGAACAGAAGAATTCAGAATAAGTTATACAAATTAAAGTTACAAAAGATTACTTTTTCCAGCCCGCAGCACATCTATTAAATGTGGGGATATTTAAAAAGAAATCGGAAAACAGTAAATGAAGCTCTAAAGCGAATCAAAGAATTATTTTGATTAGTTGATGTAAGAAATTTTATTCAAAAGGGTATTCTAAAGTTTAAATGCCGCTTTAAATGCAAGAAAAATTATTTGTCACAAGGATTATTTCATTAAAGTAAGAAATATATTTAAAGATTTAATTTCATTTTATTATGTCGTTATTTCAACTTTTAGACAACTTAAAGAATAAATTCTCAGAATTGAGATGCTTGTTCTAGGACTAGCTTAGCTTGATTGACTTTGAAGATATAGTTATCGGTTGCTACATTGTACTTTCATAAAATTATATTTACAAATTGTAAAAATCTTTTTAAATTTTTGGAGATTGTTAGCTAAAAATATCAGGGTTTGAAAGGTTCTTTGCACTTTTACGGAAAGTGTAGGAAAACGTAGGAAAGTTTGATTTCCTACGTAAAAATCCTCATTAGTTTCAACAATGAGTATTTGTTAAAAATACTAAAAAGTAAAAACTTGAAACGTACGCCAATAGCGATAAATTTTGGCGAAGTTGTCGAAATATCACCAAATTTGGAATCTATATTTTTGTGAATTTCAATAAAAGCATTTTTTTTTTTTTACATTTATATTATTTATAAAGAATTTATAAATAAAGTCTTACATTATGCAGATGTTTTTTTCTTGTAAAGCTTGTATGTTTTGTTCAGTATGCATGAATTATTTATATACTTTGTTGACAACTACAATTTTCTTTCAGATGAAATTTATACACATCACTAAGTCGTCCGTGACGTGATCAGTAGCGGCAGCTGCTGACACGCCGAATGGGTCCTGGTTCGATTCCGGATAAAAGGCGGATGTTGTGCTGTTCCTTTTATAGTGTTATATATATATGTAATGGATACAAGAAATAAAAATTGTACTAATTTGTGATTGTTTCTCTGTGTATTATTAAGGATCATTGGAGGCGATAGCCACAGCTGCTAAAGTCCTCAAAGCAATTACATGTCAAATGTCGCATCACTAAGATTCACTACAACTTGTTTTCCATAAATAATGGTGTTCAAATGGTGTAATATTATTTTAACACAATCTAACTGTTTGGAAAAGTTATCATACGAATTGAATATTTCCAACTGAGCGAAAAATTGCCCAGGCCGAGAATCGAACCCGGGTACTTGGCTTACAAAGCCAATGCTTTACCTGTTAGGCTAACCGGGCGATAACCGGCTGGGATCAATTAGGTTATCTGAGCGAAAAATCCCAACCGGTTATCGCCCGGTTAGCCTAACAGGTAAAGCATTGGCCTTGTAAGCCAAGTATCCGGGCTCGATTACCGGCCTGGGCAATTTTTCGCTCAGTTGGAAATATTCAATTCGTTCAAATGGTGTGTCTAGAAATGCGTAAATAATCTTAATTTTATTAATTTTATTAAATATGTTACTTTTATGTCACATTTTGTGATTATTTTTGCTACATGCGTTCAGCAACCTCTTTTGACGCCACCATTTTCAAATCATCAAAATTAATCACTAGGATTAGGAGGAGTAATTATGACCACTTTTTACATTTTCAGCATTGTTATTTTTTTTTTACTTGTTTCTATTTGAAAAAATGGTGTTTTTAGTACTTTGATTCTTTAAGAATATTTCTAAAAAGCTTTAATTCCCATAGCCCCCTTTATTTTAACCCTTTCAGGTCTGATGTTCTATTAATAGTACATGTCTTTTATTCGAATATTATTTTGTTTTTAGAAATAATTTTGCTACTTTTTACATGTTAGTATATGTGTATGCATTTACTGTATGACTTCATTTATGTTTAGGCATTTAGTAATAATTATAATTATTATTATTTATCTAATTCTCTTTGCTCTGTTTGCGATTCTTTTATTTTAAACATATGTTTCACTCATTAAATTTAAAATCAAGGTTATTTTTCTGAAAGAATCATGCGTAATAAAGCGCAAAAAAGTATTAGAAAGTTCTAATATAAGTTAAATGTTAATGTAACACAGTATTTTCTAAACATCTCCAAATATTATTCTTTGGCCTATTGTCATATGAATATTAATTGAATAGTACACAAAACAACAACATTCGTTATCTTTAAGACAATGAAATATTCGTTAAAAACTAATCAATCTATATGGAGAGCTGGTGTAAATTTTATTAACGTAAAAGTAAATTTTTCCAAAAACTGAAAAAAAAAAAAAAAAAAAAAAAAAAAAAAATCGGACCCGAAAGGGTTATGTTAAAAGGATGATTATAATTACCACATCAAAAACCCATAATTACAAAAGTTAGGGGTAGTTAAGACCGCTAATGGTGGAAATTATGACCACTTTTTACATTTTCAACATTGTTAGGTTTTTTTTTTTTTTTTTTTTTTTTTTTTTACTTGTTTCTATTTGAAAAAAATGGTGTTTTTAGTATATAGAAAATAACTTTGACCCTTTAAGAATATTTCTAAAAAGCTTTAATTCCCATAACCCCTTTTGTTTTAAGTTACGGTTGTTCTCAACTGCTCAGCGCAAAACGTTTTGACACATTAATAATTTCATTTTTTAGCGGAAAGATTTGAAATCGCAAGATCTGACTAAGGAAACACTTTCGAATCGAACTCAGTTTTCCATTTCATGATAATCAAATTACCTACCAAGTTATATCATCTATAGATTGATCACATGATTACGCGATTTTCTACTTTTCGTTTACTGGTTTTCCTGCTTTCTACGGAAAATAAGGTTCAAAACATCATTTTTGACGGCTTGTTCTGAAATATCTATTGCGTATTTAAAAAAAAACGGAAAATTGAGTGCGATTCGATAGTTTCTGAATAACAACATCTGCAAGTTTCATGCATTTCCGAACAAAAATGAACTAAAACTTGTGTCTTAAAGTCGCCCTTTTCCATTTAAGAACAAAGGGTGTTTGTTCTCAACTGCTTCGCTCAATAAGCGCAGAATGTTTTGACACATTTACAAATTCATGTTTTTTAACAAAAAGTTATAAAATTGGAATGCTGACTAGTGAAGCAATTTCGAATCGAACAGAATTTTCCATTTTATGATAATTAAATTACCTATCCAATTCTAAGCTATTTCGATCACACGAACACCCGTTTTTCTCCTGCTTTTCGACCGGTTTTTCTATGCTTTCGTCGGAAATTTGCTCAAAAACGTCATCTTTGAAGACTTGTTATGAAAGATGTATTGTGTTTTTTAAAACAACAAAACATTTAATGCAGTTAGACAGTTTCTGTATAAGAATACGTGCTATTTTCATGCATTTCCGAACAAAAATAAATTAAAGCATGTGTCACAAAGTTGTCCTTTTTGATTTAAGAACACTAGCCCATATCAAAAAACCATAATTACAAAAGTTTGGGGTAATTAAGACATCTAGCTAAAAAAATTATGACCACTACATTTCCTCTTTATACTTGCCTACACACATTTATTTGGGGCTAATTAAGGCCATTACAACTCCAAACTGACAAATCCGTTTATTAAACATTTTGGTAGACTTTTTTCAAATTGCTATTTGCATATCAAAAATGCTTTAGACTAATAATAAAGAATGTCTAAAATGACAAATACATCACGAGGTTAATATTTAAGGGTGTTTTTAAATCAAAAAGAGCAACTTAGTGACATAAGTTTTAATTTATTTTTGATCGGAAAGGCATGAAAGTAGCAGGGGTTGTTATTCAGAACTGACTAATTGCACTCAATTTTCAGTTTTTTTTTTTTTTTTTTTTTTTTTTTTTTTTTTACAATGACAATAGATTTTTCAGAACAAGCCTTCAAAGTTGACATTTTAAACACATTTCGTGACGGTAGCTGAAAAATCGGTCGAAAAAGCAGGAGAAAAACGAGTGATCATGTGATCCAGTGGCGCAGCCAAGGGGGTGTTTTTAGGGTTAAAACCCCTCCCAGAGCTGAGAAAGATCATTATAATTGCTGCTTATATGAATGAAATCCAAACTTAATATTTAAATGTTTTGGCGCATTTCAGAATCCGCCACTTTATTGAATAAGATTTCATTTAATAAAGTGATTCAATTAAATGGCAAAAATTCTACTTAAAATTGTGAAAGTGCATATTACATGAATCAGTTAAGTAAAAATTGGTTATTTGAACTAAATTACTTTTCTTAGATGCTTCATGCTAAAAAAATGATGATTTCCGGCCACACAGACGTTCTTTGAATTATACAGTAAATATTCTAATTAGTACTGATTCTATTAACCGGCGATTCAAATAACCGGCAATCACCTTTATCAGAAACTCAAAACCCCCCTTACAACCGAATTCTGGCTGCGCCACTGATGTGATCGAAATATCTTAGAGCTGGATAGGTAATTTAACTATCATAAATTGGAAAACTAAGTTCAATTCGAAATCGCTTCCATAGTCAGGCCTTTCAATTTTATTTACTTCTGTTAAAAAATGAATTTGTAAATATGTAAAAACGTTTAGCGATTGTTGAGCGGAGCAGTTGAGAACACCCTTAAACGTGAAATAAAATTTTAGCATAAATTTTCTGCATTATAGGTATGGTCATAGTTACTCACCTGACTCTTCCACTATTCGCTAATCGAAAAAAAAAAAAAAAAAAAAAAAAAAAACTTTTAGAAAGTATGCAGATTGCCAAAATATTATTAAATATGAATTAAGTTAAATTTGATATACAGACATTATTGGCTACGTTAAAGCCTTTACCTTAGCTACTTTAAGGCCATTATACATGTGTCAGTAAATTTTCTGAACAATTTCACATGCGATATGCATTAAACAATTTGCATAATATGCAGTTTCTCATTACGGCTTGTTAGCTTTCATTTTCACGCAATGTAAATATAACTTTCGAACGCACTTTATATCATTATGCTCAATATGAAATATACTTAAAATGTCGGAACTATGTCTTCATAAATTTAATTTAATTTGTTTACGTTATATTGAGCCAATATAGTTCTATTTGAACGAAAACTTTAGAATTTCTGCCATTAAATTTTATTCATAATGTGATGTTATAATTATAAATTGATAAATAAATAAAATATAAAATGCTGATTGCTTGCTTTGTGATAGGTTGTAAAGATGGCTTTTTTCGTACATTTTAATAAAATATATTTTTTAATAAAAAATATATCATATTATAAATAGATAAATAAATAAAATATAAAAGGCTGATAGTTTACTTTATGATAGGTTATAAAGATGGTTTTTTTCGTACATTTTAATAAAGCATCTCAATATTATATCTTATTGTATATTACATTAAAGGGAGTGTTTGAACGTTCTACGAATATCATGTTAAATTGAAGTTACTTTTTTCAGAAATTACCAAAACTATTCACTTGAAAATTTTATATGCATAATATAATTAATTACCAATAAAAGGAATTATATAAACAAATTATATAAACCAAATATATAAACAAATATTTCTCAGGTTTTTTTTTTTTTTTTTTTTTTTTTTTTTTTTTTTTTTTTAAGATTGTAATTTTTTTTCAAGCACTTCTTGTCAAGCACCGATACTCTGAAATTCAATTCAAGCAACAAATGAAGTAAAAATTTAAAGTTGGAATTATCTCTGTCACGTGCATCATGCAGCCAATAACAACTCAACTTTACCCAGATTCAAAAAAATGTTACAGCAATTTTCAAGACAACAATTGTAAATTATGTAACAACTCTGTTGGCAGCTGGGGTGGCAGCATCTTCTGTTATAAATTAAGGATTTTTAAAATTTAGTATATTTTAGAGTGAAGCGTTTGTACTACTGTTTTCAGTAACACAGGCGTTCCGATTTATGGATAAGTCCAACTACTTGACGGACATGCTTTGCTAATTCTTAGGAATATAGAACAGATGCAAGATAAATTGCAAAATAGAAAAAAAAGTTCTTTATGAATGTTTTATCTAAATAAATCACTCTTAAAAGTTTGTTTGTCATTTGGTAAAGAGATAAAGCAGAGTAGTATTGCTGGAAAAGAATTACTGTTGTTCTCTGAAAGAGTTGGAAAAACGAATTAATTTTAAAATCTTGCTTTTCCATTTTAAAAGGAGATAAAAAAAAAACTTTGTTACTGAATAATGTTACTAAATAACCACAACCATTTTTTTTCTTTTTTTTTTAAGTTCTAACAAATGAATTACTTTTTTTTTTTTTTTTTTTTTTTTTTTTTTGTAAATTCTAATTTTGTGCTTTTAAATCGCTGCCTCAAAAAATATTAATATTTTAATTTAAAATAATCAGAGACATTTTAAAAAAGGTTTAAAATGTATTTTAACTCTTTAAAAAATACAGTTATATGTAAATTTTTTTAATTACATTTAAAAAATATCTTACAAATATCAAAATAACATTAACTAAAATAACGAAAATTCCATAAAATGTAAAAGAAAAAATTTGAAAAGAACAAGTATTATCAACACACGAACCTTATTTATGAAACTGAAGAATTTATTTAAAATTGTTGAAAATAAATACAGCTCTCTTTTTGTATAATTCAACTTAATGATGGCGTGGCTTTCGAATAAATAGCGTTATAAAATAAAAACAATTTTTACACAAAAAAGAGACATTTTAAAATAATTCAGTAGGAAAAACAAGGTCTGTTAATTTCTGCTTTCGATTAGAGACAATTTGCATTAAAACAGTAAAAATTCGACTTATGTTTTATAAGAACTCTTTAAAAATATTGGACTATCTTTTAAAAGGTTTTGTAAAAATAACATGCCTTAAAGTTATTTCTTGTGCTGAATAAATTATGCGCTCAGTTAAATTTCAGAAAATTATTATTTTATTTTATGAAATTATAAAAAGGGTAAGCTTGTTTTTCTTAAAAAAATAAGTAAAAATAAAAATATATGAGTTATCCATTTTAAATACAGAAATGTTTTCATGACTTCGAATTGTTTTTTAGATATTGAACAAATTGAAAATAATAATTCGCGGCAACGTAATCTATTTTATTATTATAGTTGTTGTTATTATATTTATTTTTTTAAAAACACAATTTTTAGAGTAAGATATCTTTTTATGGTCTTTTATTTTATATTATTATTATTATTATTATTATTATTATTATAGCGCAGATCCTGCTCCGACCTGCCAGGCAATATGCCTAGCTTAACGAGTATTTTACCTGGCTGCGGAGCAGAAGCCGCTTGATTGTCACAAGCTGAGATCTACCTGATTGTAGCTGTATCGCTACATATTTTTCATATTCGTTACTATGCCGGCTATGATGACTTTTAATTATCTGTTTGGGATCGTTCTTACGTTGTTGGAAGTGGAAGGGATTAATAAAAAAAAGACAGGGGCAACGCTAATTCTTCCACAGAACTCATACGAGCTCCCCATACGACAACCGATACTCGATTTTGATTTCGTAATTTAGAGCCTTGATCACGATCAGGTGACGAGATCTTCACCTGACTAGGCACTTCCAGAGGTATAATTCACAGATAACTTGGAGGACTTAGCCCCCACGACGGATTTTACATGCACTAGGTGTCATTAGCAATATTTAAAAAATTACAAGATGCGCACAGTTGCTATTCATTGAGGGCATGAAACTGTCAGACACATATCCAGCAAAAAATACACATAACAGCTTACGGGAGGATTACAAAATAACTTTTGCATCAAAAATTTAAATTAATTAATGGAAAATTACCAAGCAGTTTTATATTTCTTACTACTATACCCTACCTAGGACGGTGGGTAAAAATTGTGTTTTTCACATAAATTTGAAAAAAAAAAAAAAAAAAAAAACTGATTAAAAAAACTGACAATATTGAAGCGTTTATATGAGCAAAGCTCGGCTAGTTTATGTTCTAATAAACACACTATTATCATTTACAATACTTCTAGATAAATCGGCTTTGCGTGTAACGTATCAAAACAAAATTAAGATTTCTTAATAAAACAAAATTTTAACAAATATGCAATAAAACTGCGTAATTAAATAAAATCTGCTGTAACAACTCAAATAATACTAATAAATAATAATTATTGCTACTTTTTATAGCACTTTGAAATTGTATTTTTTTTTCGTTTATCCCCCCCCCTCCCCGAAAGAAAAGAAAGATTGTCATTTTTCCTTTTGTTGGCAAATTTCTGTTTCTGCTGTCAAGCTTCGGATGCACGCAGACGACATACTGTTCTTGGTGGGAGCATCAGTTTCAAGGACAGTATTTGGAGGGAAAAACCGGTTTGGCGCGCTATGCGTTACACTGTGTTTTATTATATAGAAATAGTACAAATGAATAAAAGCCTTAAAAAATATATGTATACATTGCATTTAACTTATATCTGCTTCTTTTTACAATCTTAGACAGATCTGTAAGCTCCCCCATTCCTTGATATCTTATTTACATAAGATTACAAATTTGTTGGCAAAACCCTAAAACCCCGTGCAGACTCCGGACTCAATGTTTCAGGCTTTCAGGTCGATTTTCCTGATTTTTGATAAGTAATATGGGACTATTTCTATCAATTATTTTAAAATTTAAGTGTAAATCACGATTTCTACTTGTTGTCCTAGGATGGACATTTACTCTAGTTTATTATAAAAAATACAATTACCTATACAGATATTTCTATAGGCGGAAAAATTAAATAAGCCTTCATACTGAAAATGAACGTGAAAAATGCAAGAATTTTAATATTTCTGGTATGCAAGTATTTTATTATAAACGCTTCTCAAAACATTATTTCATGAAAATTATACTCAAAACAAAATGTATCTACTTTTTAAATCATATTAAAATAATATCTGGAATTTGAATAAGTAAAGAAATTACTGATTTATTTAAAATGCATGCAACAATAAATTGCAAAGTTACATTTTGATCTTTTATGGTGGATTTTTAAATAAACAGATTTTCTATTTAGAATTCGACGGAATAAAATAAATTAACAAATAAAGAAATTTTTTAAAAATGCAAAGAAAAAATATTGTTTTTAAAGTAAAATTATTAGTTTATAAAGTTAGATATAATTAAAATTATGGAAATATATATAATCCTGTGATGTATGAATGTTCTTGTATGAGAAAAACATTTCGTACAAGGAAGAATAAATTATGAATTTATTTTTCTTCCCTTAAAATTCTTTATGTGTACTTTAAAATTTTCTATAAATAATTTTTTTTTATTTAAAATGGAAAATAAATTAATTTACTACAATGTCAGGCTAAATTCATATACAGTATTATAAATATTATTACATGGCATTAATAAAATTTTCCTTATATTAAATTTCAAATGTTATAAATACGATTTAAATGTTGTCATACGTACGCAAAAATTTTCTTATATTGTCTTGTCAAGCCGCACACACACACACACACACACACATATATGCATACATATACTATATTGAAATAAAGATATATATACTGCTACAATAAAACAATCTTATTGGAGTCTATATAAATAGGGAACTACTCAAATGCCCTCACTTAACAGGAAATGAGAAACAGTCTCATAGAATAAACATTGTAAGGACGAAACATCTTTCCTTCAATCTACAACACGAAAATGCTCTCAATATACACTATATGTGAGCTCTGCTACTGTTCTCATTTCCTTTCTAAATTTAGCAAATCTAGATCCTCATACGCAATTGTAGAATTCGAGAAGAGGAATATATTCATGTAATAGAATCAAAAAGACGAGTATCATACTTTAATACTTTCTCAAATGTTTGAAATGTGAAGAATACGATGGAAAATGGGCTGTTTTATTGTGAGTAAATGTATACTTTTAAAGTGTTGCTTTATTATTTACATAAAAGAGCAGGAGACGTAACTTCAAATAGTTATTTGGATTAAATAAAAACAATATAGAGAATGGCAATAAAGGAATATGATGTTTTGCTGGAGGAAATTCTAAAAGTGGATTTCAAAAAGGATGAAATTTTAAAAGGAAAGATACTGAAAATATGTAACTTGATATGATAATATCGGACTGAATGACATGTAACTTAAAAACTGAGATGTTTTCATAATTGTGAAAAATTACAAACAGAAATACGTTCAACTGACAAATAATTCGTTTTTGGTGATGCAGGAGTCCCTACAACGGCTCGGTAGTTTTTAAAAGTGGAAAAAAAGGAGAAACAGTGACAGTTTTTTCTTGCAGGAAATTAATGAGTAAAATCAGAATTTTCTTTATTTGCTTCTTTTTGTTTTAGTACTCTATTAGACCGAGAAACGGCAGCACGAACAATCACCTCATCAAGTTCACGGATGACAATCTAGGACTATTTAAATCTTGATTCGTATATTAAAACACAATTGGTCTGCCAAGTCATACCTTCGTTAAAAAAAAAAAAAAAAAAAAAAAAAAAAAAAAAGACTAAAAACTCGATTTCAACGGTTACCTCCTAAGTTTACCATTGTGCTTTTCTGCACACAAAAGTATAAAAACATGGAGGAATTGGGAGCAGGAAAACATAATGGTAAACCTATGAGTCAACCACTACAATCGAGATATGACTTGGAAGACCGATTGCACTTTAATATGCGAGTCCAGATTTAATTAATTCTAGATTTTCATCCGTGAACTCGATGAGGTGATTGTCCGTGCTGCTGCCTCCCGGAAGATATTGCTTTCATTTCCTCATGAACATAATGCTTATTGAAAAAATGTACGACACAAAAATTACAATATGAAATAGCTATATGAGCAGCTTTAGTTATAGGACACATATTGTTTTTATTTTCTCTTCAACATAATACTTCTTGAAAAGTTGTATACACAAAAATTATAAATTAAAATAGCTATATGAGCAGCCTTAGTTATAGGACACATATTGTTTTTATTTCCTCTTCAACATAATACTTCTTGAAAAGTTGTATCCACAAAAATTATAAAATAAAATAGATATATGACCAGCCTTAGTACAAGACATAGATTGTTTTTATTTCCCCTTCAGCATAATATTACTTGAAACATTGTATTTTGCAGTCACTAACACGCTTCACGAAAATCAAAACGAGGATCGAAATGAATCGGGCTATTTCGCCCAGGAAAAGCTAAATAAACATAGTAGATATGTTTATTTACTTTAAAACTGAGAAGTACTAAAATACTTTCCACGCTGCCAATTTTTAAGTTTCCGAATGGTCTCCTACTTAGACTTAATTTCAATTCAGTCTACTGATCTCCCATTCAAGCGCAAATAAGTAAATTCTATCACAGCAATAACATTCACAATGAAAGATGTACGCATACTTGCATAAGAGAACGGATAATGAGTTGGCACTTCAGTGTTTCTTTTTGTGAAATGCTTGGACAATAAATAAATTAATAGATTTTATAATATGCAGTTTTAAATTTATTGATTTGACTTAACATTATTAGAGAATTTAGAGCACGGGGATGTGATCAGGTTTTACTAGAATTAAACTACACGCAAAGGATTGTTCCCCATAGACCATAACGTAAGGGAATACTTTTGAGTACTTCTGTAAATGAACTATGAATGGCAGATACTTCATTTTCAGTACCGAACATGCCCCGATGAACATCAATAATATCTATGAACTACATGACTATCCGAATATATTTACGCGAGTAGATATATGAGACAGACGGCCAGACAAACCTCATTCATAAACACTTTTTAAATATGTTGGAAAGTCTTAAAAAGCTAAGTGAAGAATTTAATTAGAAATTTTACCATCTCGTAAAATTAAAATTAAAATCAAAATTAACCGACAAAAATATAATATAAAACAGTTATATGAACAACCTTATTTATAAGACACAAAATGATTTTATTTTGCTCGTCAATACAATATTTCTTGAAAAATTTTTCTTAAATATTAACTATGTGTTTTAATGACATTTGTGAGCATAACAATAAACATCATCCGTGTACTCATTTTGCATGAAAAGATTTAAGATTAAGGTTTACAAAAAAATAATAAATAAATAAATAAATAAAATAAAATAAAAAAATAATTAAAGTACAACAGTAATAAAATATTAATATGAAAGAGAAATGGAAAACAGTAATATTTTGGAATTTGAAGTAGAATATAATGTATTTGGCTTTACGTCTTATGATCTTTACTTTATGAACACAAAATACTTTAGTTTCAAACTTCAAAATTTAATCTGCTGATTTTTAATGCTTTTTTTTACCAAAATGTATGATGTCACACTTCTTCTTAAATCCTCCCACCCAGTCCCCCTTTGTCACAAACTGTCACAGTTAAACGAACCCCCCCCCCCCTTCCCTCAGCACTACAAACGTAACATCATCCCTAAATAAATTCTATCACTGCAATAACATTCACTTTAAGAGATGTATGTATATTTCATTTGTGTTCGAGAACAAGGGGATACGCTGGCACTTCAATCCTTTTTTGAAGTGCTTGAGTTGCACAATAAATGAATCAATGGCTATCATAATATGCAATTCCGCATTTGATGGTCTCACTTACAAGTATTAGAGAAATTAGAGAAATGATCAGGCTTTAAAACAGTTTTGACGGAATATCGATTGCATTGTTCGCAATATTCCCTAGCTAGTTCCGTAGGTACTGTTATGTACTATTCGTAATTTATAATATGCATTAATTAATTATTTAAAATTTTATTCAGTACATAAAAAAGTCAATATTTCAGAGTGTGCATACAAGAATGTGTCCCATTTTCAGTGATATATTATAACAGTTCAATTTGGACTATATACATCAAATCATATACGAAATTGCAGGTAAACTAATTTAATTATCAGTTAGTTAATTTTTGGTTATACCGAACACATCTAACAGAGGTCCAATTGTTCCCACAGTTCGGTTAATAAGTCTGGAGTAATGGAAGATATAGCCTCTTGAATTCTGTATGTCAACTCTGGTAAATCATTGGGTAGCGGCAGAACGTATACACGATCTTTTATAAATGCCCAAAGAAAAAAATCGCATTTTCTAAAGGCTTTTAAATGTTCAGCCCAACAATTACGTCTTACGCACAGGAGTTGTCATTTTCGTATGTGGCCTCGAGCATGCGCTTACCTAATACTGTTTGAGTAGCTCACTATTTGTGATTTTGAGGTAAGACTCTACAATTCGTAGAGTTGATATCATTAACATTTATAACTGGGACGTTCTTTCATGGACAGTAGTTGTAAGTATATCTATTTATAATGATAAATGATGAAGATAAATAACATTCCAAGGCATTTTTACATTCTTAAAGACGGAAAAATGTCATAATAGTGAATTAATTTTCTTATATTCCTTTGCCTTTCGGTTAATGGAGATTCCGGTCCTTTATAGACTGGCAGGCAGCAGCACAGACAACCCCCTCATCGAGTTCACGGATGAAAGACTGGGATTAGTCAAATCTCGATTCGCATATTAAAACGCAATCAGCCTGCCAAGTCATATCTTGGTGGAAAACACCCAGAAACCCCAATTTTAGTGGTTTACTCCCAAATGTTCCATTGGGTTCTTCTGCTCTCAGTCCTCAATGTTTACGCATTTTTTGGGTGCAGTAAAATACAATAATAAACCTACGATTAAAAAAAAATCGGCTTTCTAGGTGTTTTCCACCAAGAAATGACTTGGCAGATAGATTGCGTTTTAATATGCTAATCGAGATTTAACTAATCCTAGAATTTTATCCGTGAACTCAATGAGATGGTTGTCTGTGCTGCAGCCTCACGGTCTAATATGAAATGTTTGAGTAGGCCAGATTGTTAAAAAAATGGATTACATTGTAAGTGTTGCCAAATTTTTAGAGAAGGAGAGTTACATATGTTAATGAGTTCTTCATTGTTCTGATGCAATGTCATAAAGAGGTAATAATAAACGATTGTATCATAATGATAATGCTGTCAGAGTTCAAAGTTTTGAAAGTAATGAATTTACAATAAAATATAATTGAAATAACTTTTTACTTTTTTAAAAATGATTGCCAGAAGAAATTAAACAAACACTAGATAGTGGATCATATGTGTCAACATCTGTTCATGTAATTTCATATCTGCATATATTTCATATTTTAAGGCTTTTTCTAATTAATATACATAAAAATGCCTAACATTTCATAAAATTGCGTTTAAATACATATTTTAAACTTTTTAACGCTACCATGTTACTTTCACTAAAAATTGTCTGAATAATTCGTTATACCATTTGTCAAACACTACATGCATTATAAATGAAAAATATTTAGATTTTTAAGATATTCATAAAATCCATTTTTTACAAATAACTAACATTTCATAAAATTCAAAGTAATATATGTCGATAAATTTTGATCGCACAATTTATTATTATTATTATTATCATTAGAGAACAAATACAGTTTCTTTTTAATATTATATAATATGTTTATATCAAATTACAGGAACCACGGATCT
The DNA here is from genome assembly GCA_964019185.1 of Maratus speculifer. Taxonomy (NCBI): domain Eukaryota; kingdom Metazoa; phylum Arthropoda; class Arachnida; order Araneae; family Salticidae; genus Maratus; species Maratus speculifer. The sequence goes on along the minus strand of OZ025289.1, from coordinate 143,618,388 downwards.
TATAAAAATTAAAAAAGTCATAATTTCCACAAAATTAACTATTTTGTCATAAATGTCTTTAAAGAAGAATAAGGACAAAATCTGAAATATTTTTTCCTCAATTTGAACTGTATTAATAATGAGAATTAGCTATTGGACAAATAGAATGGAATACACACTTTTCACGATGAGAGATGTACATCAAATAAATGGTAGTACATTAGTACTTCAGTTCATTTCTGAAGTACTCGAATTGGCCCATCATTGAATTACATAATACGTACTTCTAAATTTGCTGATTTAAATTACGTGTATTAGTGAAGGAATGGGGTTTTAAAACCGTCTTGACGGAATATGGATTGCGTTGTTGGAAATATAGATTGCTTTGTTGAAACTATTCTACAGCATTTCTGAAGATGTTGATATACAGGATGTCCATAATTAAACAAATCTATTTTAAAGTTGTTTACAAATGTAACTATTGTTCAGAAAGTTGTCACATTTTGTGGAAGACACAATATAAATAAGGGAATTTGTTTGAGCATCAGAAAATCATTTAAAGTTTTGCCAGTAAAGGCGTTTTTAAACGAGTTACATCTTTAATAAATTAAAGATGTAACTCGTAATGTGTTGTAAAAAACATTTACAATAGTTTGCAAATTTCATTACGGCCAAACATGTTTTACACGATGGTCATCATTTTCAGATACCATCTGTAACCGTATTCTCTAGTTGACCGCAGTGTCTTCTGGGAAATGCTAAGAACACTTAGTGAAACGTTAGCTTAAGATCAGGTAAATGTGCAATTCATTAAAAACGCCATCTAGGGGCGAAATTTTTAATAATTTTTTTTTTTTTGCTATACTTACACAAATTACTATCTCTTTACAATGTCTTTCACAAAACTTCCCAACTTTTCGAAAAATAGCCCTGTTTGTGGAGAATTTTAAAGTAGGATCGTTTATTTAAAAACACCCTATATATTATTCCTAATTTATAGTACACATTTTTTTTTATATAATTTAGCATTTTGTAACAAAATAAAAAAAGTCATAGTATTGTGCAAAATATAAAAATAAATATCGCAATTTTAGAGTCAAATAATTATAAGAACAGATCTTGTAGAATGTCAGTTTTTTTTAACTTGTTTGTTTTATTTTATTTTATTTTTTTATGTATACATAAAAAATATGTAAAATTATTTACAAAAGAGCGAAAAAAGTAAAAGAAATTTTAGATAACAAGTTAATGCTGAAATAAAGCAATTTAGAATCAGAGGCGAAAGAGTTTACATTTTTTGATTAAAATGAAAATTTATTAAGTTACATAACACAAAAATTAAACCATATCAGAGAATAAATGAAAATCTATTCAAATTAAAATTCTACGGTTTATTATGTGAAAATTTTATCTTTTTTTTTCTTTAAAAGGATGAAACTAATATTTACAAGCTGTAACATAAATAAAAAATAACATATTATTGAAAAAAAGAACACTCAACAACTCATTATTCAAAATAGTCCTTGTTATAATTGAATAATAATAATAAAGAAAGAAACTTGTTTATATATATATAAAGGAAAGAAACAGCCCTACGGTTATAAAATTATTATTATTGGAAGTCTTAATTAACTATGTCAAATTTCGTTGAGATTACTTTGAAAGGAAACGAAATTTTATTTAATAAAGTTATCTTTGCTCTAGCAGAAAAATAATTTATGTTCAGGAATTTTGTATTTTCATTCTTGAGATGAAAATTAATAAAAACAGAGTTCAATAAGCAGTGTTGTGCGTTGCACATCTTAAAGTCACGTGACGAGATTCTTTTATCAATTCTAACCTACTTTTCGCCAAAATTCAAACTCAAGTGAACGATGTTTTGCTAATATTAGTCGTGTTCTACTTTTGTAGCTCGTAATAATCAGGAAAATCTTAATGTAGTACAAATGACGGATCTTTGTTACTGCGCAAATTTCTCGTTTTAATGGTGCCCTCGGATTAGCCAGGTTCGTTATAACCGAATTTGACTGGACGTTTTTTCCCATTTGGAACTGAAAATCTTTTCAGCAAACTTTACATTTTTTCCCTTAAAAAACCTGTTAATATTCAAGGTATCCGACTACGTTCGGAGAAATTTTTTTAACTCTGCTTTTGACACTTTTTTATTATTTTATTTTTTGTATTGTTCAATGTAATAAAACACAAAATAAAGTAAATTATAAAAAATATATACATAACTTCTATTCAACTTTTTAAAATTTTGAAGAATTTTGGTCATTTTTAGCACTTTTTTTATAAATGCAAACAGGTACGGCTCTAGTAATAATAATAATAATAAATGAATATAGCACAAATCTTTTTCCAACATGTGCATATTAGGCACTCTTGAGTGCAATGAACTAAAAAATAGCCAATACATGGGAAGAGGAAAGAGATACAGTTGATTATATACAATTACATAGAAAATTTCAGTAAATTTACGTGTAATTCTTCATAAAAATAGCTATATATCAACAAATAAGTCAATTAGAGTTAATTCTTTGGATTACTTTCTAAAGATTATCAAAAGCTACGCAAAAAATTTCATGGTTATAGAATAATAAAATGTTGAGTTAGAGCAAAAGTCGTTTACCTTTTCCAATGAAAATCTATTTTTTCAGAAAACGCATCTAAAGTTTCAAACTTCGGTTCAAATTAATGAATTTTTTTTAAACTATAATTTCATTTCTAGTAAGCGTACAAGAAAAATAACAAGTTGGAAATTGCACGTGAGGCGTAGCAAATGAGGTGCGTTCGTATGATAACGAAGTTTTAAAAATATCACTCTCATATATCAATCTCATAAAATTGCAAATAATTAATTACAATTAAAATGTGCACCAAACAAAGTTCTCCCAATACCATTATGTAATGGAATACTTTTATGTGGCCTTGTAAATCAATAACAAATGTTCTTTGCACCACAGATTATACAAAATGTATATTATAATATGTACTTTACAGATGCATATCAATTTTATTATGTTCGAATGAGTGTAGCACAATTAAAATGCATTTGAAACATTTTCCCCATTGACCATAATGTAACGGAATACTTTTTTATTGTCCCTGTAATTGATTTATGCATCCGATTTTGATAAAATTTGAAATAACTCGACAAAATTATGTAATAATTATGTATTTAAAATTTCAAATGATAAAAATGCATTTGAAACTTTTCCCCCCATTGACCGTAATGTAACGGGATATTTTTGATTGTCCCTGTAATTGATCTATGCATCCGATTTTCATAAAATTTGAAATAAATCGACAAAATTATGTAATAAGTATATATTTTAAATTTCAAACGATTCAGTAGGGTAAGTTTTTGCGTTGTTATATGCGGACGGACAGACAGACAGACAGACGAACTTACAGACGGACGGACTGAAAGACAACAATAGGTGCTACGTATTTACATATTTACGAACGCACCTAAAAAGTCATAGCATTATATAATAACAAATATCAGAATTTTATAATCAAATAATTATAAGAACATATTTTGTAGAATGTCAGTTTTTTTAGCCTGTTTGTTTTATTTATTTATTTATTTATTTTTTATGTATGCATAAAAAAATATCTAAAATTATTTACAAAAGAGCGAAAAATGTAAAAGAAATTTTAGATAACAAGTTATGAAAAATGCTGAAATAAAGAAAGCAATGTAGAATAATAAATATAATAATAATAATAATAATAATAATAATAATAATAATAATAATAATAATAATGTGATTTCATTCAGGTGGTTGTATGTAATAGGGATCAAGAATCGTCTTATATCTTTATATTTTTATTACATTTTTGATTTTTCATCATACATTCTTTTACGATATTAATTAGAAATCCACAGATAAAAGATTACTCGTACCATAGATTAAAAATTAGCTCTAAAACATTGCTTTTTGAAATAATATCTAATTCAATAAAGTCATAAAATTCTATTCAATGTATAAATGAAGTGGAAAATGGATTACAAGTTTTACATTTTCGTAAACTTATTTAACGAAATATTGACAAATTAATTAGAATCAGAGACGAAAATGCTTACAGTTTTTGATTAAAATGAAAATTCATTAAATTACATAACGCAAAAATAAAACCATATTAGAGAATAAATGAAAATCTATTCAAATTGAAATTCTAAGGTTTATTATGCGAAAATTTAATCTTTTTTTCCCCCTAAAAGGAAGGAAAAAATATTTACAAGCTGTAACATAAATAAAAAATAACATATTATTGAAAAAAAGAGCACTCAACATTTAATTATTCAAAATAGTCCTTGTTATAATTGAATAATAATAAAAAAGAAAGAAACTTGTTTATATATATATAAAGGAAAGAAAAAGTCCTACGGTTATAAAATTATTATTATTGGAAGTCTTAATTAACTATGTCAAATTTCGTTGATATTACTTGGAGGAAAAAACGAAATTTTATTTAATAAAGTTAACTTAGCTGTAGCAGAAAAATAATTTGCTTTCAGGAATTTTGTATTTTCATTCTTGCGATGAAAAACAATAAAAACAGAGTTCAATAAGCAGTGTTGTGCGTTGCACATCTTAAAGTCACGTGACGAGATTTTTTTATCAATTCTAACCTACTTTTCGCCAAAATTCAAATTCATGTGAATGATGTTTTGCTAATATTAGTCGTGTTCTACTTTTGTAGCTCGTAATAATCAGGAAAATCTTAATATAGTTCAAATGACGGATCTTTGTTATTGCGCAAATTTCTCGTTTTAATGGTGCCCTCGGATTAGCCAGGTTCGTTATAATCGAATTTGACTGGACCTTTTTTTCCATTTGGAACTGAAAATCTTTTCAGCAAACTTTACATTTTTTTCCTTTTTTTTTAGAAAAAAAAAAAAAAAAAAAAAGCTCTAATTTTATTTCTAATACGTGTACAGGAAAAATAACAAGGTATCCGACTACGTTCGGAGACATTTTTTTTAACTCTACTTTTGACACTTTTTTATTATTTTTTTGTATTGTTCAGTGTAATATAACACAAAATAAAGAAAATTATTTTAAAAAATACATGCATAACTTCTATTTCACTTTTTAAAATTTTGAAGAATTTTGGTCATTTTTAGCACTTTTTTATAAATGCAAACAAGTACGGTTCTAATAATAATAATAGTAAATGAATGTAGCACAAATCTTTTTCCAACATATGCATATTAGACACTCTTGAGTGCGATGAACTAAAAAATAGCCAATACATGGAAACAGGAAAGAGATCAGCTGATTATATACAATTAGATAGAAAATTGCAGTAAATTTACATGTAATTCTTCATAAAAATAGCTATATATCAACAAAAAAGTCAATTAGAGTTATTTCTTTGGATTACTTTCTAAAGATTATCAAAAGCTACGCAAAAAATTTCATGGTTATAGAATAATAAAATGTTGAGTTAGAGCAAAAGTCGTTTACCTTTTCCAATGAAAATCTAATTTTTCAGAAAACGCATCTAAAGTTTCAAACTTCGGTTTAAATTAATGTATTAAAAAAAAAAAAGCTCTAATTTCATTTTTAATAGGTGTATAGGAAAAATAACAAGTTGTAAATTGCACGTCAAGCGTAGCAAACGAGATGCGTTCGTATGATAACGAAATTTTAAAAAATATCTTTCTCATATATCAATCTCATAAAATTGCAAATAATTAATTACAATTAAAATGTGCACCAAACAATGTTCTCCCTATACCATTATGTAATAGAATACTTTTGTGTGGCCTTGTAAATCAATAACAAATGTTCTGTGCACCACAGATTATACAAAATGTATATTATTATAATATGTACTTTAAAGATGCATATCAGTTTTATTATGTTCGAATGAGTGTAACACAATTAAAATGCATTTGAAAGATTTTCCTCACTGACCGCAATATAACGGAATACTTTTGATTATCCCTGTAATTGATCTATTCATCCGATTTGATAAAATTTGAAATAACTCGACAAAATTTTGTAATAATTATGTATTTTAAATTTCAAACGATTAAAATGCATTTGAAGCTTTTTTCCCTATTGACCGTAATGTAATGGAATACTTTTGATTTGATACTTTACATTGATCTATGCATCCGATTTTCATAAAATTTGAAACGACTCGACAAAACTACGTAATAATTATATATTTTAAATTTTAAACGATTCGGTTGGGTAGTTTTTGCGTTGTTTTATGCGGACGGACGGATGGACTGAACGACAACTATAAGTGCAACGTATTTACATAATTACGAACGCGCCTAAAAGCAGATATAGAAACAGAAATGTTTGTTCTATAGAAAATTAAATAAAACAAAATTACGAATTTTCATCGAAATTGACGTTTTAAACGTAGGCAGATACCTTAATAAATGTTTAGCTGAATTTCGATTCAGTAGAATTATAGTTACAATTATATAATTAGGAATAAAACTAATGATGACGATAATAAAGCACAGAAAAATCAAAAGAAGAACTTCAGGAATTAACTTTATTTTCTATCGTTTTATTTTTTCATTTTTTTTAACTTTCGTTAAACATTAATTTCCAGCTAATATTTTCTGACACATTATGTGAAAACAAATTGCGAAATTAATAATATATTTATATAATTCATGAAAAAAAGTACTAAATAAATGTTATTTTTAATAATTTATAGATTTCTTAATAGAAGCAATCAGAAGTGTAATTTATTTTGTCCTAATCGCACTTAATGATCTTTGACATTTCCAACAAATAAAGACCTTCCATTTTAATTGAAAAAAGATGATATTGAGAAAAAAATGTAAAAACAAATGCATTATATACCTTTTGCAATAAAAAAAACATTTTATATTCATTAAAATCGAAAAATTATGAACACTGTCTTTTTCAGAAAAAATATCAGACTATTTAAAAGTAATAAAATACTTATTTTATAACTTTTTACTCAAAAAATATTAAAAGGCTTTCATTAATTTTCATATCTTCCACCAATATAAAAATAAAGAAAAAATTACACTCGATATAGTTTTATAAAAACATAAACTCTTCTTTGATAGTAAAAAGAAATCAATCGAATAAATAAATCCACAGTAACTTCAAAAAGTAAAAATTAATGATATCAGAAAATATTTTTTCTGCCATTCCAAATCTGCAGTTTATAAAACTTATGCTGTCAAAGAGGAAAAAAAATCTTTGTATTAAATGGGGAAGAAAAAAAAAGCAAAGAAAAATTCATAAATTATTTCTTGAACACAATTAATTAAATAATAATTCAAAAAACTCGAAAAAAATTATCGATATGTAAATTAATTGAATTTCTATTTCGTAACCGTCCTATCGAGGCCGAATAAAGGTGCCTTTCAGTAGTCGATCTTCTCATCTTTAAAGCTCCAAACAGGACAGTGCTTACTGACTAGTTCCCATGGCAACTGGATGAGAGAGGAAGATGCAAGCTTTTCCTTGGAAGAGTTGTAACTATGGTAACAGCAGAATCAATTCAGAGGCCATTGTACCTGAGATGGTTTCCTTCCAGGGAAAAACGTTGAAAACGTGATCAGGTGAAAATATTTTTAGGTTTCAAGCTCTGAGTGAAGGTTTATTTGACGAGTTGGGGAACGTAATAATTCATAAATGACGGAGAACAACAAATTTTACGTAAGTTTCGGGCTGACGTGTTTGTTTGTAAATAAAAAAATATTGAAAAAGAAATTGTAGATGCGTTCGTAAATGTTCCTAGGGTTATAGAAGCATTGTAAACTAAAAGAATAAAAAAGTTTTCATAAGTTTTATGCATATTATTACTTTTATCATAATTAAAAAGCGGTAGCAACCGTAGAATCAATTCGGAGTTTTATTGTATCTGAGATAGTTTTGAAAAACAAAAAGGGTTAAAAATGTGATCAGGGGAAAATATATTTAGATAATATATAGAGAAATAAATATATTTAGAGAATATATATATATATATATATATATATATATACATATATATATATATATCCTGTTGCACTGTTAAAAATTTTAAACTTTGCTGCATCGTCACTCCACCGCTTTTATAGAATATTTCTATTTCGACCAATGAGAATGCGCCATAATACAGTGAAGCAATCGTTATCTATAAAAACGGTGGAATGACAATGCAGCAACAGTTTCAAATTTTTAACAGTGTGGGGAGGGTAATAATTCTTTAAGACAGTTAACAAAGTTTACTGAATCTGAAATGCAATCTGAAGTTTTCATTTGTAAATAAAATGATAATGTAAAAGAAATCGCAGCGGCCTTTGCAAATATTTTTAGATTTATAGAAGCATTGTAAAAGAAAAAAAAAATAGAGGCTTTGCAAATTCTTCATTTATTATTATTATTATTACGAAAAAGAAATGGCATCAGAAGAATCAATTCAAAGTCCACTGTATTTGAGGTGTTTTACTTCCATGAAAAAGTGGCTAAGTGACAATAACTTTAGTGTTCATAGTGTGACAGAAATTTTATAAAGTTACTGTTTGTAAATAAAAATATATTGAAAAAGAAATCGCAATAGCTTTTGAAAATGTTTCTAGATTTACATAAGCATATAAGCATTTTGAAAGAAATAAATATAATGACATAGGCTTTAAAAAATCTTTATTTAATATTTCTATCATTGAGAAAAAGAAATGGCAACAGAAGAATTAATCCAGACGCTATTGTACCTGAGATAATTTCATGCTAGGGAAAACGCTAAAAACTTGATCAGGTAAAAATCCTGAAAATAATCTTATATTTCAGCTTATAAAAGAATGTATGTTTGGAAAGTTGGGGAAAATAATAATTGATAAATAACTTGGAACAACGTATTTTACATTAATTTCTGAATAAAGTTTTGTTTGTAAATAAATGAATGAATAATAATAGTAGTAATAATAATAATAATATAAATTCAAAAAGTATCATAAACAAAAAAACAAATGTTACACTCTTTCGCAGATTTTATTTAGTATTTTTATTATAAATATTGTTATTTATTTAAAAAAATAATATATGCAATGACTTGTATAAAATACAAATTTTTCATAAATTTAGGTGAAAAATTTTATTGTACACAAAAGTATAGATAGAAAGAATTAAAAAATATATCTATACATAGCGAGTACATATGTATAAAAGCATCATAAAAGAAAAATATAAATGATTTGTTACATTTTATAAGTTGATATTCTACTTATTATAATTTACTAAAAATAGGAGATATGAAAAGATTTATAAGATATAAAGAAATTTTTATGAGTTCCGGACTGAATCTTTAGTTTGTAAATAAACAAGTACCGAAAAGAAATCATAGATGCATTCGCAAATAATTTTAGATACATGGAGATATTATAAACAAAAAAAACTGTTTTAATAAGTTTTATTTGACGCTAATCGCTTTATCATTATTATTATTAATGACAATTTATTAAAAAAAAGAACACAAGCAAAAATTTGGGAAAGACAAAACGCACGTTTTAAATGTTTCAATGTTTTCAAAAAAAAAAAAAAAAAAAAAAAAAAAAAACATATTAATTTTTAAGTTTTTTTGTTCAGTTCTCTTTATCTGTTTGAACTTATTTACATTTATTTCTCTTACAAAGTGTAAGGCTTATTTTTGACTTTATAAAATGCATTCACATGTCTTCACATTATGATTTTTTTTTTTTTTTTTTTTTTTTTTACAAAATGCAAGGCTTGTTTTTGATGTTATAAGATGCATGCTTCCAAATTATGTTTTTACACCTAGTTTTTCTGTTATGCTGTCCATTACGGTATCAATTAAGCTATGTCATTTGCCCTGTTATGTTAAGAGACACAAAAATCTTTAAATTTTCTAAAATAATTTTATTGCACTAAGAATTTCTCTCTCTCTCTCTTTTTTCTGTTTAAATCATGTTTCTATCTTAATTGGAACAGTAAATGTGAATTCTTTTGTTTTGATTTATTTTCAAAATCTAGCTTTCAAGCAATAATTGTCATGATAACGATTTCTTGTGAAAGTCGGTTTTTTATGATGGGGTTTTTTTTTCACCATCACTCGCATTTGAATTGTTATAACTCAAGAACCGTTAAAGATATATAGCTCAAACTTGAAACATGTCTTTGTCAATTTTTTCATTTAATTTTGATTCAGCAAATTTGAAAAAAAAAAAAAAAAAAAAAATTTGAAAATATGCTTTTTTTTAGATTTTTACTTTAAATATTTTTAATTTTTATTTAATTTAATATATATTTTCTTCAAATTGTGAATTAAAATTAAAACTTATATATTTCTGTTTTTTTTTTTTTTTTTAATGATAAAAAACGGAAGTTCTACAAATAATATTTCGAGTCATAGCGTGAATCCAATTATATATCCACAATATCCAATTAGCAATTGTACTCGGGAAAAAAAAGTGTATTTCCCCCCGATCTTTATTCAATTTTACAATCATAAAAAATAAAGTAAAATAAAAACAAACTAAATATTTCAAAATTATTAACAAAGTAAAGAGAACATTGGGAATATAAAAGAATCAATCTCTTACAAAATGTGCGAGATAATTTACTTATATTAATTATATTTTCGATTGAAAATTTTGCTTCTATAATTCACTTTAAAAAAACCCTCTGTATGCTCGGCCAACAGGCGGAGATAGCTTTCGAAGGTAAGTACTAATTTCCCCAACAAAAGCTAAAACCAAGATTAGAGATAAACCCAATTTAACAAGTTTAACTGGCCGCTTTTGACTAGTTTTTAATTTCATTCTTCTGTAAGAGCTGGTTTTATAAGAATTATGTTACAACCATAATTTTTTCTTCAGCTCCTAAAGAGTCGGTCCTATCAAAAACTTGTCAATATAAAATTTGTAGATAATATTAAGAAGATTTATAGTAAATTTAAGCGGATTTGGTACCTTCAGAATTGACTTTTTTCTCTCCTAAAATTATTTTTTTTCCCTTTCTTTTTTTGCTCCTTGAGCTTATTTTTAATTTTATCAAAAATCTAGCACATACTCATCTTTTTGTTCCTTTTATTCGAAGTAGTGATAATAAAAACCGATATGATACATATTATAATTAACAAGTTTTTTTTTTTTTACAAAACTTTTTCCTATTTCCACTTCCTTGATCTAATTTTGCTAATCCACTCCCTTGATCTAATTTTGCTAATTATTGAGCCTGGCCGAGATTTCCTGCCCCTTGATTTTATGAATCAGTTTGGAAGAAATACGTGCAAAATCATGAAAATTATTGCGTTCATAAAAAAGTTAAGATATATAAATAGGTAGATAGTTTAAATGGGGGTGGTTTTGAATTACAGTGATCATGATCTACATGGATAAGCAAAGTTTTTTTCGAAAATTCCAACATAGGGAAGAATGTCAGTGAAAAGGAGGGAGGTAGTATTTCTTGCGAAATCTATCTAAAAGTAAGCTGTTACTAAAAATGAAAAAAATAATAATACTAACAACAATAATAACTTTTACTTTAATATAAAAATTAAAGATAAAAATGTTAGATGAAAATAAATATTTTTCGCTGCAGAAACTATTATTTATATGTATATATTCTTCGCAGTATTTACAAGAGTTCAAAACCGAGTATTCGTATTTTTTCGGTTCCATTTCATATTTTGTGAAAAAAAAAATCATATATAACAATATTTTACAGAAAAGTCGAATCAGCGGCACTAGACCGAAAATACTGAAACATAAAATCTGTGTTACTACAAAATTTTCTCAAATATTTTCGTTTCATAGTGTCCGATGAGAAATTGAAACATGGTGTTACGTTAAATAAATAGGTGAACGAAAAAATATGCTTTCGCTTCGATTTTTGTCTTTTTTGAGAAATGATACTAAACTAAATTTTTAAACATCAATTTTCTAAAATTCTCAAATTATTAACATTTTTACTCTATTTTCACATATAGCTTTTTGAACAATGTTCAGAAATTATTAAATCGTAAAATACGATGGATTCTCGCACCACACGATGTTTCTTTTTATGCCATTACGTAATGAGGAACTTTGAGTGGCCCTATAAATTAATAACAAATATTCTTTGCACCATAAATTGTACAGAATGAATATTTTAATCTATATTTCATAGATGTATATCAATTTTATTATGTGATAATTAAAATTAAACGACTTGAATACGATAATTTATTTGAGTATTTTGTTTTTCCTGAGTAATTTTACTTTTTTGTTTTAACAAGCTGTTATTGAATTGTTTTTTCACTAAAATTAAATTTTTTTCACGAAATAAATATTTTTTTTTGCTTTTTTTTTACAATAAAATTTATAATTTATTTTCTATCGAAAACTAAATTTATTTATTCAAGGAGTGTCGCCATTTAAATGTTTGAATAGTTTAATATGGAAGAAAAATCCTTCCCCCCCGTTTGGAAATCTGGAACAAAATTTGGCTGTATTTTAAAACTTTTTTTTATTGATGATTAATTGAAAATATCGCAGCTTTTTAACTAATAAGCTACAATAAACCGAGATTAGGAAAATAAGTTCTTTGTTATACTTGCACCATTAAAGTGTAATTAAAGACTTTAAGTATTAAAAATAATCTTTGAGATAAAAAGGAAAAAAGTATTTTTTCCCAAATGAAAAAAATATTTTTTATTTATTGATTCATACTATTATATTATTAATCTGTATTAAATACTCACATTTCAAATACCACGAATCACATTTAAAAAAAATATATGTATAACACATTTATTTTTCCATGACTTTTTTCAATCAATATTTTTTATTTTTTTCTGTATAATTAGAAATTACTGAATGCTTATTTCGATAATTAGTTTCGATAATAAAATTAATAAGTCAGTAAACGTAAGCTTAAACTGATAAAATTTTATCAGCAAAAATCGATAAATTACACCAAAGCAGTATACATATATATTGTTTATCAATTTTGAAGTAAATCAATTTAACTGGAAATAATTGCTTAAAAATTAAAAGAGCGATATTAATAATGTTTAGTTCACGATTCGATTCACTTGAATTCGTCGAGTTATTCCATAATAAAACTCAAAAATATTATTTGAAGTCTGTCCGAATGTCTCTACCCGAATGCGATAAAAACAGGGCGTTAACCTGAAATCCGCTAAACGTCTACGATAATTTTCGTCGGTCAAAAAGGTGACTGAAAAACCAAAAGGAAAGAAAAATAACCCACATTTCAGTATGTATATAATCTCATTTACATATTAAGCAACTGATTTTTTATGTTTTATGTATAATATTTTTTTTCTTTAGATCTAATAATTTTTTTTCAATTGTTTAGGCTTCACCGATATGTTATAAAGAGCTAAATATTAACATTTTAGGCATATTGCCGACAATATTTATCCAAATAGCATATCTTTACTATGAATTAATCTTGCTTAGTTCCTCTGACGAATCTATAAGCTATTCATAGTTTCTCATTTTTTTTTCACTTCTGTTTTCCTATTATCGTTTCAATTTTATTTTTATATTTGTGATTTCATTGTACTATATAGATATATATACATTCATTCATATTTAATCATAGTTTTTTCTGTTGAGAACAATATTATAGAATTTATTTAGCTAAAAAGGTAATGCTGAACCCGACCTATAAGAGTCCCAACTACCGATTCTGACCCGCAACGAAAACAATTAATGCCAAATCGATTCAATCCAAACTGCACAGTAGAGTAAAATTAGGTTGAAATCCTGATGAACTCTAATTTAAATTGACGAGAAAATCAAACACAAGAAAAATGCATTGCTAATGGAACATAAAGTTTACTTCAACATTCGTCGAATATTATTCCAAGATAATAGTTGTGAAATATTCCCAAAACGATTTAAATGGAATTCCTCCCCCCTCCATATTTTTGCAGACAGCATAACAGACGCATAAATATGCGACACTATTATTCCAGTTGTCATGACAACCTTTCAGACATCTCCCGACAGCTTCTTTATGTCTGTGATAACTTCATCAAAAGAAGGGGAAAAAAAAGAGTACTGTATTTATTTAACGTGTTTTACGAAAATCAGATACAGAAAATTTATTTTTAAAAAGTGCGGTATCTGATAAAAGAAAAAATGCTCTGCGAAGCATTAGGAAAATATTTATTTATTTTGCAAGCGTGGGCGCTTTTAACCGCGGGAATTTATTTGTCAATGAGCTACCAAAATAGCTGTCCATTTCTTGCACATGTCATTGAATTGGAGATTTAACGATATAGGTTCTGTCTCAAACTGACATAAAATGTCTATTTATGTCAATCTTGAGAGTTTTATGTGGCTAAATATGGCAATCTTGGGTAAGAAAATGTTTATGTAGAAAAAATATATCCAGCCAAAAAGTAAAAAACTGCAGAATCATGTTAAAATCGTATAAAATTGGAGTTAAAACCTTTTGAAGGACATTTAAAAACTAAAAGGATGCACACAAAACCAGCTGAGTTAACATGATATTTAAAAGACAGTATAAAGAAAGAGCATAAAAAGCTCATAAAAGAAAAAGTAGCATTTATCTATTTCAAAGTATTTAAATGGAGCCCCTCATTCAGTGCAAAATGAATGAAAAAGAGAATGGGAAAAAATTATACATAAGTGAGTGTGCAACTATTTGTTTTGCTGTTTCTTACTTTTTTCGTAATATTTTCCTATATGTTTGTAAACACTGTTATAACACAATTGCAAACACTTTTTACAACACAGGAGTAAACAGTTTTCCAACACAGTTGTAAATACTTTTCAACATAACACTTTTCCAACAGTGGGTAGCACTTACGGTTTGTTTGTAAAAAAAAAAAGTTCTTTATATTACGGTCTTTTGGAGGGGGAGGGGTTGTTTACTGTATGTTTTAATGATGTTACGATAATTCAAACTTAACAGCATTGATATGTATCACTGAGGTCGATTAATATATGCTTTCAGTAAGCATTGAATAATCTGCAGTTATGGCTCGTTCACAGGGACGAATAGGAATATTTAATTACCCCGAGACCTATGGGGAAATGTGTTTGCGGTACATTTTAATGATGTTACGATACTTGAAACATAATGAAATTTAAGTGGATCACTAAAGGAAACTACGAAATGTTTTATATTCATTACAGAACGCCATTTCTTTTATGGAGGCATTCGAAAAATTAGTTTACAGTATAGATTAGGATATTTTTATGAGTAATAAAAAAAAAGAAAGAAAAGAAAAAGAAAATATAATTTAACAAATTATAACAACCATTAGGAAAATGTAATTTTAATTAATTTGATATGTTTGATTCAAATTCAGATGGGGGAAGTTTACCTGATTTAAGATTACCGGATTCAAATTTGAGTTTATCCAATGCAAATAGTCAGCTAATGGTTTAATAATAATAAGCTCGATTCAGCTGTGGTCGTTCGGTAGCTTCAGAGCCCTGAGCCCACCTTTCCCGCTTTTTGGTGTCTTTGATTTAATCAATTTACATTTTAAATTTGTTTGGTATTAATTTGTGATTGCCCCCTCTCAAACTGACTGGCTTCTGCTAGAGACTCAGCTATTCGGGATGTGGCTCGGGATCTTTGAACCTGGGTTCCGCTAGAGAGTCGCAATAAAAGAAGAAAAGCTAAAGAATAACAAACGTTAAAAGAAGAAAAACTAAAGGATCATGGACGTTAAAAAGGAGAAAAAATACAATTCGGACACAACAAGATCTATTCTCGAACGAAAGCAACAACCAATTTTAAAATAATTAATAAATAAAGAAAGAAAAAATAACTTAAAGAAAAACTACTTTGAAAAGCATTATATAAACTCATCATAAGAGTTTGTCTTGGAATAACTAGGCACATTTTTTTCTTCTTTATCTAAATCTTACAACATAAAATTAAAAAGAATCTTTCTTGAATTTGCCCGATATTCTTAAAAATGTATATACCTTTTTACTTTTGACTTTAAACAGGTTTTACGATAATGTTTTGCTCTTTAAATTTAAAGTTGCTGAAAATAAAATCGAAAAATATTATATGATATTCAGATAAAAAGAATGCATTTTTAAAACTGTCGTAGTGGGAAAAAATATTAAAGTCTTTTTTTTTTTTTTTTTTTCAAATAACTAAACATCAGTCGCGAATAAGGTTTTAAGAGTCAGTATTATGACAAATAAACAAG
The DNA here is from genome assembly GCA_964019185.1 of Maratus speculifer. Taxonomy (NCBI): domain Eukaryota; kingdom Metazoa; phylum Arthropoda; class Arachnida; order Araneae; family Salticidae; genus Maratus; species Maratus speculifer. Next base: position 143,602,236 of record OZ025289.1, on the reverse strand, counting down.
AAGATATTAAATTTTCTTGAAATGCAGCTAGAAAAAAAAAAAAGAATACCTCCATGCTTTAGTTGCCACTTGAGGCAACTTTTTGAAAAGAATCAACTTTTATGACATGAAATTCTATATTTGTTTATGACTTTTTTTAAAAGCTACTCCTAAAATTAAAAAAAAAATACTATTCAGTTGAAGTTAGGGCACATTGTTGGATTCAAACAAATTTTATGATTTGTAAAGAGTAAGTTTACGAAATAGTTTTAAATTTCATACAGATTTTATGGATAGATTAGTTTGAGCAAAATAACAGAACTTGACATCGTTAAACTTTAAGCTGTTTAACATGCCTGCTATATTTCTATATTTATAATGTGATTTTTTTTTTTTAACCATTTATCTATCGCATTATGAATTCATGAAAATTTTATATTCAAAAGCATTTTACGCAAATTGTTTAAACTAAAGTAAAAGATTTATATAACCATCATACATACAAAAAAAAATTATATATCTTTTCATTTTTGACTTTAAACAAGTTTCACGATAATGTTTTGCTCTCTAAATTTAAAATTGCTGAAAATAATATCGAAAAATATTATATGATATTGAGATAAAAAGAATGCATTTTTAAATTTGACGCAAAGAAAAAAAATATATTAAAGTCCCTCCTCCTTTTTTTTTTTTTTTTTTTTTTTTTTTTTTTTTTTTTTAAGATATAAACATAAGTTGCGAATAAGGTTTTCAGAGTCAGTATTATGACAAATAAATGCGAAGATATTAAATTTTCTTGAAATGCAGCTAGAAGGAAAAAAGAATACCTGCATGCTTTAGTTGCCACTTAAGGCAACTCTTTGAAAAGAATCAACATTTATGACATGAAATTCTATATTTGTTTATGACTTTTTTTTTTTTTTTTCTTTAAAGCGGCTTTATAGAAAAAAAAATATTCAGTTGAAGTTAGGGCACATTGTTAGATTCAGACTTTTATTATTTATAAAGAGTAAGTTTACAAAATAGTTTTAAATTTCTTACAGACTTTATGGAGTTTAAGCAAAATAACAGAACCTGACATCCTTTAACTTTAGGCTGTTTCACACATGTGCTATATTTCTATGTTTTTTATGACTTTTTTTTTAAAAAAAGCGGCTTCTATATTTCAGTTAAAGATAGAACACATAATTAGGTCCAATGAAATTTTATTATTTATGAAGAGTAAGTTTACGAAATAATTTTAAATTATCCGAAACTTTATGGATTAGTTTAAGCAAAATAATATAGCCTGACATTATTGCTAGACACATACTTGCTATATTTCTACCTCTGTATATGACGTTTTTAAAAGCAACTTCTTTCCTTCAACTAAAGTCAGAGCACATTGTTCGATAGAGATAAATTTTATTATTCATAAAGAGTAAATTTACGAAACAGTTTTAAATTTCATACAGACGTTATGGATGGATTAGTCAAAGCAAAATAACAGAACCTGACATCGTTAAACTTTAAGCTGTTTCTTAAGCCAGCTATATCTCTATATTTTTTATGACTTCTTAAAAAAAAGTGCCGTCTTTCTTTCAGTTGAAGATAGAGCACATAGTAAGATTCAGACAAATTTTATTACTTGTAAAGAGTAAGTTTACGAAACCATTTTGAATTTTTTTAAACTTTATGGATTAGCTTAAACAAAATAACTTCTGCATTTGTAGTATGACTTTTTTAAAAGCAGCTTTTTTCCTTCAATTGAAGATAAAGCTTATTCATTGTTAGATATAGATATTTCTACTTTTGTATATGTTTTTTTTTTTTTTTTTTTTTTTTTTTTTAAGCGGTTTTTTTTCTTCAACTGAATACAGAACTCATTGTTAGATATATAATAATGTGAAACATCACATTTTTAATATCAAATTACTTATATTATGCTACAAGTCATACATTAAAATAAAAGGTATTTTTTGCCCTTTTTATTTTAATGTATCACTTGTAGCATGGTATAAGTAATTTGATACAGATATATAATTTTTATTATTTATCATAAATTTTAATATTTCTCATAATTATTAAATTATGATGAATTTTATTATTTCATTATTTATGAAGGGTAAGTTTGCGAAATAATTTTAAAGTTTCCGAAACTTTATGGAGTATTTTAACCCTTTCCGGCACACTGTGTTCAGTCTGTTATAGCTAATTTTTATTCCAGACTTGCAAACGGCACCAATTTTATTTTAGTAAATTTTTGTTTTTACAATAAAAGTTTAAATTCAGGAATTCAAAATATCTAAAAAATTCGTTTGTGAATTCCGGTGTCAGTCGATAATTTCTCATTTTACTAACAGATTTTGCCCGTGCCGGAAAGGGTTAAACAAAATAACAGAGGTGAGGCCAAACTTCCATATGTTTCACATGATGTTACACTAAATTTCTGTATTTTTTTCATCTCTTATTTTTGAAAACAGGTGTTTCTTATAACTGAAGATAGAGCATACTGTCGGATACTGAGAAATTTCATTATTGGTAAAGAGTAAGTTTGCGAAATATTTTTTAATTTAATGATTTTCATGAAACATATCATAATTTTCACGATTTTCATGAATAAAATTTCATGAAATTTTGTGCATTAGTTTAAGGAAAATTATAGAACCTGACATCATTAAACTTTTCATCCGTTTCATATGTTTGCAATATAAAAATATATTTTATAGCAATATATATTATAAATTATTATTTTATGTAAGCTTTTTTTCATAAAGAAATTCTACAGTTCGCATTTTTATTAATGATTGCATAAACATGAATGATGTTCTTTTTATTTAAGTTTTCAAAAATAAATAAATAAATAAGATTTACATAAAAATTTATCAATTTACTTTAGAAAAATAGTCAAATGTCACATTGTAAAGCTTCAAGGCCTCTCATACGTCCACCACATAAAGGTAAATTTTATTGAGTAAAATTGAGACACATTTCATTAGAAATTGTTATTTTTATGTTGCAAATAAAGTTACTATTTTTTTCATTTAAGTTCTGAATGATTTAATAAATGCGAGTGGTCTGTTTGTAATCATAATTCCTTGTAACTTACAGGCACAAGTTCATTACTGGATTCTCTATAATAGTTCACGTACTATAAGATTTTACAGAAACAAATGATGACCACTCACTAAAATTTGGGCAGATTTTAGTTTTTGTTATAGAAATAAATATCCAATGAATGCCTCCCCCCCCACACCCCCAAACAAAGTTGTTTTATTGCGTTTTGGTGGCGGCGGGGTAGAAAAGGGCGGGGGGGGGATATCTTCAGGAAAGGGGAACTCCAAAATTTTTGCTAAGTCAAATGGGATATCGTTTGTTATGTGTTTTTAAATTCTTAATTGAATGGCACCATGATTTATTTACCAATTACAATAATTGTGTTAAAATGAATCTAGCGTAATCATGTAGCGTTTACTGTTGCATCACTACCTGCGGTTTATTCTGTTGAGCTAATTCATATATCAGACTACATGCTACGACCAATAAAGTTATCTGAGTGAATTAAGTCTTCCAGACTCGTACAGGATAGTTCAGTAAGCAGCTTCAGCCAAGAGATCTCTGGTTCGAATCTTGGCCTGGACATTTTTCGCCTTTTGGCAAATTACAATTAATAATTCTTGTCAGATTTGTCAGATTTATGTCAGAACTAGCTATTGCAAATTTGCAAATGTTACAAAATTGGATCAGAAATAATTTTTAAATATTAATATGCGTATAGTCAAGTATACTGGTTGACTTTCTTCATAACTTGGCAAGCTGAAAAATGTCTTTATTTTTTTTCAGATAGCTTTCCCTCCCCTCCCCCCTTTTTTTCTACAAAAACACAATACCTTTATGGAAGTGTTTGACTTAATTTCGACTCTACCCCCAATTCATTATACATCAACATGCACAGGGCCGGCGCTAAACATTTCGCCGCCTGAGGCGAGCCTTATTTTGCCGCCCCTATGACGTCATCATTTTTTTCTTCTTACGACTACTCATACTTTTAAAAAAAATATGTACATTAATATAATAATTATAATTTATTCGCATAAATATAATATATTAGCAAAACCCGCGGCTTTGCTCGCATAAATAGTTGAAGTATGTCAAGTGATACTTGTATATTTGATTTTCATTAGAAGTAATAATGTATTAAAGAATAATTCAAAAACTTCCATTTAATCCACAACTTGATTAAATTTCATTTTTACATGCATTATTCCGAAATGAGACATAAAATAATACGAAGAATTAAAGGTAATTTTAAATAAACGATAATTTAGAAAATATTTTTAAACTTTTATGCTCAATCCATACATTCTTTTCGGTGTTCATGTGATTATTCCTTTTTAGAAACAATCTTCGTATGCATTTACATTTTTAAATTAATCATTAATCAGAATCAAAGTTTCTTTCCCAAGGGTCTACCATCTCTCGAGAGGTAGTGGTATTACCATAAAATGTCTACGTTAGAGAAAGGACGGTCACCATTAATTTGCAAATGTTAATTTTGAAATCGGTTTGATATTTTTCAATATACCAAAGAAACGTAATTTAAAAAGTTTTTAAAGGCTTTTATAGAATATTGTTTCTGCTTACCGCAAAAGGTAGCAGTACCGGCATAGAACATAGAGGATTATGAGAATGATCTATGTAGGATCAGAGAGTGTCACTGTTGATTCGAAACTATCAATTTTGTAATCAGTTTATTGCTTCCTGAGCTTGCACAGAACTCGTAATTTACGAATTTTTTAGATCGCTTTGCGCACCGCCCCTTCTCTTCGCAACTTTTAATTTCAATTTTAGTCTTGACAGCTCTTAGAAGACATTTATATTTTGTAAGTAACTACCACACGAAATTTAAAGTTTCTAGACTCCTTACTACAAAAAAAAAAAAAAAAAAAAAAAAAAAAAAAAAAAAAAAAAAGAATATTTTTGGATTCTGCACTGTATTACTAGTGTCACCGAAGTAAAATGTAGCTTACGTTTGTTATGTTTTAACAGCTTCCATCACCACCAATTTCAATAAAAATTTGGATTATTTCATGAGCTTTACAGATCATCTGATTCAGTTTCTTTTCTACGCACATTTTTAGATTGAAAATATTTTCCAATTTTTACTGTGACATTTTTTTTTTTTTTTTAGATCGAGCTCTACTTTTCTCTCTGGTTCCACTAGTTTTCCATATGATATAACCACTATCTTCCTTTCATTTTAAATCACTCATTCTAAAAAAAAATTCATAAATTATTGATGATTGATTTATAAAACACGATTACTAATAATTAAACTAAATTAAAAAAACTGCTATCTCAATGAATATTTTTGGGTACTTTTACAGTATAGGAGGCCTTTGATTTTTCTCTTTTAAAGCTTGGCGCAATTTGGGTTTCATAAAGTGAGATTTGTTCTCATATGATATAAATAGCTATGAATTCAAACCTGATGAACTTTTATACTTTTTCATACATGTAAATATTATATATATATACTAGTTCCGCCCGGCGTTGCCCGGACCCGTGATTCTTAAATTTCTATTATTTTATAGTTTTAACTCGGTTTTGTCTGATATACTTGCCCGATGACTGTGTAAAAACTTGTTTAGAAAAATTCTGATAATTATATTTAATATAATAATTTTAATTCTGATGATTTCACAAACTCAGTATTCTGTTAGACCTTGTAATAAATAAATTTTGAATAGATTTTGGTATTAATATCCAACACATAATGCTACTTCGCCGCATTTTTTTCGATTTCTGCAATAACTATATCTCACAAACCAATGCACGGAATTTTATCAAACATCTTAGTCTGTTAGACTTTGAGATAAATAAACGCTGATTATGTTTTGGCATAAATCGGTAAGCAAATGGCGCTTTTATGCCGCATTTTCCCAGATTTCCATAATATTAATATATATATATATAAAGAAATAATGTACGGAATTTCATCAAATTTCATTCATTAATCATTAAAAAATATATAGATTTTATAAATATATTACGAATGAGGCGAAAGCGTATTGTTTGAAACATTATAAAAAAGTAATTTTAACATATTTCTAATACAGCACTTGTTATAAAAATGTCCTATTTATGAAATAATGAGACATAGTTATTTCAAAAATCGCAAAAAATGTGGTGTAGTAGCGTTATCTTGTTGGACAATTTACGTCAAACTTAATCAGAATCTATTTATCTCAAGGTTTAACAAAATATTAAGTTTGATGAGATTCTGTACATTAGTTTTTGAGAAATAACTATTGCGGAAATTGCGAAAAAATAAGATAAACCAGCCCCAGCTGTTTGGTTATTTACACTAAAACACAATCAGCATCTATATATGTCAAGGTTTAGCAGATTATGAAGTTTAATGGAATTCCGAGCTCTAGTTCTTTAAGATATATATATCATGTGAATCTGAAAAAAAAGCGGCAGAGTAGCTCTATATCATGCTGATCGATTTAACCAAAACATAATCAAATAATTTATCCGGAACATAATCAACATTCATTTATCTCATACTCTAACAGACTAAGACGTTTGGTGAAGTTCCGTGCATTAGTTCTTGAGATATTGTGGAAATCCGGAAAATGCGGGAAAATAGCATTATCTGCTGTAGAATTTACACCAAAATTTAATCAGAATATATTTATAGCAAGGTCTAACAGAATATTAAGTTTGATGAAATTCTGTGTATTAGTTCATGAGATATAACTATCGCGGAAATCTAGAAAAAATGCGGCACAGAGCGCCACTTGTTCGGCTTTTTACATCAAAAAGTAATCAGCATCTAGGTCAAGGTTTAGCAGATTATCAAGTTCATACAAAATTTCATGCATCAATGCTTGAGATATAACTAACGCGGAAATAGGGAAAACTGTGACATAGCAGCGCCTCTATTCAGCGATTTGCACCAAAGCATAATAACTATCTATGTATGTCAAAATTTAACAGAATATGAAGATTGAGCGCCACTTGTTCGGCTTTTTACACCAAAAAGTAATCAGCATCTAGGTCAAGGTTTAGCAGATTATCAAGTTCATACAAAATTTCATGCATCAATGCTTGAGATATAACTAACGCGGAAATAGGGAAAACTGTGACATAGCAGCGCCTCTATTCAGCGATTTGCACCAAAGCATAATAACTATCTATGTATGTCAAAGTTTAACAGAATATGAAGATTGATAAAATTCGGTGCATAAATTCGTGAGATATAGCTATGGCGGAAATCGGGGAAAATGTGACTTAGCAGCGCCTGGTGTTTGTTCGGCTATTTACAACAAAACTTAATCAACATCAACTTATAATAAAATACAACTATAAAACTAGTCGTTGGGGACCACCGTAATACTTACCCATCATGGATCTGTATAATATAATATATGAAAATGGCACATGTGTAAACTGTTTATAAAATGGATTGCAATTCCAAAACATAATTTAAACTTATATTTAAATATTTTTAATATACATAGTAATGCTCTACAACTGAATTGCTAACGAACCAATTTCGACAAATTACATAAAACGCCAAACTACTCAAATAGTACCGAATTGCATAAAAGAAACATCCCTATAACTTCAAAAATAATAATCCTATTAACTAACAGTTTACTGCGTCGGATTAAGCGTCTCATTTTTAATTAAAATATATCTTTGAATTTGAATGAAATACAAGGTCGTGAAGAATCGAAATATATGGAAAACAGAATTATAAATATCTCGACAACTAATAATTCGATCGACTTCGTTTTTTATGCAAAATTTGTTTTATTGAATTGCCTTTTACGTCCACTCCTTAAAATAAAAAAAGTCGAAAATTTTTTCTATATCTTTCAGCAGAACGAATTTTTCGAGAGTCCGAAAAAAATAGTTTCGGATAACCAAGGTTACTGATATTAAATAGACTTCGTTCCATTCTTATATACTAAATACATAAAACATTTCAAGTCTCTATCTCAATTTGTTCGAGATATAGAGCGTTTACAGACACACGGACGGACGGACGACAATTTTTTTTCTAGAAATATGTTTTCCAGTATCTGAAAAATGTAAAACCATAAAAAAAAAAAAAAAAAAAAATCGATTTTTATAACGATTGCAAGATTTACCCTATACTACGTTTGATGGGTAAGTAATATAGTACTTGCAATATTCTGCATGCTATATCAACACTAATCAATGGATATATGGATACAGCCCCTCATATTTTTGCTTCATTTTGGGAACAGCTGATTTTGAGCTTTTTTCAACAATGAGTTTCAGAATAGTCAACCTATGTTTTTGAGACTTTCACAGAAGTTGTTCTATAACACATTAGGGGCTGTGTAAATATAATTTTATCATTTCACGGGGAATGGGGGGGGGGGGGATTGTCTTTTGATAGCTATACCATTTTTGATCCAATCAAAATTTTCTTTTTTTATTAGCAACATGCTGTTTTGGGTTCAAAACAATATGTCATCGTTTTTTAGTCTGTTATCTATTTGTATGAAAATACGATGTTTTTATTAACATCAGCAAATTATTGTAAAAATATTTAATTCGAAAATATGGTATACCCCTAGATTCCTTTTCTTCTTCATGTATGCATGCATATATAACAATCACTATTCGAGAAACCATTTGTAGAGAATTTTTAAAATGAAGTTTGTGTTTATTAATAAATAAAAGAGAAAGAATGTTGTCAACTTGTTTTGTTGATAAGAATTTCTATTTCACCACCTCTTTTTTCGTGCTGGGCAAGCGCAACAAGACTTTATTACTGTTGAATGCATTATGTAACAAAAAGGTATTATAAAATATTTAATTACATCAATTTCTTTTAAATGTTACATGATATAAAGTGATATTTTATTGACTTCTCTTTCTTTAATCACTTAAGTATGCGTAAAATAAATGTAATCAGTTTTGTATAGCACTCCAAACAAAAGAAATAAATTCTAAAAATATAAATAATTTTTAGACTTTGGTAACGATATCTTTATGGAGGGAGGGGGGGGGCGAAAGATTATAATATATATCTGAAGGGGGGGGGGTCCAAAATTATATAAAACTGATAACGTTATATATGCGCAGTCCCTTATGCACATTACATTTTGATTGCATTAGCGCATGCACAGTGAAACATTATTTAGTAAACCTGTTCATTTTTCATACAATTCTTATTATTTTTAAATTCTGGTGACATGGTATTGTGTACAATGTTGTTTGTAATATTTTCGGAAAAGAAAATTCTTTTATATTAAGAACTCAGCAAACTATAAGCAAAAAACGTGGCAAAAAATGGGACTGTTTTAGTGCAAAATTTTATTTTTTCTACTAGTATACATGCTCTCCACATAAAAAATTAACACAGTTTATAACAATAAGCCTCTTAATCATAATTTATAGTTTGAACGCTTTTGCTACACTTGTTTTGACAGGGTTATCGAAAAAATGTTTGTTCTTTTTCAATCTGTTGACGGTCCCCTATGGGGTTTTCAGAAAAAATCTTCGCGGAAATGCATGACCTGTACTATTCTGTTTATATATCTGGAGTTTCAGGATAATTCCTCATGTATTTTTCTAGATGTTTAACAAAACATCTAAAATCGCAACTCACTTTTCCTTTTTGTCCATATAGTGTATGCATATTTATATATATTTATATCAATTTTGTATAAAATAAAATCTAAAAATAGCTTCTAAACACGCCATTTGAAACATACTAAAATGAAAACTACTATAATTTTCAGTCCTAAGCCTGGAAAAAGTGTAAAGAAGAACTACCATAGCCGTTTTTATTAATTGTACAAGTATCCGGATTTTTCATTAGCAGGATCGGCCTCTGTCCCGACCGTTCAGGATAATCTACTTTATATCGTTTTAAGGCGATTCTCAATAAACACTTTCCTCTGCTGAATAAAATAGGAACTTTCTAACCCCATTTTAAACACAAAAACATGATATTTGCGGGTGTAATTATTGAAATGATATGTACAGTGACTGTGAACTTTTTTTTCATTTACTGAAAAATTAATTACAGTTATTAGCGATTTACGGCATTTCTTTTCTTTCTTCCACTGTCGCCTCCAGAAATTCGGTTCAAGATGCCAACTTTAACAGCATTTACTGAAATATTTTGTCTTTAGGCGAAAATGGGAAAAACAATTAAATTACATAGTTTCCTAAAATGAACATTTGATAATTTGATACGTTTAATAACAAAAATGAAATTTAAAGTATGTCTGAAAGTAGCCAGCTTGGATTTGAGTACAATTTTAAATACAAGCAATAAATTACAGAAAACAGAAAAAATTGTATGTCGAAAGTGGCGTTTTATCAGGATCTTATGTTTTTTGGATGGCGGTTTATAAAGATATTAAATAATTATCCCCTCATTCGGATGAAGATGCAGGACATTCAGAAATTAATTATCTATGCGGGTTCAGCGCCGTGCGAAAGGGGGGGGGGACGAAGGGGGCGGTCGCCCCGGGTGCGGAAGTTTAGGGGGCGCCAAATTTATACTACCAACTTCATTTTTGGCCTGTCATAAGAAAAAGTTGGGAGGGGGAACGCCAAATTTTAACTTAGTCCCGGGAGCAATTTTTTCTTCGCATGCCCCTTTGCGGGTTAATTTTTTAAGCAAGTGACAGTATTACAAGTACCTCGTGTCAAGTGTCCCGCGTAAATAGGAGCTGATTTACGTGAGACATCAGGCAATATTAATAACATGTTAATGAAATATGTTTTAAAGAACACTTTTTTTTTTTTTTTTTCAAAAGGATCTGCAATCATCATCTTAAATTAAAAGAAAAAAAAAAACATAATATATACCTGAAGTATGAACTATTTTCTCCGTCATTATTATTAGCACAACATCTGTTTAACCATGCTATCCGAAATCTGGTCCTTTACAATGAATTAATGAAAAGAATTACACCATCGAATGACGAACAACACAAATAAAATAATAAAGAACGAAATACATGATGCAGCAACATTATGGGAAAATGTTTTGGTTTATGTTTGGCACCGTCGGCCCTTTGTGAATTTTGCTGATTTCAGTATGACTTATCCTTGAAAAGAAAAAAAAAAGAATGGATTTGGTTGTTACTGTAATTTATGTCTTAGTGCCGATTTAATTCATGTTATACAATGAAGTTTGTGAAGGCTTCTGCTATTACTTGGTTGTAATTATATGAAATGCACTCTATATTTTTATTCAAAAATAAAAAAATAAATAAAAAACTATCACTTTTTTTTAAGTTTAGACAAATAAAATATAATGGATTATATGTTCAATATATATGCCAGGAAAATGCCGCCCTTTAGGCTTGCGCCCTGAGGCGACCGCCTCACTTGCCTCACGTCTGGCGCCGGCCCTGAACATGCATTTAAAAAGTATAAAATTATTACTGCTATTGTACCTGGAAATTTTTGCTCATACACACACACGGATGGAGTGGAGAGTATACGAGGGTGTACGCCGTATACCTTCAGGGTTTTTTTAAGACACTCCCAATACCCTCTGTTTCTCAAATAAAGAATTAGCGTATAGCCTACCTACGAATGTGCATGACGTCAGCGCATACCTTTTGACTATACTGTATGTTCTTTGATTATTTTACTACTTACAACACTGCATACAAACACATATACACAAAAAAATAGAAAAAAAAAGGAAACAAATATACAAAAAATGCAGAAACTGTATGTTTATATATAAAAATGTATTTTTTTTTTTAAATATATTTCTAAAATATTTTGAATAAAATAAAGAAAATGGGATAAAGGTCTTTAACGGCTATGTAGGATTTCTTAAATGACTGATTGGACGATGGAAGGTACAGTAGAACCGCGTTAATTCGGAACCCGATAATCCGGATCTCCGGATAATTCGAATCGGTTTGGTAATTTTTTTTTCAAGTTTGAGAAGTGATTGGCTAATTTCCATAATATTAAATTGTTTCATCGTCGTATTCTGGATTTAAAAAAAAAAAAAAAAAAAAAAAAATTTTGGGAGAATTAAGCAAAGTGAACATTTTTACTGTCTGTAAATATTCAATAAGTTTAACATAAAGGTGATTTTCTGTAAGTATGTTATGTTTTGTTTATTTTTTTTCTAATTCCCCGGATAATCCGGATTTTCGATAATCCGGATTGGGTCCGGTCCCAATTAATCCGAATTATGTGGGTTTTACTATACTTTTAAAAAATAGAAGATGGAACTTATTCACTTTTAAATCTTATGAAAACGAGAATAGCGAATTAAAGAGAGCAATAAGGGGGATGGTTCACCTCCAGATCTAAATCGAATGCTTAAGGCAATTCTAAAAAAAAAAAAAAAAAAAAAAATTCTTAATCAACAACAGTAAATTTTCTGGCACTTTTTTTCATTTATTTATAAACATAAAAAAAAACATGATATTTCCTAGAACACTGTTAAAACATTTTTTGTGTGATTACAGAGGAATTACGGGTAAACCATTATCTCATGTAAAATTACAGAGATTAGAAAAACCGAGATTCTGTTAAATAACAGAAAAGTTCTTCAGTAAATTTAGAATGAACTCTGTAAATTAACATCTTTCAAAATACACGAGTCTGTAAATATCAAATGTCATACAAGTTTTCTCTGCTCACAATTTATGAAAGTATTCCGCAATACACTTAGATTTATTTTATTAAATACTACACTGTAAAAAAAAATCTGTAAAGGTACTACACATTATCTAGGAAACTGGGATTCCAAGAACTTTTCCTGTATCGGTAACAACAAAAACTCAAGTTTTAGAATCGGTTACATGGATTTTTCCTGTTATCGTTACATGAAAAGTTCTTGGAATCCCAGTTTTCTAGAAAATGTTTAGTACCTTTACAGATTTTTTTTTACAGTGTACTAGGTTATCCCGTCGACCAAAAAATTATCGCCAAACTATAAGATTAAATGCCAATAATGGATGATCGGGAATGTCACATTCAATGATATTAAATACGATTCACGTGTTTAAAATTTCATTAAAGGATTTTTATTTCGATTTTTTATTTGTATTTTTATTAATGTTCTACTAATTATTTGTTTTTCATTATTTAAAATAAAAATTATGTCAACATGTATTGGCTATTAGTTTGGCGATTTGTATAATTTGGCGAAATGGGTCGACGGGATAACAGAGTAGTGCCTTTTATTATAATATATTAAAGGAGGCGTGAATTTTGTTTTAAAGAAAAAAAGAAAGCGAATGTTGTACTTTTTACAACGGCGCGCCCGTCATAAGGTTAATATTTCGAATAAAATTGCAAAATAATTTTAAAGGTGTGTATTTTGAATTACATAATTTAACAAAAATAAAAATATACTTAAATAAATGCATGGAAATCCCTACAGCCAATTAGATGTAAAATAAGGGAAATGTTTGTAAAACGATGACCGAGAAACTCAGTAGAATGCATTTAATCGAGAACTAGTGTAAATTAACAGAGAGTTTCGCCTTTTTTTCTGCGTTTTTACAGAATTTTTTAGGATTGCATCATTATTGATGTGATTTGGTGAGCAGATATTATCATTTATGTGTTGCAATAGCAAAACAAAACTCATTTATTTCAAAATGGATTTTTTCACAATATGTCATGTTCAAAAGAATATATCGAAACTTTATTGGAAGATATACATCTGGATATTAGTACAAAGTTCTCATTTTATGCTTTTAATGTGTTCTATTTAGACTTTTTTGAATTTCATGCGAAAATTTTGAAATTATTTTCGTCAAAGTGAAAATTATTCCCAAAAATCCGCTTTTTTATACGTATTTTCTATATTTTTATAAAATTGTTCTAAATTTTTAAGCAATATTTTTTATAAAACCTGAAAACAAATCAGTGAGAAATATTTTCTGCAGATGATAGATAAAAGCAATGAAATCGGACAAATGGTTCATGAATTATATCAAAAAATAAATAAATTTAAAATTTAATTATTTTATCTTTAAAACTTTCCAAAAATTTCTTACATGTATATTGATCTTCATAGAAGGAACCATTTCAAGGAAAACAATTATTTAAAAAAGCCTTTAATTAAAGCAATAAAATTTTGAATCCTGGAATTTTATAATAGTGAAAACGATCAAAGAATATAGTCTGCGAAAAAGACATAAGATAGCAGCACCAGTCAAGTTTGGTTACTGTAATGCTTTATTTTGAAAAAGGCATTATGTAAAAAAGAAAGAAACTATTCGAAAAAAAAAAAAAAAAACAAATTTCACATTTTTTTTATTAGATTTCTCTTTTAAAAAAATGTTGCTTACACGAAAACTTACTTTTCAGTAAAGTATAGAAAATTCAAAATTTAAAAATCATAATGAATACAAAATTCAATAACATTGTCAATAGATGGCAGCACTACAAGATACAAGCTCTGAAAAAAGGATTTTTATTTTAACACTGCTGAAATAAGTAAGATTTAAAAAAAATTGTAATTTAACAAATTACAACGACTATTTAAAAAATAATATCTTCAAAGACTATAATTTTAGATTTATAAATAATTTCTATATTTAAAACAAGTTGGAAATTGCACGTGAAGCGTAGCAAATGAGGTGCGTTCGTACGATAATGAAGTTTTAAAAATATCACTCTCATATATCAATCTCATAAAATTGTAAATAGTTAACAATAATTAAAATGCTCACCAAACAACGTTCTCCCTATACACATTATGTAATGGAATACTTTTGTGTGGCCTTGTAAATCAATAACAAATGTTCTTTGCACCACAGATTATGCACAATATATATTATAATATGTGCTTGATGATGCATATCAGTATTATTATCTTCGAATGAGTGTAATACCATTAAAATGCACTTGAAACTTTTTTTTTCCATTGACTGTAATGTAACCGAGTACTTTTGATTGTCCCTGTATTTGATCTATGCATTCTATTTTAAAAAAATTTGAAATGACTTGACAAAATTATGTAATAATTATGTAATTATTTAATTGTTATTTAATTATTAAATTGTAATTAATTAATAATTATGTAACATATAATTGTGATAAATTCACGATTCTTTATTTAGTTTCGCCCCACCAGTGACTGGGAGGTTCTCACCTCTCAACTGGTAGACGGCAGGTGCTGGGTTCGAACCCAATCGCGGCTGTCGGCCTAACCGTTCGGAGTATTCGTGGTTTTCTTCGAACCTTGCATAAATACGGGTTAGGTTCCTTTAGAAAGACCCCCCCCCCCATGGACCTATATCCCTAGTGTAGATAATCGGCCGACAAAAATACACCAACAACACCAACTTTATTTAGTTTCATGTATTATATGAAGCTTTATGTGCACCATTTGTAAATAAACATCTTCATGACAACTTTTTATAGATTATTATTAAATCGAAACTGTACACTTTATACAATATTTACATAGTTATAGATGAATACATTTAATTGCTTAGTAAGAATTCATGATTCTAAATTACAATGAATATTCTAGCAACTATTTCCTTTCAAAAATTAAAACAATATTTTATTTTCTTCCACTTCTTGGAAGACCAAAAAATATAGCAGTCTACTTACTGCGTTCAAATTTTTACATTACATAAATCTAACTAAAAGAATAAGAAAAAAATGTTTTTAATATCAATTATCTAGTAGGTCACGTGACCCTGGCAACCAGCCGTCTGCATTTTTGCCGATCCCACCGAAGCTAGCATACGGAAGTAAATATAGGCTTCTGATTAGTTGAATAATTTAAAGAGCAACTGTTGTTTGTAAATAAATTATTCTGAATGTGGATATACGAATTAGGGGTATATATGGGTATAACGTGTTAAAATTATAATAAAGAGATAATAAGTATAATAATAAGAATTTTTTAAAAAGTAATATAAAAAAATTGGGTTTGTAAATATTGCATAATTGACGCCCTTAAAAGGAAATGCCATTATTGTTTGTAAATAAATTGTTCTATCATGTTAAAATAATTAAGAAAAAATTACAATTTCATTACTATTATTATTTTTTTAAGTAATACAGAACAATCGAGAAACATCATCATTATCTTCTTTAATTCTAAATTCCAGAAAATCTTTTTTTTTTATCTGGTTATAAATATGTAAAATCAGAAGGAAATTTATCAAAATCCACCTTTCCAAACAGAAACTGATGATTAAATAAGTGTAAAACTGAAAAATGAATCAAAACAAAATTCTGTTTAAATTATTCAACCAATCACAGGCCTGTATTTTCTTCCTTGTGCTAGTTTCGGTGGGATCGGCACAAATGCCAGCCGTCTGGTTGAGAGAGGAATGGATTTGCGAAGTATGCCAAAAAGATATATAACCCGGTGATAGGTCGGAAAATCCTCACAACACGAGCATTTCAAAGCGGAATTGACTGCGCTAAAAATATATAATATTTGCATTGTGTATTGATTTGCGTCTTACCTCTAAGTCCAAGCTGGGCCTCGGCAGCGTGGTCATGCTGCCGGTCTCGAACCCGACCGTATGGTGCCTTCTGGGCTGAGGCCTCTTCAGTGTCTGGCTCCCCCGCGGCAGCACATCGCTCATGTGACCCGAGTCGCTGTCGCAGTCCAAGGGCCGCTTCGATAAGGCGCTCGAAGGGGCTGAGAAAGAAAAAAAAAACAGAATAATTAAAATACATATTACAATGCATCTTTTAAACAATTCAAATCAACTCGGTAGTAATTTTATGTTCAAGAGGAAATGAATGTCGTTTTTCCTTTGATATATTTTAATTTAGCTGCTGTAGCTCATAGTTAATCTGATCTTACGGTCATGACATCTATTTACTTATATTGATCTTTTATAATCAAGTGTATTAACAAACGCAGAGTGGTTCAAGATATAATCTACTTATAAATTTAAATAAATAAATAAACAAATAAATGATAGTAATAATAATAATAAAATATATAAAAAATTAACAAGTAATTTAACATGTAATTTAACAAGTTACTACTAACATTTAGAAAATGGTATTTTCAAAGACTAAAATTTTAAAGACTTATAAATAAATTCTATATTTAAAAATTAATAATAATAATAATAATAAACATCGATAGGGCTCTCGAAGGGGCTGGAAATAGAAATAAACTTTAAGAAAAATTAAAATTACAATGCACCTTTTAGACAATTCAAATCAACTTGATATTAATCTTATGTTTAACATGAAATGAATGCCTGTCTTTTCGTAGGCATATTTTAGTTTAGCTGCTGTAGCCCATGTTTAATCTGATCTTACGGTCTTGAACTATAATCTTTATATTTGATGGCTCATAACCAGGCCCATAACTAAATGCAGTGCTTGAGAAAATGTTGGTTCAAGATATAATCTATTTATGGAATTAAATAATAATAATTTAACAAGTTACAACGACCATTTGGAAAATGATATTTTCAAAGACTAAAATTTTAGAATTATATATTCTATATTTAAAAAGAATGAATGAAGTCTATATTTAAAATAATAATAGTAATAATAAACATCATTTTTATGATGTTTAAAACGTGTCTTACGTAATAAAAGAACGTACCTCTACTTTTGGAGATACATTTTATTATGCTAAGGGACACAATGGTAAAGGCCACAGCTAAAGAAATTAGTAGTTAAAGATCTTGTCACTAATAATAATAATAAAAATAATACAGTAATGAAATATACTGTACTCAGGGCCCTCGCTAAGAAATTTTGGTACTACTCTGTTATCCCGTCGACCAAAATATTATCACTAAATTATAAGATTAAATGCCAATAATGGATGATCATGAATGTCAGTTCAATTGCATTAAATACGATACACGTGTTTAAAACGTCATTAAGTGATTTTTAATGAGACTTTTTATTTGTATTTTTATTAATATTCAACTAATTATTTGTTCTTTTTTATTATTTAAAATAAAAATTACGTCAATATACATAATTTGGCTATTAGTTTGGCGATTTGTATAATTTGGCGAAATCGGTCGACGGGATAACAGAGTAGTACCGAATTTTTATTGGTAGGGGAGAGGGTCTTAAACTGCCAAGTCAAAATTCCGTATATTGCTACTCAGTAAAAAGCAAACATAAATAGTTTTGGAGGTTTGCTAATTAGTTTTATAATTTTACCATGGTATCACAATTAGAAAATGAAATGTAGTTTTTTTATTTGTGAAAAAAACTTAATAATATTTTAAATTATATTGGTAACTTTCATCAAATCTATCAGGAATAGAAGGTGTATTATAGTTTTTTTTATTAAAGTTTTGAACTAATTTGCCAGTTCAGTTTGTAAATTTGCGAACTGTAACAGCATGTGCAAACGCTTGGGGGGGGGGAGGCTCCTCCTGCCCCCCCCCCCCCCCCTTAGCGAGGCCTCTGACAGTACTAGCTTAAGATGATAAATAAAAATAAAATATTTTTTATTTAAGAAAGACTAAGAATTGTGTTTTTTTTACTGAAACTGAAAAGTTTTTGAAATCAGACTTTATTATTTAATTAAGTTTACATTACAGGAGGAAAGAGATTTTGGTAAACATCAGTCAGAATTGGCTGTATTGGAGTTCAAAACGACAATTTCAACAAGATCCCTTGTTGTTATCGAAAAATGGGATACTATCTTCGATTTCATAATTTTTAAATAGAAATACCTTTGAATTTTATGCGTTCAATAAATAAAAACTAGAATACAAGTAAATGTTAGAAAGTAACCATTTTGAATTTGAGAACAGCTTCAAATTAAATACATGCTTTTATATTCAAAGTTGATATGTATACTGATACTGTAGGTTTATAAGTGAATTCTAGAATCTAGTCAAAAATATTTAATTCATAACAATTATTATAATATTGAAACTGTTAAATTATTTTGTCAAAAATTAAATTACGCAGTTAAAAAAAGAAAAAAACCCCTCGAAAATCTAGTCTTGCCAGCTAATTAAAAGCTTCTAATATGAATAGTAAAACATACAATTATTTATTTATTTTTAACTTATTGAAAATACATTTTAAAATAGCATTATAAATATTAAATATATATTATACTGTGACGGAAATTAGAAAATATAAAGAGAAACTTTATTTTTTAATACTATTAATAGATGGCAGCACTACAAATTTTAAATCCAAATTATAAGAATCAGAACAGATAAGCTCAAATATGAAAGTATATAAATAAATATAAGAAAAGATACAAAAGTTTTCAAAATAAATCTGAAATGCTGATTTAAAACTACTTAAAAAAAATCAATAAAAACTCAACAAAGAAATTTGTATGAAATAATATTGCTATAACTGACATGGGCATGGGCATGCCGTGCCGTATGATATATCTTCGGCGTTCCATATAACATATTAGAATAATTTTTTAATAATAAGTGAGTAACACATTTATGACGACGACTTAAAAGTCCATAGTGAGATAAACTAAAATTTGTAGTAAATATTAGCAGAATAGTGGAAAGAACGGTATATTTTATACCGTTCAAAACAAATAATTTTTGACATAATTCCTTTCTTTGGGGAAAAAAATTGAAGATTTTTCTTTGTTAAATCTATTTAATAAAGTATTGTATTAAAAAAAAATCTTTTTATGAATTAAAACTGACAATATAATGTACTCATTCAATATAAAGTTATTTTTAAGTAAAACGCAATTCTGAAATTTCTTGTTAAACATCAGGTTCAGCCGAACTAGATTTGTAGAGTGCAAATCAGGTACGAAACAGGTACATAACAAAATAAATTAATTAGAATCTAAACGAACTAAAGACATGCAAACACATACACAAAAAAATACATGCACAAAAAAAGTCAATTTAACCCGGGAAAAAAAAAAAAAAAAAAAAAAAAAAAAAAAAAAAAAAAAAGAGCATCTATTAATTATAATTTTAAGTTTTATGCAATAAATACTACCAAGCGTTAAAGGTGTGTGCGAAAAAAAAAGCTTTTAAACCTTCAAAATCTCGAAATTTTCTGATACAATTTCAGACACATTTTTAAAAGTAGAAACATGAAACTTGCTGAGGAGATTTTTGAAGGGACATATAAGGTGCCGTGTGATGTCATTTTACGCTCAGTTCATTAGAATTTAATTTATAAACAATTATCTTCTCAGTATAACCCTTTTTTCTCGTTCCCAGATCTCCCGCTTCGGAAAAATCGGTTCAAAACGCCGTTATTGATTGCTTTTTTTTTGTAATATTTTCTGCATTTATCAAAGAATCGACAATCACGGCATCTTGTGTACTTTCTAAATAAGACAATTTGCCAGTTTGATGCATTTGAGAGCAAAAATGAATTTAAAAATAAATCGCTAAATAAGCAGTTTGAATCGAAATACACCCTTAAAACCCCGATATTCGTTTAGAAACACTCCGTATAATCGTAACATGAGCCGTTTCACCTTCGAAATCACACACTCTAACTCTGCGGTGTAGAGTTTTTTGTCAATTTTTTCCGGTTACTACATTCTCACTTTTAGAAGAACGAGGTGGAACCCATCGAAATTCGACGAAAGAAAATCTCTAAGAAAGAACTGTTTCATTGATTTATAATAAATCTTAATGATAAGTTACAATAAAAAATATACCATATATTGCTTAGTCTAACTCTGAAACAAATATTATTTTAAGCTAAAATTAACAAAAAAAAAAAAAAATTAAAACTCAATTATACAATTTATTAAACAAAATAAAGCCGAAATTCACCGGGTTTCATAAAAGACGATACTCATGAAATAATATACACATTTTATTTATTTATTTATTTTTAATTTTAAGAGAAAATGGAATTGTTCTGTTGCCACAATGACAAAATTGATATTAAAAACTATAAAAAAAAAAAAAAAAAAAATTAATATCTGAAAAATAAATTCAGATACAGCTTTCAAACAAATTGCATTTAAAAGTACATTTTTTTTCTATATACAATGGTGTAAAAATTAAAAATGTGCGATATTTAGAAACGTAAAATTTGCAGCAGCTAAAATTGCAAAACCGAAATTGCCGGGGAAAGTATTGCCATTTGCAAAATGACATATGCGTTACGCATAGATACATTTGGCCTTTATAATATATAGATTCACAAAATTTAATTTTAATCGAAGTGTTCATTTAGTGCAAAAGAGACTATAATATACAGGGTGGTCTAAAAATAGGTATCTATATATATTTCCCCGATTAAAATCATTTATTTCAGAAAAATTAATGTAACTAGGGATATGCTTCATGGTATTGTAAAGAAATTCATAAAGTTTTTGCACTCAAGTAAGTACAGTCAAGAATATCAATTGTATATTCAGCATGTTTATTACAATCATTCGGCTGCAGAATTTACACGGTTTGTACTTTTATAAGCACGAGGGGGAACCCGTCGAAATTCGACGAAGAAAATGTTTAAGAAGGAACTGTTTCATCGATTTATAATAAATCTACAAAATTAGTTACAGTAAAAAATGCATCTTATATTGATCAGTCTAATTCTCAAACAAATATTATTTTAAGCTAAAATTAATAAAATACTATTTCTATAAAACTCAGTTGTAGAAATTGTTAAATTAAACTTTAATCGTATATGTAATCAGCAACTTACAATAAAGATCAGTTACTATGATGAATTTATCAATTGAAATTCTTATATAAAATGTAAAAATGGGAATGAAAAAAATATATGTATTCGAAATTGACATGATCCTAGACAATATATTATTTGACATAATATACGTCATTCACTTTCTTTTCTTTTTTTAAATCAATTTTAATTGAAAATGGAGTAATTCTGTTGCCACAATTACAAAATTGGTACTAAAAACTATAAAAAAATTAATAACTCAAAAACAAATTGAGATATTAATTTCAATCAAATTGCATTTGAAAGTACATTTTTTTCTCTATACGACGGTATAAAAATTTTAAATGTGCGATGTTTAGAAGTGTAAAATTTGCAGTAGCGAAAATTATTAAACCGAAATTATGGGGGAAAGTGTTGCCATTCGCAAAATGACGTATGTGTTACGCACATATACGTTTGGCCTTTATAATATAGATACAAGATAAGATTTTTATGAAGAAATTTCGTAACTGTTGACCCAGGTATTTGCAGTTCTCGTGACGAGACTGAAGACTTCGTAGAACTAAGCTGGTATACATGGCAAATGAGATCGATTTTATTATTATTATTATTATTATTATTATTATTATTATTATTATTATTTGGAAGATGGTTGTTACTGTCTGTCTAGTAGAGATGGGAAATATAGTTATTTTTTGTTAACAGGTTACATCGTTCCATTCTTTTACAGGTAACAGGTTCCAACAGCCTGTTATTTTTATAACATGTAACTGACGGATATTTTAATTAGAAGGTCTTTCAAACAAAACGTTTTAAATAACTTTTTGACATAATTATAAATGCTGTATTATTCAAAATCAGTTTGTGATTAAACACTTAATTTTTGCGAGACAAGACTAAACTTAATTAATTATGATACTTTGAATTTCATGCATTTTTGGCATTTTCTGACGCTCAAACAGGTTTTTCCAGTTATGGTGATTAAAATATTAGAAATTCATAAAAATTCTAAGTATCATAATTAATTAAGTTTTGAGCATACAAAAATAAATTTATACTGTTTTACTTGTTAGAACATGAAAAAATAAAGCTTATAGGACTCACACATTGAATAAAGTTTGTAATTTCTTATCTATTTAAAAATAACGTAAATTGGTTTTTATATGAAATGCACAGGAAAATAAATTTTAAACATTTTTACAATTGGAACTATAGCGCTAAAACTAACGGTTTAGAAATTAGTTATTGGTAAATGATAAGAGACACCCTGCATAGTAATAAATAGAGTTTAAACACTATTTCTAACAAAAAAAAATAATAAATAAAAATAAATTTATACAGTATAGATTATGAAACACCTTCCAACACATTTAGAATGCTATAACAAAACTTGACAATTTACTATGGTGGGATGGCGTCTTATTGAGCACTTTGGAAAAAAAAATGCATTTGAAAACACGATTTCTGCTATTACCATGAGTAGTCGTTAAAATATACGATTTTTTTTCAGCACTGTATATGATCTACAGACATGTGTGCTTACTATATATAATATGCTAAAAGTTAGCTCTATTAAAAGCATAGCACAGTTGAAAATTTCTATTCAGCAATTTCAGCCAATAGACTAATATTATTGAAAACATTTGTTCGACCTTGCATATGATCTAAAATTTGTACAAACCAAGTAACATTTAAAAAGTAGTTAAACTTTAAAACGCATACCATTATTGAAAACGCACTTCCAGCAATTTTTGTTCATAGGTTTCAATAATTCAATTAATTTTAATTTTTTCTATACCCAAATACTTTTGTATGCTCTTATAAATAAGCGATAGATTCTATGCACACCATATTCTTTAGTAAGAACCTCGTAGTACATGACAGTGACGTATATCAATTTTAGTATGCTTTAAATACTGTAATATCATTAAAATACACAGCGAGTGATTTTTCAACATACACCGAAAAGTAACGGAATTCTTCTGAGTGGTCCTGCAAACTTCCTTCTCAAAACCGAACATGCCATACTAAATTCTAATAATACATATATCAATTTCATGGCAATCAGACTATATTTACACGAGTTAGAGCAAGGACAGACAAACCGAATTCATAAACACTTTTCAACTACATTGTAAAAGATTATAAAAGAAAAATTGATCCGCGACTTAATAGCGGCCGCACATCAATCAACACATATTCAAAGTTAATTTCACAAAAACACAAAAATATTATTTATATTCTTTTAATCGAATGCAATTCATACAAACAAATTTCGTTCATACAAATATACTTTTCAAATTAATTACAACTGTACTAAAATTAACCCATTCGTGCCAAGCATCTTTTGCGTAAATTTTATTTGGTTGGCACCAATATTTTTAGAAGATTTAAGTTTAGTTCATTAATCACGAAAATGCGTCATTTAAATAAAATAATTATTGCTTTTCTTTTTTACCGGTGTCAAAAACAGTGCTGAATGGACCTTTTGAAGAGTCCCTAAAAAGGGGCGCTAGGCACTAATGGGTTAAGTTATTTCACAAATTATGGAATACTATTTTCTTTCTTTTCCTTTCTTTCTTTCTTTCTTTTTTTTCCTTTCTTTTTTCTTTTTTTTTCTTTTTTTTTTTTTTTTAGCGAAATAAAATCACAGAAATAAAATCTTTTAACGCTAATGCAAAACAAAAATAATAAAAATATTTGGCCAGAAAACAAAATTTATAATGCCAAAATCTCCCCCCCCCCCCATCTCTAAAAAAATTCCATGAACATGTAGTAATAACTCTTTTAAATATTCAAAAACGAGTAAACCTTCCGTATCTTCCATCACCCCTCCAATATCAACATAGAATCTTTCCCTATTGAAAATCATTTAATACTTCCTCTTTCATTACTTCCGAAAACCATAAAGAATAAACAAACACCTTTAATAAAATGTCATTCACTCAGATAAAATTGTTACTTCTGTTATATTTATTATCAACATATTTTTTCAACTTAAAACACTTTTGTACCAAATGTTACAGTCTCAGCAGAAAATATTTACAGATGAATAACTGCAAACACGTTAAATTATCTGTTTTTATTGAAAGTTACCCAAACGATAAATGACCATTATCTATTTTAAAAACAAGATTTATTGCAGCAACAAGTAAATATCTCAGAATGAATTAGGAACATTTAGAAATTATCTGTGGTTGGTTTCAACTGCGGAATTCTATCTGAAGTTCCAATGTACACGTTTTGGACGATTTAATCAATTAACAAATTATAAATTCGTGCATTTTATTTGAATGTAGAAAATAATGTTCAGTTTTTTTTAAATAGATTTTTTATCTAAAATTGAGAATTAATTTTTAAGGCATGGAACTATAAATAAATGCATTTCACTTAAATATTGCAAAAATGTACTTTTTATAAATTTAATGATTCTGAACTCGAGTTTCGCTGTTTTTTCTTGGTGTGTGTGAGGGGAGGGGGGATTAGAAATCAATGCTTTCCTCATTTAGGTAACACAAACGGCAAATATATTGCAAAATTCAAAGATAAAACTCAATTTAAAATGCATTTGTAATGCAGGTGTACAAAGGGAAAATATTTAGATCTAATAATCTAGCGTGTTCACTTTGGGGCTGTGCAAATATAACGTTATAATTTTAGGGGGCGGGGAGGGGGGGGGGGGGTCCGGCACATGATATCGTAAGCAGTGGCGTAGCTAAGGGGGGGCAAGGGGGGCGTCCGCCCCGGGCGCCGAGGACAGTAGGTGGCTACGCCACTGATCGTAAGATATCTCTAGGGAAAGGAAGTGTTTGTCTTTCGATATCGATATTATTTATTGATCCAATCAAATTTTTCTCTTTTTATTTGTAACATTGTCTTTAGTTGAAAATAGTTTTGTTACAAATCAAGTGAAGCATGACCTTTTTTCTTACAAATAATCAGATGTTTTTCGGATCTACTATTTATTTCAGTGTTTCGTTTATCTCAACTTTGTGCCACCAGAATCGGAAAAAGTATATAATGGTGGCGACCTAGCACCAGGCACCAAGTCGAAAAAGCATTTAATTAGGACTGCAAATTGTTTCTATTCCTGCGTTAGGGATTGATGAAATGCAAAATAATTTTTAAGCACCACACGCCTAACAGAGTTGCCTATGGCCAGAGAGTGAAGAGATAGGGCCAATTAGGTGCGCTCGTCTCAAAAGAAACGTTTCAGGACATTTGTAGTGAATATTGTTCCATTTTAGAGATGCGAAATTGAGTTTTTAAATAAGGCAAATGAATGAACACGCCGCCATTTAAAACCATATGTTATTTAATTAACAGGGATTTTTCGGTAACATGTTAACGCAATATTAGGTTCCAGCATAGTAACAGTCTTTTTTATCCTAATACGTTAAATAATGCCCATCCCTACTGTCTAGTAATATCTGAGACATATCTGAATCCTTGTGATATCTGGATTTTATTCGTTTTCTGGTTGGTCCTTGTTTAATATCCAGAAATTGGATATTTATGTTGCCACAATGAAAAAAAAAAGTATTAAAAATTACAAAAAAATAATAACTCAGAACAGGGTTGGCATGGTTTAAACCAATTGGTTTTAACCATGGTTTAAACCACGGTTTAAACCAATTGGTTTTTTTCAAAAAAATATAATGATATTTTCTCATTTTTATTGACAATTTAAGACTTACAAATTATTGGATATAAATATTTTCTACGTTTAACACTTTATTTCAGCAAAAAGTATTAAATATAGTGATTCTAAGAGTTTTTTTATGTATAGGATGAAATTGAGTATGCATTGATGACCATATTCCATTACTCTAAAGAAAAATCTTAGAATATGTGAATTGATCAAAGATAAAATGGATTAAAAATAGGTATTCTGCATTTAGTATAAAATATTTTCATTTAAAAAATGCAGATTATTTAAAGCAATCTATCATAACATGCACAATGCTTTTGAATATGGAGCTATAACTGGATGATGTTTAAGATTTTAGTGAAACTATGAAAGAAATTTTTTTGTTCTATTGGGGAGATTATCTTTAAGAATTAAAATCAAAATATGAAATTAAATGAGTATTCAAAAATTGGGTGCTAGTTATAGTATTTTAATAATAACAAATTATTTTTTCCCCTCAGTTATCTGCTAAATCTAATGACCATAAATGTTGATTTCAAATTGTGTCCCAAAACACAAAACCCCCCAAGAACAATCTCAAATTTATTATTATTTTTTCAATTCTAGAAAAGAATATTATATTCACAAACTACATCAAATGTTTCTTATAAGTAATAAAAAGATTTATAAAGATTTTCAAAGCATCAATGTTTCACTGTGTAGAGTAGCTTATTGTTTGAACATGACTTTACTAATAACTATTTAAATTAAAATATGATTTTTTTCAATTTTCTACATAATTAACCATAATTACTTAATTTAAATTATTTTTAAATGCATTTATACTACTTATAATTTAACAATGTCTATTTTTATCAATAAATATGCATGTATATGTAATAAAAAGGATGTTTAAAAAAACCCCGGTTTAAACCAAAAAACCTGGTTTAAACCAAAAAAACCGGTTTTTTTTGGTTTTTTTCCAACCCTGACTCAGAAACAAATTGAGATACAGCTTTCAAACGAATTGTATTTAAAAGTACATTTTTTCACTATGCGATGGTGTAAAAATTGAAAATGTGTAATGTTTACAAGTTTAAAAATTTGCAGTACAAAAAATTGTAAAACAGAAATTCAGTTTAAAATTTGTTCATGATTGGTCCAAGAATATTAATGTTTAATCCATGGTGTACGTAATATGTCATTCTGTTATTACGTAAGTCGCAATTTTGATCAATATAAAAATGATGTTTATTATTGTTTTATTATTATTTATTTTAATATAGAATTTATTCATGTCTAAAATTTTAGTCTTTGAAAAAAGTCATTTTCCAAATAGTCGTTGTAATTTATTAAATTACATTTATTTATTTATTTGTAATCGGGGAAAACATTTTGACCCTTATAACAAACTTTAAAGTTCTTATTGACGAAATTGAGTATACTGCAATAAGCTACGGTTTGAACCGCAACAAATGCATTATTTAGATAAATAGAATCCTTTTTAAAACATTAATTAATGACAAAATTGCTTAACTGTATGTTCATATACATAATTGAAATTTTTTTTAAACTGTCAAATTCGAATAAAATAATACGCGTATATTAATTTCATTAGCATATTACATTTTCTACGGAAAAAAAACAACAATAATATAATATTGACTTTACGGTGACAATATACAAAACAAGACTCTTTTAATCAACCAATAAACATGCACACAGTAAGTTAAAACACAATTCTTGTACACCCCAGTTATTTTAACAATTTCAGGAAATTTAATTACATCTAAATAAAAGACAGTGACACTGTTTGCCCGACATAATTGGATATCAACGCAAGACCTGCTGTTGACACGGAGATCAAGTTTACAAATCAGCTGACAGTACCTTTATAAGCGTTCAAATGACAGCAGGCGATAATGCTGTGTTGCAATTCTAAAACAATCTTGTATAAACTGTCAATGTGAAAAGTAACAGTAGTAAGTCTTGAACACGTCCATTAAGGGTGTATTTTAATTCAAACTGCTTATTTTCCGATTTATTTTTAAATCCATTTTTGCTCTCATATGCATCGAACTGGCAAATTGTCTTCTGTAGAAAGTACACAAGATGCCGTGATTGTCTATTCTTTGATAAATGCAGAAAATATTACAAAAAAAGCAATCAAAAACGGCGTTTTGAATCGATTTTTCCGAAGCGGGAAATTTGGAATGAAAAAAAGGGTCATACTAAGAAAATAATTGTTTATAAATCAAATTCTAATGAATTGAACGTAAAATGACATCACACGGTACCTGATATGTCCCTTCAAAAATCTCCTCAGCAAGTTTCATGTTTCTACTTTTAAAAATGTATCTGAAATTGTATCAGAAATTTTCGAGCTTTTGAAGGTGTAAAAGCCTTTTTTCGAATACGCCCTTAAAAACTATATCATAATATTAATAATATATATTCCACAACGAAAAAAGAAAAAGTTATATTATTAATAAATAGTTTGCTTATAAGACGTTGCTGTAGTATTAATAAAAACAGTTAAAATACATTAAAAATTTTATTTGCATGTTTCAACTCTTTTTAATCGAGTCTTCTTCAGAATGTAAATAGAAAATACATTTATAAACATAATGAACGTGAAAAACTGGAATAAATAAATAATTATTGATTGTTGAATATTTTTATTAATGCAGCAACGTCTTATAAGTAAAATATTTATTAATAATATAAATTCTTACTTTTTCGTGGTGGAACATAAATTATTAATAAGGTGGTCTGGTGTAATAACGCTAGGCGGGGTAATAACGCCAAGTGCTGATATTATGCATAATTATGATTTAATCTGGTAAATGACACCCATGTGTTCTGCGCAGAAGGGTTTTGAGTCATATAAATCGCAAAAAACAGCTTCAAGTTAATTTGTTTCATTTTTAGGTCTTATTGTTTTGACAAGCAACTAAAATTAAAGTTTGATCTAAAATTTGCGAGATACGTTTTGTGATGTGAAGACAATTTTTTTTATCCGGAAATTCTTTGTTAATTACATAAATTTGTAGTACATTTCATGGACTTTCAAAATGTTGTTGAAGATTTTGGATATCTTCTCGAGATAATTTGTAATTTAAAATGTACAGCGCAATAACTATAACGGGGTAATAACGCCAATCCTTGGCATTAATATCCCGGTTGATTCCCTACAGTGGCCGAGCTACATCCTAAATACTGATTCAAATAAACACAGTTAAAACTGTGCAATGTTTCTAATAATTATATTGAGGCGGTCATTTTTAAGCAAAAAGAAGCTCACGGTCTGATATTCTTTTGCCTCATCCTCCCCCCACACCACACCTTTATTTTTCTTACACTTTCACAAAAAATTGAACATTTTCAATAGCTTAGAATGCAATATGTCAATTTCTAAGTTTGTAGAGTTTGTATTTTTAGAATTGGGCAATCTACATGCAATTATTGCATCTTATTTCCTAGTTTTATTTGCATGGCGTTATTACCCATATAGGTGGGTAATAACGCCAAATAGCATTGGTCAAGAAATCACGCCATTACATTTTATGAATACATATCTGTTAAATTATTTGTCTTATATAGATAGTCAATGAGTTGCTGTATCAAATCATATATTTGTTTGAAAAATATAATCTAAAACTGAGCTGTGAAAATTGACAGAACCTTAACGTGGCGTTATTACCCCAGGGTACCTTACTAATATTTTGGTAATAAATCCTAATAATTAAATTTAGAGAATATGAAATGCCTTTGCCAGTATAAAATTGACTGTCATGCTGGTATTATAAGCAACAAAAAGTTTTAAAAGCTTTAACAACTATATAGAAAGATATCAGAAATATGCTATGGCATTATAAAAGATGCGTATCAGAATTATGAAAAATGCGATAAAAGTTATAACGCGGAAAAAATGTACGTATCAGCTATATAATAAACTAATAAATAAATATTTGATATGTATACATATTAATAAACATACGCACAAATAAATATGAAACATATTATACAACATACACTGTAAAAAAAAGGGGGTCGATCTACTAAAAAAATTTTTGTGATTCTTGCAATTACTAAAATTTTTTTTGTAATCTTACTCGGTTACAAGAATATCTGTAAGAATTACTAGAAAAAAGCTAGCAACAAATACAGTTAATAATTTTATATTTTTAATAGCTATTACTAAAACACACTTGGTTTAGCCGTAACAGCCCAGAGGTCATAGCATCGAACTCCAGGCTGAAAGGTCCCGGGTTCGATGTTGGACACCACCGAATGTATGCAGTGTAAGTACTCGTTAAATAAAGGGGTTATGAAAATCCTGTCGGAGCAGGTAGCAATATTTGGTTCTGCAATCTATTGCGGCTTTGCCGAAAATCTTCCGTTTCTGAAGTCTGTCTTCTTACCCACAGTATGCAGCTCGAAGGATGCTTCTGGCCTTCGAGAACACGTACTGGTTACTAAAAATAATTTTGGAGCTATTACTAAAATTTGCTTATACTAAAAAGTGTTAAGTTAGTTATACAAAAAATTCTTTTGTTCAGCTTACAAAAGAAATGTTTGTTTCATTTGAAAAAAAAAAAAAAAAAAAAGTTTGTTGTGGTTACTAAAAAAGTCTGTGGAATACAAATTTACTAAAAAAATTTTAGTAACCTCTTGAAATTTTTTTTTTTTTTTTTTTTTTACAGTGTAGTATATAAATATGAAACTCTAGTTTTTAAGTTTTCTTCTAACAAGGTTTTAAACATATCATATTTTTACGATACTGAGAAAACTCTAGGTGTTTTTATTAAAACAAACACAAATACGAATAAGATTTTATAATATAAAATAATAATAATAATGAATTATTTGAGAAATTTCCTTATAGAAAGGTAAAACACAATTCTTGTACACCTTAATTAGTTCGATATTTTCGGGAAATTTAATTACATTTTAAATCAAAGACAACGACAGCGTTTTCATAACATAATTGAATACCAATGCAAGACCTGGTGTTGACAATGAGATCAAGTTTACAAATCAGCAGACAGTACCTTTATAAGCGTTGGAATGACAACATGCGATATTGCTGTGTTGCAATTCTAAAACAATCTTATATATATTGACTTTCCAAATATTTTAAGGAAAAATAACTAAAAATCTACATAAGTTGAGGAAGTTTACGCATAATTAATTTCAATATGTAGTAGTTTTGAAATTTTTTCTTTAATGTTAACTTTAATGTTAATAATGTCTTTAATGTTAAATAAATAAATTAAGGTGGTAGCATAAAAACAGCCAGGTAGACCAATTAGAGTTTCATTCCGCTTTTGCGCAATATTTACTTAATGCAAACATCTAGAAATTACGATTTCAAAAGTTTCAACATTAAGTTTTTAACATACCTTTTCGAGCATATGTTTCTCAAAAAGTATTACGTATACTAATATTTTGGTAATAAATTCTAATAATTAAATTTAGATAATATGAAATGACTCAGCCAGTAGAAAATTGATTTTCATACTGATATTATAGGCAACAAAAACTTTTAAAAGCTTTAACAACTAGTGATATCAGAAATGTGTTATAGCATTATAAAAAATGCATTACAAAATTATAAATAAAAGATATAACGCGGAAAACAATTGCGTATTAAATATATATTGAAATAATAAATAAATATTTGATACATTAATACACAGGTGCACATATAAATATGAACCATATTATGTAACGCAGTATACTATAAATATGACACTTCAATTTTGAGTTTTCTTCTACAGGATTTTAAACGTATCATTTTCGACGATTCAGAGATAATTCTATGTGTTTCTATTAAGACGCACACAAGTACGTGTAAAATTTAAGAATATTTTTTTAAAAGTTATAAGAAAACTTAATCAATCAAGAAATTTCCACGTATGAAATTAAAACACAATTCATATACACTTAAGCTAGTTCGATGCTTTCGAGAAATTTAATAGCATTTAAAATCAAAGACAACGGCAGCGTTTGCATAACGTAATTGAAGATCAATGTAAGAACTTCTGCTGACACTGAGATCAAGTTTACAAATCAGCCTATAAAAGATGAAATGACAACAAGCGATATTGCTATGCTGCAATTCTAAAATACTCTTATACAAACTGACTTTCCAAACATTTTGATAAGGAAAAATAATTAAAAAACTATACGAGCTGATTAAGCCTTACGCATAATTAATATACTTTTATTACTATGTCGCAGCTATGAAATTTTTTCCTTCAATGCACAGTAAAAACATTCGTTAAATTTACTGCAAGAACTGCAGCAATGTTGCCAGCTGTAAAAATTGCAGTAAAATCAGATTTAATTTTTAAAAAAATTACATCTAATTCTACTGCATTTTTTACGACAAAAACTTCTGGCAACATTGCTACCAACAATTTTTGCCGTAAATTTAACGGATTTTTTTTTCAGTGTGTTAAATAAACCGAATAATATGCTATCATAAAAAAGCCAGGTATAATTAAAGTTTCAAGTCTTTTTTTGCGCAATATTTATCTTATGTTAGTATCTAGAAATTAATGTTTGAAAAGTTCTTTTATCATTAAGATTTAGCATAAGTAATCAAACGCAAAATGTTTTTAAGAAAGTAATTACTTATGTTTTGGTCATATATCCTAATAATTAAATTTAACGAATATGAAGCGAATTAGCCATTAGAAAATCGTGGCATTACAAAAACCAAAAACTTTGAAAAGCTTAAAAAAGAACTATATAGATATCAGAAATGTGTTATGTCATTATAAAACAAGCATTCGAAAATTATAAAAGCTACAATAAAAGATATTACGCGGAAAAAGTATGCACAATAGCTATATCTATTGAAATAATAAATAAATAAATGTTTGATTTATAAATATACACAAATTACACACATATTTGAAACGTACGCCTCCCAGTTTTCCTTTCTTCTATTGGATTTTAAACATATTATTTTTTGACAATGTAGAAGAAATTCTATGTGTAATCTACAAGGTGTCCAACAAATAAAGCTCTGATTTCAAAATTAAATTTCTCCCCCCCCCCCAAAAAAAAAAAAAAAAAAAAAAAGATCTATAGAATTATGCGGTAAACGGTTTGTTTATTAGGTAAGCTTTAAAAATCTTATACAGAAGTTTCGAATGGTGAATATTTTGAAAAGATTATGTTCTGATATCAAAGAATGCTTAAAATGACATTTTTCTTGTTTTAGATTTCCATGCAGAGAACAAGTTTTTTGGCGTACAGTGCCATATTTTAATGATTTTTGGAATTTTAATTTCTGAAATTTCAAAATTCCAAAAATTTAGTACGAAAAATCGTTAAAATTCTGCAAGCAATCTAAAACAAGAAAAAGGTCAAATTAAGCATTCTTTGCAATCAAAACATAATCTTTTCAAAATATTCACCGTTCAAAACTTCTGTATAAGATTTTTAAAGCTTACTTAATAAACAAACTGTTTACAGCTTAATCCTAACGATCTTTGTTTTTGAGAAATTTAATTTTGAAATCAGGGTCTTATTTGCTGGACACCCTGTATTAAAATACACACAAATACCTATACAATTTATAAATGTATGTACCGGGTGTCCCAAAAATGACTGATGGATTTTAAAATTCAATAATTTGCAAACGGTGACAGCTATTTATAAAATTTTTGCCGGAGGGTTATGTTTAATGTCAGGAGTTTTTTTACTGTAATTTTTTATTTTAGTTCGCATCTCAAACAATAGGTGGCGCTGACGGCGATTGAAGGCCAAGTGATCAGTGCTGAGTGAAGCGTCGACCTGGCCTTCAATCGCCGTCTATTGTTTGAGATGCGAACTAAAATAAAAAATTACGATAAAAAAACTACTGTTATTATACATAACCCTCCTGCAAAATTTTTTAAATAGCTGTCACCGTTTGCAAGTTATTGGATTTTAAAATCCATCAGTCATTTTTGGGACACCCGATATAAGTAATGAAGAAAAATAATCAAGAAATTTTCCTATATAAAAGTAAAGCACTACTTTTCTACTTTTTAGTTAGTTCGGCACTTTCAGAAAATTTAATTACGTTTAAGCCAAAAGCAACGACGGCATTTGCACAATATGTCTGAATATCAATGGAAAAAATACTGTTGACACTTAGATCAAAGTTAGAAATTGGCAACCAGTACCTTTAATTAATGTTGAAATGATAACACGCGATATCCCTTATATGTTGCAATACTAAAATATTTTCTTATAAACTGGCTTACTAAATATTTTGACAAGGAAAAATAATTAAAAACTACAAGAGCTGAGGAAGGTGACACATAATTAATATATTTCTGATAACGTCACCATGTTTGAAAATATTTTGTAATGTAAAGTAATCTGAACGTTAAAAAGTCTGCACAAACAAAGCCAGATTTAATTAGAAAGTTTTACTTTTTCTTTTACTCAATATTTATCTAATATGAGCTTTTAGGTAGCTTTCATTACAAAAAGTAAAAAGCTACCTATTGTAGCCGTCCGGAGGAAAGCACTTCCGGAAAATTTTGGTATATTTTCACCGATCATGACCCCCAGACCCCAAAACCACCCTCCGTTCAAATGTTGACATATATATATATATATATATAACCATATATATATATATATATATATATATATCTGATTTTTGTCATGCGATAACTAACGTATTTATGAACCGATTTGAATGAAACTTGGTATGTACATAGTACATACAAATGTCTCGACCGAGTTCGTTGGCCAGCATCATCCGCCATTTTGTTTCAAAATGGCGGCCATTTTAAAATTTTTAAAAAATTTAAAATTTAAAATTAAATGCGAAAAAATTAAAAGTTGAAATTTTTTTTTCTTTTACGTGTTAGAACTTAAAACAAAGATTCCAGAACACTTTTTATTTTGTCTATATCTTAAAAAATGATTGAGTTATAGCACTTTGAATTTTTCTTATGGCTGACATTTTGAAACGATCTGATTTTTGTCACGTGATAACACGCGTATTTATGAACCGATTTCAATGAAACTTGGTATGTGCATAGTAAATACAAATGTCTCGACCGAGTTCGTTGGCCAGCATCATCCGCCATTTTGTTTCAAAATGGTGGCCATTTTAAATTTTTTAAAAAATTTAAAATTTAAAATTAAATGCGAAAAAGTCAAAATTTGAAAAATATTTTTCTTTTACGTGTTAGAACTTGAAACAACGATTCTAGAACACTTTTTATTTTGTCTATATCTTACAACATGATTGAGTTATAGCACTTTGAATTTTTCTTGTGGCTGACATTTTGAAACGACCTGATTTTTGTCACGTAATAACACGCGCATTTATGAACTGATTTCAATGAAACTTGGTATGTACATAGTACATACAAATGTCTCGACCGAGTTCGTTGGCCAGCATCATCCGCCATTTTGTTTCAAAATGGTGGCCATTTTAAATTTTTTAAAAAATTTAAAATTTAAAATTAAATACGAAAAAATTAAAAGTTGAAAAATATTTTCCTTTTACGTATTAAAACTTAAAACAATTATTCCAGAACACTTTTTGTTTTGTCTATATCTTAAAAAAATGATTCAGTTATAGCACTTTGAATTTTGCTTATGGCTGACATTTTGAAACGGTCTGATCTGAACGATCCATCATGTTGCTTTAAAATGGCATACACTTTATGATATCGTGGAATTTGGTGACTCTCTAAATCGCTTAAAATAAAACCAGGTTGAATAAAAGATGACTAATTTCTAAAAATTCTAAAGATTATTTCCACTAATTTGAGCTTAGTATTTTTGAACAGAGTAACTTACTTTAAAATAAATAAATAAATATATAAGTATATGAAAGCTACCTCTTCCTCCCGGCATTGCCGGAAGGACTTTTTGAAATGAATATGAATTTGTAAATTTTTAATAATTTAACATAACTATTCAAACATGTCATTTTTTTTTTCACAGAATGTAATAACCTATACAGTTGTCAACTTCCCTTTAATAAAGTATCCATTTTTAAAATGCTGTATGTATGGAAAAAAGGTTATTATGTATGCAATAAATTATGTATGCAAAATGCTTTAAATATAGATATACAGAGTATCCCAAGATTATTGGAAAAGTACCTTAAGAGAAGGTACTGGATATCACAAGGATTCAGATTTGTACAGCAACCCATGGTCGGAAACGTATTCCTGACGCGAAAATGACGACACAAAACGTAAGAAAGACAGGATACGAATAGGAAGAGTATACAAGTTTATTATCCTTAGTACAGCAAAAAGCTGAAAAAAAAAAACAGAACACTAAAGAGACAGTGATCATCATCAAAGTAGGTGTTCGAAATTACGACCCCGGGCCGTGATGCTTGGAAGCGCATCTCCAGCGCATGTTCTCGAAAATAGCGGAAGTGTCCCGGACTTCGCATTTTCCAGCATTGTCCCGGCTTTTTTGCAGCACAAAAAATAATAATAAACATGATTTTTCTCCTTGTCCTTTCTTTCTTGAGTTTTGTGTCGTCGCTACTGTGTCAGGAAAACGTTTCCGACCATAGGTTCCAATGCAAATCTAAATCCTTGTGATGTCTCCTAACTTACCTCAAAGTTTGCCCCAAAAATATTGAGACACCCTGTATATAAGAAAGATATTGTGACATTATGAAAGAAACAGCACAAAATTATGAAAAATATAATAATTGTTACAGCACCGAAAAAGGTACACATAAGCTCTCTATATATATAAATAAATATTTGATCAGATAATAATCTTCATATTTAATAACAGTGATAACGACCACTAAAATTTTACCCTTTTCTCGAGTTTTGAATTTTTTTCTTCTGGTTTTGAAACACATCATTTATGGCAGTACAGGAAAAAAGATGTTTGTTAATAAAACACATACAAATGCACATATAACTTAGAAATCTTCAAAAGACAGTAAATGAGTATAAATAATAATGAACTGTCTATTAACCTCTTAAGGATTCATTAATATTTATAAAAACACTTCAGAAAAATACATATTTTTTATTGTAGAAATTGAGCAATCATAAGAATTTTAATATAAAGTTAGATTTGTATTTTTATTGTGAAAACAAAAGATGTTATAAAAATATTTACATTAGTCGAACAGCACTCTGTGAGAATTTTTCACTTTAAGAAGCTACTTTAGACAGGCGAAAACACTGGTTCTGTAATGTTAATCCGATGGAAGAATTTTTTAAAGATGCATCGTTTCCTTTCAATAATTTTAAAGTATTTTAATAATTTTATTTATTTATTTATTTTGCATTATGTATAGCTGAGATCGATCGCTATAGCTACCGCTTTTCGTTTTTTTTCTTCTACTTTGTTTCTGGTATTTTTAATTAGGACACTCTATAAAAAATAAATAAAGAAACAAAAAAATAAAAATACAGAAGCACAAACAAGAAATCTCGAAAATTTCTGTTATAAGATTAGCATCAACGAGCGAGTATTTTCGTATGATTGAAGTAGCCCCTTAATATTTGTTTTAGATCATACAAATTAATGTAAATAAGATCTTTATTTTTTAAAGTTCTACTACTTTACAGATGTTTACAAATAATATTTAAAATAATATATATACATAAAATGTTGACTATGAATTAACATCAAACCATCATCAGAATCCATAATTTATAAACTAAATTTGAATATGAATTTTCAAAGACTACATATTATGAAATCAGTTAAATTTTTGTGTTTTGAGAAGTTTTTTCGGTTTTAAATAAAGAGCCCCGTTATATCAAGGGCATGCAAAAACAGATAAACACATTTAAGTCCGTGATATCCCTGATATTAAGGGATCAATCAATCGATAAAGTGCCCACATTGTAAGTTAAAACACAATTCTTGTACATTTCAGTTTGTTTGACACTTCTAGGAAATTTAATTAGATTGGAATCAAAGACAACGGCGGCGTTTACACAACATAATTGAAAGTCAATGCAACAACTTACTGTTGACACTCAGATCAGGTTTACAAATCAGCTAAAAGTACCTTTATTAAGGTTGGAATGATAACACGCGATATCACATTGTTGCAATTCTAAAACACGCTTACATAAATTGACTTTCAAATATTTTGATAAGAAAAAATCATTTAAAAATTACAGGAGCCAAGGAACATCTCACCTAATTAATATACTTATAATAATGTAACTGTATAGTAGTTTAGAGAATTTTTCTCTACTGTAAAATAAGTTGGATATTAAGACGTCTGCATAAGCAATGTTTGATTTAATTAAAGAGTTTTATTTCTTTTTTACGCATAATATTTATCTAATGTGAGCTTCAAAAATAATTCGAAAATACGAATTTCAAAAGATAGCTTAAGATTAGATTATTTGGATTGTTGAAAAAATTCCATTACCTTATTTATTATAAAAGTATTCATTTTAACGAATTTTTCAGTTTAAAAAAATATTATTTGCATTGTTAAAAATCAGACTATTATCTTATTTCATTATAAACATATTTCACTTTAACGACATTTTCAATTTAACAAACATTGTTCGAAAATGTCAAATGAATAGCATTATTTTATTTCATTATAAAAATATTATCTTTAATGAATTTTTCATTATAAAAATTTCTACTTTAACGAATTTTTCAGTTTATAAAACATCATTTGGATTGTTAAAAAAAAAAATCTTATTATCTTATTTTATTATAAAAATACCCAGTTTAACGATTTAACGTATTTTTTTAGTTTAAAAAGTTTTTTTTGGGTGATTAAAAGCATCCTATTACTATAAAAATATCCAGTTTAGCGAATTTTTAAGTTGAACAAACATAATTTGAATTGTTAAAAAACATTATACTATCTAATTTCATAAAAAAATATTCGATATAACGAAGTTTTCAGTTTAACAAACATTATTTAGATTGTTAAAATCATCCTATTATCTTATTTCATTATAAAAATATTCACTTTAACAATTTTTTTAGTTTAAGAAACATTATTTGGATTGTTAAAAACATTCTGTTCTGTAGAAAAAAAGAAAAAAAAAGAAAAAAAAAAGAAAAAAGAAAAAAGAAAGAAAGAAAGAAAGAAAAAGTTTATTTTACGGAGATTGTACTGGCAATCGAGTATTGGCATTAGAATTCACTGCTTTTGGCGGAAAAATTCCCGTAAATTCGAAAATAAAAAGGAACGTTTTCTGGAATTAACGGATTTTTTTTCGTTGAAAAACAGTAACTTGTCATCAGCATGGCATACCTATCAGGATATATCATTGAATTTATCACAAATGATAGGATTTAATAAAATAAGGAACACTTTTATTATTATTATTTTAGTTTTGACTGGTTTTACACAAAATTTGACATTACTCCACAAAATTCTGTAGCAATTATATATATTAAATTTTAAATCATTTAGTTAGGCAGTTTTTGCTCTGTTATATGCGGAGAGATGGACAGACAGACGGACCAAACGATGACTACAGGTGTTACGTATTTATATAATTAAGATATTAACATTTGATAAATTTCCACATAGTAGGTTAAAACAAAATTCTTGTTCAATTCAATTATTTCGACACTTTCGTGAAACTTAATTACACATTTAAATCAAAGACAACGCATTTGCACACATAATTGAATACCAATGCAAGAACTAATGTTGACGTTCAGATCAAGTTTTGAAAATCGCTGACAGTAGCTTCAATTACGTTAAAATGACAAGCGATATCACTATGCTCTAATTCTTATATAAACTGTCTTTATAAATATTTTGATAGCAAAAAATGACGAAAAATTATTACAGCTGAGGAAGATCCTTATTAATGTAACTGTACAAATGTCGCTATGCTTTAATTTTGAGAAATTTACTATAATGTAAAATAAATTGATTAATGAGATGTTTGTATAAATAGAAACGAATTTAAATAGAGAATTCTATTTTTTTTAAATATAATATTCATCTTAAAAAAATCTGGTTAAGTCTAAATTTCAAAAACTTAAGTTTCAAATATTAAAAGTTTAACGTGAATGATCAAACATATACTTTTAAAAATAAAAATACTTATTTTTATTTGGTAATAAAAAAAAGTCCATACTAATAATATAAATTATGGAAGCTCTGGACTTTGAACACGAATGTGAAGTATTGGGTCATTATACTTACTAATCCAGTTTGTAAATAAATTTTTAGTTCACAACTATGATGTGAAATCATATATAGTTTTAAGTAATCTCTGATTATTTTACTAAAAAACCCTTCCTTAATAAAAAAAAAAAAAAAAAAAAAAAAAAAAGGAGAGAGAGACAATGTAGGCTGTATTAAATTATATTCAAATTTTCCGTCACAAAAACATATTTTTCTCTGAAGAAAACGTTAAATGCTTATTTTTTTCCTGCTTACAGCATAAGCTAGAGGTCTGAACAGGAGTGGCCCGGCCCATTGTAAAATTCAAAATTTCGGTCCGGGCCCGGCCTGTTCATATTTTTGCATTTCAGGGCGTGCCCGGCCTGTATAGAAATCAGTGAAGGCAGGCCCGGCCCGTCATAGTTTCTACTATTTCGAAAAATTTCAGATTTTTTTCATATATTTCAGATTTAAAAAAAAAAATGCTGCATATATATTTATGGGATGATTTTACAGTATATTTTACAGAAAATACGCAATAATAACATTAATGATTACTTAGATTCTTAGACTTTCAACATTCAATTAAAGTTTCAATAAAAAAATTAATATGATTTAGAATAAAAAATAAATTAAAAAAAGGAAGTTAAAAACATAACTTTTAAAGCTGTAAAATAAGAAGTAGATTTCTGAAAATATTTTTATATCATTTAATTAAAGATTTTCTCAAATCCAAAAGAGCTACTTTCTGATACATTTTTCATTTCTTTTTTGAAAAAAAAAGCATAAGATAAACAGGTGTTTTTTCAAAAATTATGTAATCAAATGGCGTTATCGATTTTTGATACAAGCAATTTAAGAAAATACTGTCAGAGTTAGCGTTTTGAATCTAATTTCTTGAAGTAACAGCATGGTAAGGTAGAAAAATCTGCAATCACGTGACAAAAATATCTTATATCTCAACAAGTATATACAATTATCTTATTTACCAAAAATGGAAAACGCTATTCGATTCCGAATTTCAACAACTGTCAGGCTTGTCAGTTGCATACATTTACAGTTAAAAATTGGACAGATAATATGTCAAACTTTCGCGTTGTTAAGAAGTGAATTTAAGAGCCACCACCACTAAGAAGTATATATCCAAAGATTACGTTAACATAAGTTCTTTATTGCTATTAATACTTTTACAAATAATGTTGTCTGCCCTACAGATCTTGAGAACAATTATCTACTTCCGGCTTGGCTGGACTAAAAGCAGAAAAACTCGCAAGCCTGATCTCGGCCCGAAACGAGTCTGCTAAAAAAATATATTAAGCCCAGGTTCGACACAATGTAACTGTGTCCGATGCAAATCGCTACACTCTACAAGGATGTTGTCAAACTACTAGTATTGTCTTGTGGTGCACATTCACGTTAAAGCCATATACATTGAGAATAACTCATATTTTATCGTTTTTAAAAAAATTATTGCAACATTCGCTACATTTTTTAATTCTAAATTTAAAAAAAAAAAAATTAAGGTTCGCTAAATTTTTTCATTGGCCCGGCCCGTATGACCCGTTCCTTTTTTTTTTTTTTTTTTTTTTTTTTTTTTTTTTTTTTTTTTTTTCCGGACGGGCCGGGTACGGGCCACGACCTAGGCCCGGGCCCGTGCAGAACTCTAGCATAAGCATCCGTTTATCCAATACACCAAACAAATCGCAGAATTATGTTCTATAATATTTAGAGTAACACTATTTTGAAATACTTAATGTATTCATTCCATGTTTCTACAGTGTTTATTATTTAACTTTAAGATAAAAATATAAATTAAAAAAGTCTGAAATAGTACGTCAAACGTGACAAATGGGGTGTATTCATATTATATCTCGTTTTATAAATATTTAAATCTTGGTGCAATAGCTTTTCACTTTTATGTAACTATGCAGTAATGTATATGATTATTGTATACATTAAGTTCATTAATACTCAAAAATAGAGCGTAAATAAGATCTCAGATAGGGCGTAATCACCCTGGTAACTTAGAAATAATCATCTATCTTAGGATATCATTCAATTAATTACGTTATGATAGGAAATAACAGAATGAAGAAAACTTTCTTTTATACTTTTTTCAGTTTTGATTGGATTTTTATAAAATTTGAAACTGCTCGACAAAATTCTGCAATGATACTTTGTATTAAATTCCAAATCATTCGGTTAGGTAGCTTTTGTGCTGTTGTATGCAGACAGATAGACAGACGAACGTACCAGACGATGACTATAGTAGATGATACGTATTTATATAATTATGAACGCACATAGAAAATTAAAACTAAATGTATACTACATAAACTGTGTATGCATTTTTGTCACATAAACATATTTTCTTCAATAAAATATTAAAATAAATTTCCTGCTTTCAGTATTTATTTAACACACTAAACGTTTCATGAAATAGCGTTCTGTAACATCTACACAATTGCGGATTTCAAATAACTACAGATATTCATTCCTGTACCATACAATCAAAATATATCGGAATATTGTATAAAAGCATTCCACGATAACAATCTACACGGGCTAATACACACAATACACAAGACAGA
Organism: Maratus speculifer; assembly: GCA_964019185.1. Taxonomy (NCBI): domain Eukaryota; kingdom Metazoa; phylum Arthropoda; class Arachnida; order Araneae; family Salticidae; genus Maratus; species Maratus speculifer. The sequence goes on along the minus strand of OZ025289.1, from coordinate 143,559,323 downwards.
TATTTTATTCAGCAAAATGTTTATCTTCCATCTTGCATTTGTATTTATCACATTAGCGAAAACGGCTCCTCGCAAACTGGTTGTAATTTGGCACCAATCCACTATTTTTGAGACTTCTGCGATATTATCCGACCGCATCCAAGAGCACGTAAAGGCTCTTAAGATGCTTTATCTAATCCAAAAAGATAAAGACAAGCTGCACGTAGATTTGTAAAATTCCATTTACATTTATTGTATTAAGTCTTTACGTTTTATATCAATTACTCAGGCTGAAGTTTCGGCTGCTTCCGTGAATGCGTTTATTATTTTTTGCTGTTTTATTTTTATCACAAAATAAAATAGCATTCCTGCTGTTTTATTTTTGTGTTGTTGTATATATTTTTTAAAGTCTTATTTGCATTATGTAATTTTTTTACTCCGATAATTACTTTATGCGTTATTTTATCACTAGCTTTCCGCCCGCGGCTTCGCCCGCGTGGAATTCGGTTATATTGCGGCATAAAGCACAACTAAAAGAAAACTTCTCATTTCCACGGAAAAATGTAAGAAGCGCGATGTAACGCTGGATACGATTAGTTGTTAAACCAAAACTAAATGGTACACTATATTATATGTTTTCCCTTGTGGAGCAAAAACATGCAGATTTTGGGCACTGGAAACCCGGGAACACGCTACATAGAGCTGACCATGCTGACGTTGAGCCTGTTGCGATAAACGGACTTGAGTACGAATATCATTCTCAGAAGCCCTCAAAGAAGCTTGGCGAGCGGCTTGCTCCTAAAGTCTTTGCTGGCGCTGAGATGGTAGCTCAGCAGCTCTCGAAGCAGCCTGACGCTCTGCTTGTTCGCGCCTTCTTAATTCAACATGGAGAGACGATTCTTGAGATCGGGCAATTTTCATTGCCCGAGCTTTAGATGAGGTGCTCGACAAATTAGATTTACGTTTGCGAGGCATTGTGAAAATATGAGTAAACTATAAACCTAAACTAAACTAAAATCCCAAACTAAACTATAACAATCTAAACGACGAACAAAGCGACGTAATTACCTATCGAAAAAACAATAACTACTTTACATATCTATTTAGAAAAAAAAGCACTAAACTAACCTAACCTAACTATTATACAGCTACTGCACATCGTTACCACGTTTTAAAAACACCCAGCGCCATCTATCGCATACCTCAAGAACTAAATAACGTAACTAATACTTATACCAATTAGTAATTCGTTGACTTATAGTTATTTCAGGATAAGTAGATGTAAAAAAAAAACATTTCAGACGATAAAACAAATAGTACGTCATCCCTCGGGAATTCCTCATTTTCGGGGATTCATTATCGTATCATTTAGCTTCTAAATTTACATGTTCATATTCGTTTGCAATATATAAGTAGATGTAAAAAAACAGTTTAGATGATAAAACAAATTGTACGTCATCCCTCGGGAATTCCTCATTTTCGGAGATTCATTATCGTATCATTTAGCTTCTAAATTTACATGTTCATATTCGTTTGCAATATTTTATCTTGTTTTAAACGACGCACAGCGCCATCTCCAATCCATCCATGAAGCAAACTATATTTTTGTTTTCCCTCGGGAATATCATTTTTTTTCCGGGATAAAAAGTACCCTATCCGGACTTTTAACTTTACGTCTGCAAAATTTCAAAGCAATCGGTTCAGTAGTTACGGCGTGAAAGCGGAACAAACAAACAAACAAACAAACTCACTTTCCGATTTATAATATTAGTAAGGATTGTATTTTCCTTTTTAAAATTTTATCCCTGCTTACATTTTTATGTATCCATTCCTTGTTGTACTGCTATAACTCCTGATTCACATTAGATTATTTGGAAATTTACGAGCATACATATTAAATAGGGAGCGGCATCACAAACTATCACCTCATCGAGTTCATGCATGAAATTCTAGGATTAGTTAAATTTTAATTCGCATATTAAACGCGATCGATCTGCCAAGTCATATCTTAATGAAGAATACCTTAAAAATCGATTTTAGCAGTTGACTCATAAGTTTACCATTTTGTTTTTCTGCACCCAAAAGTATGACAACATGGAGGACCTGAAGCAGGAAAAAGAGAATGGTAAATCTATGAATATCTATCGATATTTTTGTAGGAATACGTAAAGTTAGGACTATCAACGATTTTCATACGAAAGACTGTTCATAGATGGCCTATCAGTTAGGACATAAATCTACTCGTGTTTCTTCAATAGAGAAAAAGTGACCCTGAGACTCTTCAAACTGAAAAATATTTGATGATTTTGTAATTTTCCTTTCTCTTGTCTTTTTCTAGCATACAAAATTTGATGTAGATGTTTTCTGGAGCCTGACAGAGGTGGATGCAAATATGTTAGCACCATTCTCCGGCTCCACAGTTTGTTAAGTAATAATCAAGTAATATTTAAGCAACTGTAATTGTGCTGTTTATAATTTTAGTGTATATATTCAAGAATACTGTTCTGTTTAAACAACTTCAAATAACAGCCAGTGTCTGGTTGTAAAACGAAAGAAATCATTCATACCACATTTCACAGTAAAATTATCTACACATAGTCTTATTCCAGCAACACAGAGGTATGGTGTTTCGCGAGAAACCTTTCGTATAGTACGTGAAGTTATTGAAGTAATGCTCAGGTAAGAAGCTTACCATTTTCATTTATTTATTTAAGAAAAAAGAAAATTATGATATTTATAAAGGGCCAGAATTAAGTAACATTTAAATTATAAGAATTTTAAATATTTTTTTTTTCTTGGATAGCTGAGCTTGATTTGTAAAAAAGCCGTTTTTTGCTTTTTCAATTTTGATTGCAGATTTTTTTATGAGAATGTTTTCCCTTAAAAACCATTTTCGAAAATTAAAGTACCCTCATTAAAAAATATTTCTAAATAAAACAAAAAGTGGTATATGTACAGATCGATTTTAGCTACCCTACCCACTGTAAAATAAAATCATTTAAAAATATTGAAATGCAACTGAGATATTTTTATAAATTTCTTCCATAATATTAGCATTAACGAACGGATATTTTTCCTTGACTAAAGTAGTCTCTTAAATCTTTCGAAACAAGCGTCCTTTAAAACATTTAGATAGCCTTTAGCTTGTTATTTTTAATTTTTCAAAATAGAAATTATTGCCCAGTTTAATTGAAGAAACGCTTCCGTTAAATAACGTGTGATTTCCAATTAAAAATTACTAATATGAATAGTTAAGGATTTAGTGCATTTTATGAGCTAAGTATACGTCAAATGGTTTAATAATTTGCTACATCTATTATCTTCCACGGAATTAACGTCAGATTTTGTAAATGGTGACTTTTATACCACTGTGAATTTAATAGGTTCAGGTGTATAAACAAGAGAACTAGAATATTAATTAAAATATTTCCAAAAATACGTTTTCTTCAAAATATTTATATGTGCTATAAGTGATCAATTAAAATAAAACAAAATGGCAAAAAATACTTTTTAATTTTACATGTTTCGTGTGCTCTGACGGCAACTTTTTCAAAAACAAAATATAAAAGAAATTTTTCGCTAAAACAGCTTCAAAATAAAAATAAACAGAAAAACATAAATCACGTGAACACGAAAAACAGAACAACATAAATCATAAGAAAACAGAAAAACACAAATCACGTATGTTTTTCTGTTTATTTTTATTTTGAAGCTATTTTAGCGAAAATTTTCTTTTTATCATACTTTGTTTTTGAAAAAGTTGCCGTCAGAGCACACGAAATATGTAAAATTAAAAGGTATTTTTTTGCCATTTTATTTTATTTTAATGGATCACTTATAGCTTATAAAATATATAAATAATTTGATATTTTAAAGTGGTGTTTTATATTATATATTATATACGTTTTCTTTATAACAATAATATTCCTAAATTAATGATTTTTTAATTAATTTATGTGAGAAACATGAAATAAAATCAATTGTATTTTTATCATAATTAAAGTATTTTTTAAAAGTTGAAAAAAAAAAGCAATGAAAGGAATTATTTTGATTAATTATGCAAATAATCGGTAATTATGTTGATATATTGGTAATCAATGTCATATCTCTTCAAATTAATCAAAATCATCAGCTATCAAAAATCAAAATAATCAGAAATCAAAAATAAAAAATCATAACCAAATCAGACCATCAGAAACCAAAAGAAATCAACTTCACTTTCAAAATAAATATTTATATAAACATATAGAAACAAATTCCACATTTTCTTCCAATCTTTTTTCTCTTTAGAATTTTCTTAAAAATCGAATAATTTTAAGTCATTCTTTTTTTTTTTTATTAATAATAATAAGTCGAAAATATTGGTTTACAGAAAGAAAAATATAAAAACATTAGTTTTAAATAAAAACGATTTTATTATCACTATAACTAAAGAAGAATTTTTCAAATCTATAAAAAAGTATTTATTTAAAACTTTATTTGTGCAAAATACGAATTCCAAATACATCTTTTTTAATAAAATCACCGCTTCCAGGAAAACTAAGTCTGGAATCAAAGTACCATCCATCATAAAACGCTTTCATCTCTTTCTGCTAAATATTTCCAGACCTTTTGAATTGGTTCTGGAAAATTTGAATAATTTGAAGATTTATATATATATATATATATTAATAAGATTATTTGGAGTTACAAATTTTGTAAAAAGATTTGTACCATAATAAATAAATAAATAAAATAAAAGTAATATAGATTTTGGATTTATAGAGGCAGTATTATTCAGTTGAAGGTCTTAAGATCTAAGAATTTTTTCACAATGATATTTACTTCATTATATCACTTTGTTCATATTTTTTCCCATCTTTAGGAACGTATATGAGAAGAAAGTGATGTTATAAAATAAATGAGCTGCAGTTAATGTATATTTTTCCCTATTTATGTTCAACTCAAGGGACTGTTACTTCTACTTTCAACTAATGAATAATTTATTTCCGGCTCTCCAAACTAAGTGATGCATTTGTATGAATGATCAGCAATTGATTATCAAAATATTCTCTGATGACAACCGCAAGAAATATAAGTCAAAAGTACGAAGAAATTTGATATAAAATGTATACAAGGTGATTCTAAATTCATTGTACAAACTTTAAGTGTCGGTTCAAAAAATTTTAACAATTTTTTATTGTATAGGGAAAGATGAGTGAAAGTGACGGTTGAAGTAGCAAAACACCAGGAGACCAATTTGATCTCTTTTTTAGGTGCGTTCGTAATTATGTAAATACGTAGCACCTATAGTTGTCGTTCACTCCGTCCGTCCGCATATAACAACGCAAAAACTACAAAACCGAATCGTTTGAAATTTAAAATGTATAATTATTGTATAATTTTGTCGAGTCATTTAAAATTTTATGAAAATCGGATGCATAGATCAATTACAGGGACAATCAAAAATATTCCATTACATTATGGTCAATGGGAGAAAAAGTTTCAAATGCATTTTCATCGTTTGAAATTTAAAATACATATTTATTACATAATTTTGTCGAGTTATTTCAAATTTTATCAAAATCGGATGAATAGTTTAATTACAGGGACAATCAAAAGTATTCCGTTACATTACGGTCAATGGGGAAAAATATTTCAAACGCATTTTAATGGTGTTACACTCATTCGAACATAATAAAATTGATGTGCATCTATCAAGCACATATTATAATATACATTTTGCATAATTTGTGGTGCAAAGAACATTTGTTATTGATTTATAAGGCCACACAAAAGTATTCCATTATGGTATAGGGAGAACATTGTTTGGTGCGCATTTTAATTGTAATTAAGTATTTACAATTTTATAAGATTGATATATGATAGTGATATTTTAAAAATTTCATTATCGTACGAACGTATCTCATTTGATACGCTTCACGTGCAATTTCCAACTTGTTTATTTCAAAATTCCTCCTTCATACCAGAAAATTCTTATACTATGTTTTTCTTTATTTAAAACAGACATTTCATGATTACATAAAGAAAAATCTCTTTTTTGAAAATTTCCGTTATGAAATTGATGTTTTTAAATTAAAAAAGAAAAAGAAAAAACTCCGCCAATTCATGTATTTCCTTTGTTTGACAGATTTGCCAGTATTGCGTTTTTATTTTTATTTACTTATTTTTAATTCTAAAATAAATTTCGATTTCATGCCGAAAATTTCCCAAGAAGATTTTTTTTCTTTAACCAATTATGAAACGTCTGGCTAATTAAAGAAAAAAATAATATAGGAATTTTCTCATATGAATGAGAAATTTTGAAATAAAAAAAGGGTAAAATCCCTTCTCCCCCTGGTGTTTGTACTTCAACACGTTATTTGCGCCCATACATTCATATACATTAAATGACTGCTAGAGTGCCCAGAACTTTAACTAACTACACTGTAAGAAAAAAAAATGTAAAATTACTAAAACTTTTCTAGAGAAGTGGGATTCTTAGAACTTTTTATGTATCAGATGGAAATAACAAATCTTTAAGGTTACTAAGAATTTTTCAGGAAGCTTGGGATGCCTAGAATAAAGGTCTGCAAGGGCCGAAATTTCCAGGCCCGAGCCCGGGCCCGGCCCGAACCAAAGACATATATGCCCGACCCGGCCCGGCCTGAAAGTTAAATTTCAGTCCGAGCCCGGCCCGGCCGGAGAGTTAAAATTTCGGCCCGAGCCCGGCCCGGCTCGGGTGAATTTCTACAGAACATTGATCTTTACTGTAACGGAAGAGTTCAGACCAAAAAAACTTATCTTAGTCTTTTATTTTCTTCCATGTTTATAATCTCTATTTATGCAGAAATGCCATAGGCTGCGATATTTACGCTTTTAATGAACCTTTGTTTGTTGTATGTAAATGTTTCAGTTATCATTAGTATTATTAATACATAAAAAAAAATCTAAAAAAATGGTATTTGGTAAAAGTAAAATCTTCTAAGACACTGAAAAAAAAAATACGTTTCCTTCTTAGCAGATGTAAATGCTTAATATATATATTTTTTTCGCGTATTGTTGCATTCATTTTGCATGAATGAACAGTTTAAAAGAAATTTGCAGTTTTCAGTTTAAACGAAAATTCCGTCATAATCATTTTTTTTATGTATTTAATTCTATTTTAAGACGCCTAGTGATCTACGATTCTTTAAAAAGAATAAATTCTAATGTTTAATTGTAGAATAATGACGACTTAAAAGTACATGTCTATTTTGCAAAAATTTTTTTACAAAGCCAAACTTTACTGATTTATGAAGAGACTTTTCCACGTCGAGAAAAGGATTTTCATACGGAAAGATTCAACAGGAACTGATTATTTAGGTCCGTGAAGACTAGGCAGAACAAAATTAGTTTCGGCTTCGTACGGAAAAAAATAAGTTAGACTCGACCCGGCCCGATACTCCAGGAAAAAAAATTAAGGCCCGAGCACGGCTTGGCCCGAAAAGATTAGCGACTAAGCCCGAACCCGGCCCGCGGGCCGGGCTCGGGCTTCGGGCCGAGGCCCGGCCCGTGCAGACCTCTAGCCTAGAATATATTATATAACTGCAACTCAGATTACAGATAAACTTTTAGACGGTAACTATAATTTTCGTAGATTCGTTTGTAAAGTTACATATTTCTGTAGCTTTACAAAAATTACTTTTGTAGATTTACATCTTTTCTTGTACAGTGTACAGATAAAATGTTAGTAAACATTCAGATTTAGACAACTTTATAGTTGCAGGATTAAAGATTTTGTTAACAGTGTAACTATAAACAACTACCAACCCTTAAAGTTTGTATCGTGCATTCAGAATCCCCCTCTATTTTTAACTTATAACATCTATTATAATATTTTTGTTTTCTTTCATTCAAAAAAGGTGACTTTTTAAAGTCCAAATTGTGTATTCAATCATCGACAACTCTTAAAAAAGTGTTTAAAAAGTTGAATAAAACATGAAGGTTTAAAAGTGTACTTACAGACCGTATTTTTAATTACTTCTAAACAATGTACTGCATGCAGATAATTTACAACTGCCTGCATTTCTTTTCCTTGTTTTCGTAATTAGTTGCCGTGTAGCGAAAGTTTTCTGTTTCAAAAACTAGTTTCAGCAATTCTTCCTGTCTTTTATTCGTTTCAGGGTGTCATCCGCCATTTGTCACAGTAAGACATAAACATTTTTTCCATTTTTTTTTCCTGGTAAAAACTATTCTTAGTTAAAAGAACACTCAATTTTATTGTTATTTACTCTAATTTGTTTTTATTTTATTAGAAAACTGCTTTTGTCAAACAGAACTTTATAAGATTGAATTTCCGTTGAATACAAGGCATGTGAAAATCACGGTAGAGAAAATAAAATTAGCCGAATAATATTAAGTATGTATCTGAGCAGTGGCGCCAACTTATATGGGCCCATGGGGCACGAGTACACCCAATAATTTGATATCTCCATCCACTCATTATTAATCGATCCCAACCAATATTTTTGGTTTTGTTCAAAATTTTCTTGAACCCACCCAATATTTTTCAAAAGTTGGCGTCACTATATGTGAGAGTAAGCATGGTTATGGTTACTCTGAGGTATGTACGTATGAGGTATGAGGTATGTATGTTTGATGGTTAGATAGCAGGGTTGAATTCAAACATTTATCTTCGGGAAGGATTTCTGCGGCTCCCGGGAGGGGGGAGGGAAATTGCATTTTTTGCCCATTGAAAACGCAAGATCTCAAGTCTTTTGAGTTGCATCTCATTAGTTCGGGGGGGGGGGGGAGGGTCGCCCACGATCCCAACCAACCCCCCTGAAATAAACGCTGCTTGATACAGAGTATTCTCGAAAAAAATATCTATGATTTAAAAATGTAAAATCTCGAAAAAAAAGCTCGACAGAAGAATACAACAAACTGTATTTTTATTGTGAAAGCGGCAAGAATTTCATACAACAAACGAGGAATGAACGTTTCCATTGCATCCTGCAGTGTCTTAACGGGAACTGATTCAGTAGCAGCACAAATAAGGGTTCAATGATTCAATCTCTTCCAGCGTGGTTCGGTAGTTTCGATAGACAGTGTCTTTAAACGTGCCTAACCAAAAATAGTCACAAGGCGTCAGATCGGATGAATATGGAGGTCAATCCAGACTTGAAAAAAGCGATATGGGATAATTCAAAGCACTATTTATAGACACATATTCGTTGAGACTAGACATTAAGTCTTTGTTCCCAGTCGATTCCTTTAAGTCCTCTTCAAAGGCAACTAAGCGGTCTTATAGTTAATAAGCACAGACTAGTACCGTGCCATTTGTTAACAGCTTTTGCAATTGTTTTCGAAACTTGGGTATGCAATTCACATAGCTTTCACAATAAAAATACCGTTTGTTGCATTCTTCGGTCGATTTTTTTTTTTTTTTCGAGATTTTGCATTTTGAAATCATGGACCCTTTTCGTGAACATTTTGTAATTCTTCAAAGTAAAAATTGAAAAAATACTTACTAAATGGCACCGCCATTTCACCGTTTTATACATACCACCGCTATATACATACGTTATGTGCAGTGTCACTGTCGCATAGTACAATTTCATTATTATTTTATGAACGATTTTTGTATTTATATGTATACGGTATATACCGACGTATAACGCAACGTTCAAAGAGACATATTTTGAAGCAGAAAATGTATTCAATAAATAAAGTAAAATAATTAAAACGCATTAATTGCAATGAAGTTGAGAGTTGGAAAAATACCGCGATCTAAAGAATAAAGAAAATACAAAAGTTACAAGAATTAAACGAAAGAGTATTCTATTCAAAAGGAAATCCAGCATATATTAAAGTTGAGAATAATATTTTACCTTTTAACACCAAAAATGTACCGCGACATGAAAATGCTAATTTAGGATTAATAGCATCCGGAAAACCTCTATTTTGGATTCAGAAAATTACAAAAACTATTCGGATACGTTTTCGAAAATGAATATCACGGAACAGAAATCAATTGTGACGATGTTTTTGGCATATATTCATTCGTGGTTACATTATAGTTTTCTAGGTTGAGAAAAATATGTTAAAATTCGTTAAAAATGTGCGGGTTTAGTATTTAAAAAATGTATAAAAATGTAAAATAAAATTCAAGTAATTAAAATTATACATATATGTTATAATATGTTAGGTGCATTAAATTCCAAATTTAAGTTTTCGAGAATGAGACTGATAAAAATAATATTCATGGAAACTTTTAATAGTCGTCTTTTAATGGTTGTGCAGTCAATAAATAAATAAATAAAATAAAAATAAATATTTTTTATTTTTCAGAAAAAAAGGCCGTAATATGTAAAAATAATTGCTCTGTCCAATTACTTTTAGGTAAATTTCTGATTAAAAGCAAGTATACTTAGTTTTAAATTATAAACTTAAAATTCTTTCACTTCTTTGAATGGGTTAGACTGAAAATGCCATCTATATCTTTAAAGAAATAGTTTATGCAATATAGAAATTTGTCACGATTTCAATAATTAATTTAAACGCAACTAATTAAAAAAAAATTCGCGAAATTTTTAAATAAAACAATAGTTTATTTACCGTCAAATTTTGATGGGTACTATCAAGTTCGTGGTTACATTATAGTTTTCTAGATTGAGGAACATATGTTACTTCAGTGATGTAACACAAAATCGAAGGGACTTAAGTATTTTCACAATTTTGATCAGCCATACTCAAGTTTTTTCTTTTTCGCGGGCCGCAACACCACCACTAGTGGTTGACTCGTAGGCTTAGCATTATGTTTTCTTGCACCCAGTTTTTCGTGTTTTCATACTTTAGATTGTACGGCAGACACAATGATAGACCTATGAGCGAGCCACTAGTGTTATTAATTTTTGGCTTATGCACCACTTCACTTCCGGCAGTCATGGATTATTAGATTCTCCTATGACTGCTCTTCCATAATATAAAGGATTATTTCTTATGCTCAATGACTTGGGGTTTTGTGCGGTCGGCTCTTGAACTAAGGTACCCTGGGGTAATAACGCCAGGCGGGGTAATAACGCCAAGTGCCTATATTTTGCATAATTATGAAATAATCAGGTAAATGACACCCATGTGCTGTGCGCAGAAGGGTTTTGAGTCATATAAATCGCAAAAAACAGCTTCAAGTTAATTTGTTTCATTTTTAGGTCTTATTGTTTTTACAAACAACTAAAATTAACGCTTGATCTAAAATTTGCGAGATACGTTTTGTGATGTGAAGACTATCTTTTTATCCGGAAATACTTTGTTAATTACATAAATTTGTAGTGCATTTCATGTACTTTTAAAATATTGTTGAAGATTTTGGATATCTTCTCTAGATAATTTGTAATTTAAAATGTACTGCGCAATAACTATACCGGGGTAATAACGCCAATCCTTGACTTTAGTACCCCGGTTGATTCCCTACAGTGGCCGAGCTATATCCTAAATACTGATTCAAATAAACTTAGTAAAAACTGTCCAATGTTTCTCATATTTCTATTTAAGCGGTCCTTTTTAAGCAAAAAGAAGCTCACGGTCTGATAATCTTTTGCCTCATCCCCTCCTCCCACACCACACCTTTATTTTTCTTACACTTTCACAAAAAATTGAACATTTTCAATAGCTTAGAATGCAGTTTGTCAATTTCTAAGTTTGTAGAGTTTGTATTTTTAGAATTGGGCTATCTACATGCAATTATTCCATCTTATTTCATAGTTTTGTTTGCATGGCGTTATTACCCATATAGGTGGGTAATAACGCCAAATAGCATTGGTCAAGAAAAAACGCCATTACATTTTATGAATACATATCTGTTAAATTATTTTATTTTATATAGATAGTCAAAGAGTTGCTGTATCAGATCCTATATTTGTTTGAAAAATACAATCTAAAACTAAGCCGTGAAAATTGGTAGAACCTTAACGTGGCGTTATTACCCCAGGGTACCTTATTAGAAGAAAAAGATATTGGATTCGTGAAAAAATTCAACTTGTGGTTTTCTATGGATTTATACGTTTTAGAAAGTCCTGAACACGATTTGATGCTTTTTAGAAAATGTTTGCCTGTGAGTCTGTCACTCTGTCATTTTGTAAGTCTGTATGTGACAAACATTTTGAGAGCTTTCTATCTCAAGAAGTAAAGTACGGAATTTTACAAAATTTTAGATTCAGTTAGATTTTGATATAAACTAGAGGTGATTAGTTTTTGGTGCTATCGCTCAACAGGTGGAGCTTCAATACAGCTATATTCCCAATTCCTATATATTATGCTCGTGATTTCTTTACTAGCGAAATACAAGCGCGCATGGCAGAATTACAGGAATGCCAAACGTTGAGGTATTGCAAATTTTGGAATGAAATGATTTTATAGACAATTAATGGCTTTATTAATGATTTTGTAGTCTCATAAAAATATATAAAAATAATAGTAAATAAAAGGTCACGGACTACTTGGATGTAAAAAAGTTACTCAAAAAAGAAAAGTTTGATTGGATAAAAAATGATAACGATATCAAAAAGCAATCCCCCCAAAAATATCTTACGATATCAAGTATCAGACCACCCCTCCCCACTCCCTAAAATGATAACATTATATATACACAGCACCTAAAGAGTCGCAGGTCGAATATGGCTGATTAAGATGATAAAAGCAAATGTTTTTATATTTTATATCCATACTTTAACTATTGATTATGAATTATTTGCATTCCGCGTCGAACATTTTCAAATTTAATACGCGCTTAACTTTTTGAAATATGCCCATTTTCATACCCATAAAAATATTACGCCTTGGTTCCAAACAGACTAAATGTATATAAAAATGCTAATTTTATGTCCTTGTTGTCCGATTTATTGATCTGTAAAATGAAAAATGAGCATTTTTATTTTGAACATTTCCATCTTCTGAAATTTATTTAGTTGAAGAGGCGTTGTAATTGAGTTCAAACTTCATCAATTTATAGAGAAATTTGTGCTCTATTTTTTTTATTACTTTAGAGTAAAGGTAATATTAAGGGTAGTAAGAAATAAGAGTAAAAAGTAAGAATAAGTAAAAATAAAGGAATATAAGGGGCATCTCACACTGAAACGGCAGGGAAAATGAAGCGCGACATGAAGCGAAAAAACCAGTCGAAACAAGGAAGAAAGTTGCCTGTTTTAAACCAGTTTTTCCCTGCTATTAGACACACGGACTTTAGGCGAGACAAACTTTTCAGCGGATTTTAACTCCAACATTTTCCCGTTCAAAGGGGGACAAAGGTTTGCAACTGTCTTTGAAAAATTTGGAAGAAAAGCCGTAAAACCAGTTTCTACTCGTGCCAGGAGTTAACGTTTATCGCCTTCTCGTATCAATCGCTTACCTCTGATTCGTTGAAACGTTCGATGTTGGATGAAAAATCTAAGCTAGGCCAGATTTTTTTGAACGTGTGGAAAAAAGTCTGGGAGACATTGCAGTTTGCTATTACACTGGAAGTTGGGAAGATATTTCCCGAAAAGTTGGAGGAAATAGAGTGTTGGCTCAAAAGTCTTACTAAATGTTGATGTATCTGATAGCGGCTTTGCCTTGGGTTGTGAAAATTTCAATAATATGTTAGCTCTTTGCACTCCATTGTCGCTTCTGACGCAATATCATTTCTTTTTACAAAATTTGCTTTGGACATCGGTAACGAGGGAAAATAAAATTGGCCTTATTTTATTAAAGCATTTTTGATATAGTGCAATCGTAGGTAACTTCTTTTTAAAAAGCGATGTCAACTGAATAAAATTTGTGCAAGAGACACGGAAATAGAAAGGATTAACAAGTGGGCAAGTGTAATCGAAGATCGCACAGACGGTTACGTTTAATAACTGAGAATCTTCCGCTTACTAGCGAAAAGCCTTACCTCCGAGCTATGATGCCCACAAGAAAAACGTTGAAATCAAGATTTTCTTTTAAAATTTAAATTCCTAAAATGAATGTATGACATTGGAAAAATTAATTTAATTAACATAATTAATTTAATTAAAATAAATTTTTCTATGACCCAACCCAAGAAAAGAGCTTTAAGCCACTTGTGATTTCCAATTTTAGTTCAACCTAAAATGTGCACTTATTGAGGCATTTCCTATCCCATTTACAACTTGTTACGTCTTTTGTTTTTTTCAATATCTGCATATACCAATTTTTTTCTGCTTTACTTCCAATAATTAACGAACGGAAATTAAATGCAATTCTTTTACAGTCGAAACCTTATTGGAAGGATTTAAATATTGTTTCTTATATTTACATTGATATGAAAAATTTCATGTTTTAAAATATCCTTTGTAATTTATTTTCCCATGAATCAAGCATATGTAGTAAAGAAAAAAGCGCTAAAAGTTTAAAAATTTTGATTTTCAAAAAAATTGCTAATTTTCATTTCCATTATAAATGTTTCTGGCAAAAATTTATATTCAAAGCAATCGGTAATGTCAAAGTTTCTTAATAAATGCAAGAAAAAATATAAGTTCGAGTATTATTGATTTACTAAACATTTTCTGAATTCTTAGCGGATTCTTAGAGTTCTATTGGTATACAAAAGGTTAAACAAAGAACAATATGAAGGAAATGAAAAATAATCCATTAAATGGTATATATATAATGGACTTGTAGAATTCCTATCAGTTAAAATTAGAAATGAAAACTTTCCTTTCAATTCCAAACACCACATAAAAAATTCGTTACGAGAATCTTGAGAAACGAATAAAATTACTCCTTAAATGTTTTCTAATCCTTTATCATAAAAACGTTTTTCGAAAATAAATTGTAGTATCAAAGTATTTTTCATTTATTAGGCAAAGAAAAAACTAAACCATTGCAATTTATTTCCTTTTGCTTCTCTAAACTGCTATTTCCTTATAACATATTCCAAACATTAAGGTCTTTTAGGTATACTCCGCTAGATTATATACGGATTCTAGCTTATAATTGGCACGGGGTAAAAGAAAGAGAGAGAGAGAGAGAGAGAGAGAGAAATTGTTCGAATCATCCTTTCATGAAATGCGACCCTCATTTGATTGGACCACTGCCAAAGAGCAAATAAATTTTACTAGGACCCTACCCAAGAAAAGAGCTTTAAGCCACTTATGATTTCCAATTTTAGTTCAACCTGAAATGTGTACTTATTGAGGCATTTCCTTTCCCATTTACATCTTGTTATTTATTTTTTATTTTCAATATTTGCATATACCAAATATTTTTATGCTCTAGTTCCTTTAATTAACGAACGGAAATGAAATGCAATTTTTTTACAGGTCGAAACCTTATTGAAAGAATTTAAATACCGTACCTTATATTTAGATTAATATGGGAAATTTCACGTTTTAAAACATTCCTTTGTAATTGTATAATTTATAAGGATGCTTATATCCACCTGGATCAAGCATATGTTGTAGGGGCGAAAGCGCTAAAAGTTTAAAAATTGTAATTTTCAAAAAGTTTGCTAATTTTCATTTCCATAATAAATGTCTCTGAAAAAAAATTTATATTCAAAACAATCGATAGTATTAAAGTTTTCAATAGATGCAATAATAATAATAATAATAATAATAATAATAAATTCGAGTAATATTGATTTACTAAACATTTTCTGAATTCTCAGAGGACTTTAATGTTCTATTGGAATACAAATGGTTAAACAAACAACAATATGAAAAAAAATAACTAAATCGTATATTTAATGAACTGGTAGAATGCCTATCTTATTCCTTAAAAGGAAAAAAAAAGTTAAAATTAGAAAATTTTTATTTTCTTTCAATTTAAAAATAGCGTGTAAAATATTCATTACGAGAGTCTTTGGAAACGAATAAATTACGTTTTTCATTTTTTCTTATCCTTTATCATAAAAACTTTTTCGAAAATAATTGTAGCATCAAAGTATTTTCCATTTACTATGCAAAGAAAAACTAAAAACCATTGCTATTTCTTTTCTTTTCCTTCTCTAAACTGGTATTTCCTTAACATATCCCAAAACATTAAGGTCTTTTAGGTACTCTCCGGTAGATTATATCCGAATTCTAGCTCACAATTGGCACGGGGTAAAAGAAAGAGAGAGAGAGATGGTTCGAATCATCCTTTCATGAAATGCGACCCTTATTTGATTGGACCACGGCCAAAGAGCAAATAAATTTTTCTAGGACCCTACCCAAGAAAAGAGCTTTAAGCCACTTATGATTTCCAATTTTAGTTTCAACCTGAAATGTGTACTTATTGAGGCATTTCCTATTCCATTTACATCTTGTTACGTCTTTTATTTATTTATTTATTTATTTTCAATATTTGCATATACCAAAATTGTTGTGCTCTACTTCCTCTAATTAACGAACGGAAATGAAATGCAATTTTTTTACAGGTCGAAACCTTATTGAAAGAATTTTAATACCGTATCTTATATTTAGATCAATATGGAAAATTTCACGTTTTAAAACATTCCGTTGTAATTTATATCCACCTATATCATATTTGCATTAATATGAAAAATTTCACGTTTTCAAATATTCATGTGTAATTTGTATTTCACATGGATCAAGAATATGTTGTAGAGGACAAAGCGTTTAAAAATTTAAAAATTGTGATTTTCAAAAAGTTTGGTAATTTTCATTTCCACAATAAATGTCTCTGGCAAAAATCTATATTCAAAACAATCGGGAATGTCAAAGTTTTCAATAGATGCAAGAAAAAGTATAAGTTCGAATAATATTGATTTACTAAACATTTTCTGAATTCTCAGCGCTCTTTAAAGTTCTATTGGAATACAAATTGTTAAACAAACAACGATACGAAGAAAATAAAAAATATTCCACCAAATTCTATATTTAATGAACTGGTAGAATGCCTATCCTATTCCTTAAAAAAAAAAAAAAAAAAAAAAAAAATCAGTTAAAATTAGTTGTTAAAATTTTTCTTTCAATTCAAATCACCGTGTAAAAAATCCGTTACGAGAGTTTTGGGAAACAAATAAATTACGCTTTAAATGTTTTCTAATCCTTTATCATAAAGACTTTTTCGAAAATAATTGTAGCATCAAAGTATTTTTCATTTACCATGCAAAGAAAAACTATAAACCATTGGAATTTATTTTCTTCCCAAACATTAAGGTCTTTTAGGTACTCTCCGCTAAATTATATACGGATCCTAGCTCATAATTGGCACGGGAAGAAGAAAAGAGAGAGAGAGAGAGAGAGAGAAATTGTTCGAATCATCCTTTCATGAAATGCGACCCTCATTTGATTGGACCACTGCCAAAGAGCAAATAAATTTTTCTAGGACCCTACCCGAGAAAAGAGCTTTAAGCCACTTATGATTTCCAACTTTAGTTCAACTTGGAATATATGCTTATTGAGGCATTTTCTATCCCATTTACATTTTGTTACGTCTTTTTTTCAATATTTGCATATACCAAATTTTTTGTGCTCTACTTCCTCTAATTAATAAATGAAAACGAAATGCGATTCTTTTACGGCTCAAACCTTATTGAAAGAATTTAAATATCGTATCTTACATTTACTTAATATGAAAAATTTCATGTTTTAAAATATTCCTTTGTAATTTATATTCGCATGGATCAAGTATATATTGTAGAGGCGAAACCGCTAAAAGCTTAAAAATTGTCATTTTCTAAAAGTTTGCTAATTTTCATTTCCATAATAAATGTCTCTATCAAAAATTTATACTCAAAATAATCGGTAGTATCAAAGTTTTCAATAGATGCAAGAAAAAATATGAGTTTGAGTAATATTGATTTACTAAATATTTTCTGAATTCCTATTACAAAAATGACCAGATAAAATTATTAGGAAAGAACCCATAAAAAGAGAGCTTTAAACCACTTAGGATTTCCAATTTTAGTTCAACGTGAATTGACGCGTGTGCTTGTTGAAGTATGTCATATTTTCCAACTTTTTTCAATGTTTCTTTATCTCGAACTTAAGAGTCCTACTTCTCCTAATTAGGAGTTGTGCATATATAACGTTATGATTTTAGGGGGGGGGGAGGTAAAGGGGTCTGTCATTCGATATAATTTTGGAGGAAGGGTAGAGTTGCTTTTTAATATCGTTATCATTTTTGATCTAATTAAAAACATTACCAGAAACCTTTTCTTTCCATCCAAATAATCTGTTATCTTTTATGTTGTTATTGTTTTTATATGGATTTATACTGTTTTTATCTTGTTTTTAAAACGAAAATACAAAGTAATTATTAAACCATTAAATGTTTATAAAATCATTTAATTCCAAAATTTAGAATACCCCAACGTTTGGCATTCCTGTTCCATCATTTGTGTATATGATTCGTTGTCACCAAAATCAGATGCTTAATATATAGGAAATGATACTCGCGTTTACCAATAAAGAAAAACAAGGCAATTTATTATTGTACTATACTTATCTACTGTTTTGTAGATAAATTTCTGCTGACTACATGAAATTTTGCTGTTGTCGTTAAATGAAAAGTTCTTGAAATACAAGTTTACTAGAAAAATCTTAGTAACTTTTAGAAGTCGAAGTCGTTAAAATTTTCGGAGTCGACAATATTTTCCACCGACTCCGCAGCCCTGATAATAAATGTATAGTCATATGTATAATATCACCACAAGCATGTAAAAAAAAGAAAAATAATCTAAAAATAAAATAATATTCCGATATTTTTGGAGGTTGAGGGTGTATGTGTGTGTGTGTGCAGGGGTAGCGAATGCAGTTCAGCGAATGATAACGTATGACATCGTAAGGTGGGGAAAGAATCGAAAATGAACAAACTGCGGTTAAGTTACGTATATATAGCCTCTTACCAAGCGGAAACAAAAAACTATCTTTCCTTTTCTTTTTCTTTCTCCTTGTCGAAAACTGATTGAAAGATTTTAAACATTGCACTATCTTGACACTGATATGAAAAATTTTGAGTTTTAAAATATGCCTTCGTATTTAAATTCAAACGATTCGTAATTGAAATAGAAATTGCGATTTCAAGTAACTCTGTAATTTTCATTCCCATAAAAAAAGGTTAAAATTTTCTATTTATATCGTAAATGTAAAATTTTTTAATAGTTACACTAACATGAAATAAATAAAATAAGCGTTCGTATTCAATTTATAGTCCCTCCTATAATTTTGTTATATTAATATTCATCTGAATTAACCATATAAAAATAAATTGAAGGAATTATAGAAATGTTTAGAAAAATATTATTAAGTTCAATTTTTGAATTAAATTGCTAATTTACCGCAGTGATTTTGTTTCATTTATTTCAATCTTTTCTCTGAATTTTAGAAAAAAAATTCGCCTTTTCATTCAAGTATGCCATATTTTCTATAATTTTTAGCCGAAGTATTTGTAAGAAACTTATGATTTTCAATTTTATTAGAGCCTGGATTAGTGATAATGATTGTTGAAACAGTTAGTATCTGATTTACATTTCATTACAACTTCTTTCAGCATTTCTTTATCCAAAATTTTTGAATACTATTTCTCTTAAATAGCTAAATCAAATAAAATGGATTTTGATTTCTGATTAGAAATTTAATCTAAGAATTTAAACATTGTTAAAATTATTAACATTGCTACATTTAGATCAAATTGTTATCAATGTTAAACATTGTTAACATATAAATCTTATCATCATAATGATATGAAAATTTTTTAACTTTAAAATACTCCTTCGTATTTATAATCAAATGGATTGTTACTTTAATGAAACTTTAATTTCGATAATAAACAAAGTTGTTAAAATTTTATATTCATATACACTGGTTAAAAAAAAAAAAGAAAAAAAACTGTTATTTTACAGATGTAAATTTACAGAAACCTGTATGCTTTTTAAAAGTATATCTATACACTGTGGAAAAAAAATGTAAATCTGCAAAACTAGTTTTTGTAAAGCTACAGAAGTCTATAATTTTACAAGAGAGTAACCATAATCTTAAAAAAATTTTTAGCTGTAACTCGGGTTGCAATTGCACAAAAAGTTCCAGACATTCCAGTTGTCTAAAAATTTTTTAGTAACCTTACAGACATTTTGATTTACAGTGCAAACGTGCATTTGTTACATGGATTTTTGATGTTGCTGTTGCTGTTGCATGAAAAATCCCAGTTTCCTAGAAAAATTTTAATAACTTTACAGATTTTTTTTTTTCACAGTGTTACAAAATTTTTAATAGGTACAATATAACAAAAACACCCATTTTCAATTTTTTCCTTTTTATAATTTTGATTTGTTAAAGTTCAGTTGAATAAGTCATATGAAAATATCCTGAAAAAATTATGAAAAATGCTTGGGAAAAAAACTGTTCAATTCAATATTTCTATTAAATTCATTCCCTAAAATCTCTTGAAAAAATATTTTTAACGCGATTTTCGGTAGATATTTTGTTTTATTTGTTGCAATGTTTGACCCAACTTTAATAAAATATGTATGCAGTTATTACCAATTGCTCTATAGTTACTTTATTTTAAGCTTTTTAAAAATTCAGTGCGATACATTGGGTAATGTATGGCCCTATGTTTCTGAGAATCATCTTTATAATCAGAAAAATTCTGAATCAAGCTGACTTCAGAATTTAACAGGAACATCACAAACTTTTATCACTGTTTACAGGGTATCCTAAAAAAATTGACCTCGTGTTTTTCCCCTTAAATATTGATCATATTGTTTGTGATTTTTAATTTTAGTTCTACCTGTTTTTTATGAGAGTTTAGTTAGTTATGAGAGTTTATCCAAGCATTTCTAATCCGATTTACATCTTGTTACGCCTTTCTTCAATTTTGTTTTTTCAAAATTTCTGTGTCCTACATCTTCTAATTAGCGAACGGAAATGAAGTGCCATTTTTTTTTCCAATAGAAAATATATTGAAAGAATTTGAATGTTATAATAAATTCATTGTGGTAATATGAAAAATTACAATTTATAAATTATTCATTCGGATTTATAATCCAATGGAACATGATCCGAGATACAATTTGTGATTTCAACAAGCCTGTAATTTTTATTTCTATGATAAATATACTAGTTAACAAAATTTTGTGTTCATATCATGAACTTTAAAAATTTTAATAGCTAATGTAAAAATAAACTAAAAAAAACACTCATATTTAAATTGGTTTTTTAATTTAATATGGGTTTTTTAAAGTTTATCTGAATCAGTAGTATGAAAATAAAGTAAGAAATTGTCAGAAATGCTAAAAAATATATTGTTGAATACAATTTTTACAGTAGCTTCTCTAATATTATTTGATTTTTTTTTTTCTTTTGACGCGATTGTAGGTTTTTTTTTTTCATCTACAGAAATGTTTTCTCTGATTTCAAGAAAATGTTTCTCGTTTTCAATCAAGCGTGCTGTAGTTTCTATATTTTATAATTAGTACGAGCAAACTACTTACTATGTAAAATTTTAGTTCCACCAAAAGTCTTGTGTACTTATGTGAACATTTTTAAGCCCATTTAAATTTATTAAATCTTTTAATCAAAATTCATTCATACCGAATTTTTTTGTCATTCCTCTAATTACGAAAGGAAATGAAATGCAATTCTTTTTCGGGCGAAAATTTATTGGATGAATATCATATACTATCTTCACAGTTATAGAAAAAAATTCATGTTTTGAAATATTTATTCATATTTATAATCACATGGATCATCCATGTCTTGCAAACGGGGAAAATTTAAAAACAGAGATGAAATTTGAATTTTAAAAATGTTCTGAAATTTTTATTTCCATAATAAATGCGTTTGGTTAAAGTTATATTCAAATAAATGAGGTTACACCAAAACTTTCAATAGATGCAAGGGGAAAAAATATCTCCGAATAATTTTTATTTCGTAAAATTTTTCTGAATCTTAGATATGAAAATAATCTGATGAAATTTTAGCAGAATTTAAAAAAGTTTTTGATGAATCGAATTTTAGTGTTAAATTGCTAAATATATTACTTATATAGGGAAAAATTAATGTCGATGAGTTTTACCTCAGATATCACTGTTTGATTCATTGCAATATTTATATAACATTTAGAAACGCCTTTTTAAAGCTTTTAAAATTTCCTTATAACATCCATATAAACTAAGAAAATTAATTGGTAATTATTATTCAGGCTAAATATACACCAAGCCACAGTTATGATACCATTTGCTGAAAATACATTTTTTATGGTCATTTAATAGAAGAAAATCTATAAGATAACAAGAATTTTATTGCAATTTAAATAATTCTATTTTTGTCTGGATATCTATAATAATTTTCATATTCTTGAAGAAACTTTTGAACAGTTTTTCCTCATGGAAAGTTTATTAACTTTATTACTAAATCAAAAAACTTTACTTACAGAAAAGAATTTTTTTTTCAGCGTTTGTAGCTTTAACAAAATCAAAGTTTATTGTTCCAATCAAATTTTAGATGATTCAGCTATTTCTTTTTCCGCTATAGATTTTGATGATAAATGATTTTGATCTAACAAATATATATCTAAAGGATTTTTATTAATAAAAAAAAAAAAGCGGTATAAAAAATCGTTTTAAAAAGTTTATTTTTATTATGATTTTTAGTGGTCACTAAATAACAGGTTTAAGAAAAGAAGAAAGAAAGCTTCTGAATTTTGCAATGGTAATATGACTACTACTACTTTTAGTATAATTTTAAATACAGTAAAATACATAGAAAATCAAGGGATTAGAAAAAAAACAGAGATGTCACCGTTAGTAACAGAAATTTTTCAACAGATTTCGAAATTCAAGAGAATCCAGTTACGAATTGTGTTATCTTCCAATTATGACAATTTACAAATTGCGGCTGTTAGATTTTTTCTTAGTCTTTACGAAAGAAAAATACACAGTTTCTTAAATGCATATATCGATATGCAATATTTGTAAAATAAAATAATTCTCAAGGCCAAGTAACGTAAGTGCGGTGTGATGTTGTAATCTCCAAAATTCTAATCTGCAAATGGTGTCAAGAGACGTCTTCGCTTGGTACGAATGCCCGTATGAATGAAGGAAGAAACTAGTTGAAAAATTAATTAGTAAATAGCTTTGTCTAACTTCTCTTTTCTGTTTTCATAGCGATTGCAGTGTCCCAATGTAATATCAACGATCGATCCAGTACAACCATCAACATTGACGAAATCGCTTTGGGAAGATGACAAAAATCGTGGATTTCGTAGGATCAGGATGATGACGTGCATCATCAGCTTCTATAATCAAGTGAAACAGTAATACTGTTAGTTACTGTCAACGACTGGTGAATATGGACCAAGCACAGACTTCTCATATAAGTAGACGCCACATTCCATTGTTCTTTCGGCAAGGTTTCGAATCCAACATCTTTGGCGAAAAGATGCCGTTTTTTGGCGGTGATCGCTTTATTGGCAACTTTCAGATTTTACAAAGAGAAAAGCAGAAGTATGGTCAACTCAAGACAAGACAAACATAAGAATGTGAGTTTCGGCGATAGAAAAACCGGTTTGTCGAGCTAAATCTACCCTCAGTCACGTGACGGAAGGTAAAGATTCCGGCGTAAGAAAAAGTTGCCGATGTGGAGTCTAAACCAAGCATCTGTCGAAATGTGACCATATTTGCCTACAAGAGACGAAAAAGGGATTTTGAGGCACACTGTAAAAAAATCCATCAATATATACAAATTTTTCCTTAAAATTTTACAGAATAGTTTTATTTTTCAAAGAAAACAGTACATTTTCCGTAATTGATATTTTCAGATTACAAGTACGCGTAAATACAGTAAATTTTCTATAAATTTTACGGAATATTTTTTTATTGCTTTCAAAATAGTACAAGTCCCTTAAATATGTATAAAATATTCTAAATAAAATCAAAATGGATAAAAACACAAATAATAAGATTCATTTGGTTTCTTTGTTCTAATTATTGTCAGATTCTTGTTTTTCTTGAATTCTTTCAATACCCAAATGGTCAGATCAATTCTTACTTTCATATTTTCAATTCTTACTAAACCCCGATAGTCAGATAAGATAGTTTCTCTTAAATCCGAACTAATTACTAGTCATTAACACTATACAGTTGCTTCACAAAGTATCCGATGGGATCAAAGGAAACAACTTTTCAAACAAAAATAGGAAAGAAAGACAGAGAAAAAAGAGATAAATAGAAAATACATATAAGCTTAATTGTTTATCCGAAAAAAATAAAAGGAAAACTTTTAGAATTTATAAAATTTTATCTTTTTAATTAGGCTATTTAAATATGTTTTCCATATTCTGGTGATACTTATTCTAATCTTAAACCTATCTGTCTGAGGTGTAAAAGAATGAAAAAGAAAAAAAAAATAGTTTTCACACAAATGATGTCATATTAGGATTAAAACTCTATCGTTTGCTTATGCAGTAAAAGGAAAATTAAGACAAATTATTACATGAATATGCATAAAAGAATAAAAAAGAAAATCAAAATAGAATAAAGCCTAAAAGACAAGATTCATTTGGTTTCTTTGTTCTAGTTATTGTCAGACACTTTCAATATTTTTCTTATTACAATCCTTACTAAATCCCCATGGTCAGCTAAGGTAAATTTCTCAAATCAGAACTAATTACTAGTCATCAACACTATGCTGTTGCTTTACAAAGTATCCGATGGGATCAAAGGAAACAACTTTTCTAACATAAATAGGAAAGAAAGACAGAGAAAAAAGAGATAAAAAGAAAATACATATAAGCTTAAATGCTTATCAGAAAAAATTAAAAAGAAAACTTATCGAATTTATAAAATTTTATCTTTTTAATTAGGCTATTTAAATATGTTTTGAATATTCTGGTGATACTTATTCTAATCTTAAACCTATCTGCCTGAGATGTAAAAGAATGAAAAAGGAAAAAAAATAGTTTTCACATAAATGACGTCATATTAGGATTAAAACTCTGTCGTTTGCTTATGCAGTAAAAGGAAAATTAAGACAAATTATTACATGAATATGTATAAAAGAATAAAAAAGAAAATCAAAATAGAATAAAACCTAAAAGACAAGAGTCATTTGGTTTCTTTGTTCTAATTATTGTCAGACACTTTCACTATTTTTCCTATTTCAATCCTTACTAAATCCCCATGGTCAGCTAAGGTAAATTTCTCAAATCAGAACTAATTACCAGTCATCTACACGATAATGTTGCCTCATAAAGGATCCCATGGGATCAAAGAGAGCAACTTTTCTCACAAAAAAAAAGGTGAAGAAAGAGAGAGAAAAAAGAGATGAACAGAAAAGACTTATAAGATTAATTGTTTGTCCGAAAAAACTGAAAAGAAAATTAATCGAATTTAGAAAATTTTATCTTTTAAATTAGATTATTTAAATATTTATGATACTTATACTAATCTTAAACTATAAAAAAATGAAAAAAAAAATAAAATAAAATAAAAACAGTTTTTACACAAATGATGTCACATGAGGATAAAAACTTTTATGCAATCCAGGGAAAATCAAGAATAATTATTACATGAATATGCATAAAAAAAAATAAAACCAAATTGGAATAGAACATGATTGATAAGATTCATTTGACTTTTTGTGTTCTAATTATTGGCAGACTCTAGAGACTTTCAACACATTTCATATTTTCAATTCTAACTAAACTCCGATGGTCAGATAAGATAGTTCCTCTTAAATCAGAACTAATAACTAGTGATCTACACAATAATGCTGTCTCATAATCCCATGGGATCAAAAAGAGAAAATTTGCTCGTAAAGAAGAAAAAGGAAGAGAGAGAAAAAAGTGATGAGTAACAACGACTTGTAAGCTTAATTGTTTGTCCGAAAAAGTTGAAAAGAAAATTTATCTAATTGAGAAAATTTTATCCTTTTTTATTAGATTATTTAAATATGTTTTCCATATTCTGATGATACATATTCTAGTCTTAAACATACCTGTCTATCCTAGCTATAAAAGAAGGAAGAAAATAAATAAAAACAGTTTTCACACAGGATTAAAATTCTGTCATTTTTTCATGCAATTCAGTGAAAATAGGGAATAATTATTGTATGAACATGTATAAAAGATAAAATAAAAATAAAACCAAAACAGAAATAAAAAATTAATGATAAGATTCATCTGGTTTCTTTGCTCTAATTATTGTCAGACGCTTCTTTTCTAAACAATGGAAACATTTCAGTACATTTCCTATTTTCAATCCTTACTAAATCCCCATGGCAAGGCTGCCACAGGCAACTATTCTTTTCGTATTACATTCTTTTCGCACCAGTATTTTATTAATGTAAGTTTTGAAAAAAATTTCTCTTACAAATGCTGTCAAAGCATCTGTTAAGGATTTCTGTTTTTAGAAAGTGGTGCCAGTGAGAATTAAAAAATAATTGCCTGTGGCAGCCCTGCCATGGCCAGCTAAGATAAATTTCTCAAATCAGAACTAACTACAACCCGTAAGGCATGGTGACGTCACTACGACGTCGTTGTGGAGTCACATTGTGACTTTGTGGCCATCCATTGTCGAAGTGACATCACGTGACGTCGATATGAAATCACAGTGACTAAAATGTGAGGTCGTTATGGCCGTTTTAGAGCTCGTTTCTGACGTCACATTGTGACCACTTTGTGAAGTCACGGTGTGAAATTTGTGAAAAGTGTGTCATTTGTGACTACTTTGACATTAACATTGTGACGAAACTGTGACAAAAGCGACGATATTTAAATTGCCAGAAACATGTTTTTTAAAGTAAATAACACGTTTTGAAGAATATTTGTAATTTTCTAAAATTTTTTAAGAAAGTCACATCTCAGTCACTGAGTGGTGGCATTTTGGTCACAGATGTGATGTGACCAAAGTGACTCACAGTGACGTCACTGTGATCATGCATGCTATGAGGGAAGTCATCTACACTACACTGTTAAAAATAAATCTGTGAATTCCAGGTGAAACTACCGGCAGCAATGTAGCCGAACTTTTACCGTTCCGTTAGTAGATTTTCTGTTGTGGGAAATACAAGAAGGGAAAACTCCGGTGTAAGAATCAGTAACTTTCCGTTACAAAGTTTGATTTATAATAGTAATAATTTAATATAATTTTTAAAAATGATTTACCGATTAATCTTCAAAGAATTCGAAATCACCGAGGGATTTTAAGCTGCTATGTTATTTTACTTAATTGTTACTTTGGATAATTTAGTTCACGCCGTTCTCAGGATCGAACTCGGAACCTTCAGAGTGCGGAATAAATTCTTACGAACAGAGCCAAAGTTGCTGATGCTAAACGGTACAAAGTATGTCTTTTATGAGTTAGTGGGAAAATCTGTTGTGCTTTTTAAAGATTTCTTTTCAAATATATTCCTTAGAATGTTTGTAAATGGATTATTTTAGACTGATGCATAATACTTATTATTTTTTAAAATCATTTTTAATTTTTTAAAAAGTTTAAATTAAAAAAATCACTGTTTAAAACCACTGTTTTTTTTATAAATTTTTTTTATTAACAATTTTTTACAATATATATATATATAGACGTTTTTTTAAATTGTCGTACACTATTTATTTCTTTCTTTATTTATTTTTCGGCTAATAAATTAAAAGATTTTTAATAAGAAAAAAAGAGAAAAATAAACAGAAAAAAATGTAATTTAAAAGGAATTTTTTATGTTTCATTATTCCATGGCGCCAATGGGACTCGAACCCACAATCTGCGATCTCAGGCGATTAGCGGTATAGTGCCTTGACCGCTCGGCCATGGAGCTCCCCGCACAACGGAGTGTCTCCGTTTTTTGTTTTTATTTCCATCGGTTTCGTTATTTTCAGGAATTATGATGGAATTTTGTGATTTGTAACGGAAAATACCCTTTTGTTGTTAAAAGGGAGCTTTTCTGTGAAATTCAGGAAAAAAATGTTCGTGAATTTCAGAATTTTTTTAACAGTGTATACTGCTGCCTTATAAAGTATCATATAAAATACCCCCCCCCCCCCAAAAAAAAAAAAAAAACAGAGAGAGAGAGAGAGAGAGAAAGAAAAAAAATTATAAACTTAACTGTAAGGATCGACTGAAACAGATTTTTAAAATCGAAACCGGATTTTGGTAACCTTTTTACTTTCGACCTAAAACAAAAACGAAATTATCTTTTAGTTTTTACTAAATTGTTAGTGTCAGTTTTAATAAGCTGCCTTAAATTCCAGCTAATTCCTTATCACATCACACCGTTTTTATCTAATAAAGTAACCTGCATGGTCAAAAATATAGGGTAAAAACTTTTTTTTGCATAAAATAAAACTGTTTTAATGTTTTATGCGCAAGAAATTGAAAGAAAAAGTTATTAAATTTTTTTAACTAGCCATGCTAACCTACACAACGTTGCTATCTCAAAAAAGCGCCTCATGGCATCGAGGATAGAGGAGAAACATTTCTCATGCAACAAAGCAGTTTTAGATTTCAGAGTTCACTTGTAAGATATGACAAAAAAATCTTATAGAGTTTCCTACATTTTACTTCTTTAATTAAATTATTTTATTATGTCTGCGGTATTCGCATAAAATAGCATATCCATCAAAAAGGAAAGAAAAAAAAAACGAAAATCGTGAGCTATTTATAGGTTACGACATAGTTTTAACATTGTGTATGCATTATTTATAAAGACACCAACAAAGTAATTAGCGATCGAATGGTAAGACTGAAAAAAGTTTCCACATAAAACATAGTTAACTAAAAAACATGACTCAATTAATTAACCTTAAAAAATAAAATAAAAGCTACACTGTTAAAAAAATTCTGAAATTCACGAATATTTTTTTCCTGAATTTCACAGAAAAAGTCCCTTTTCACAACAAAAGGGCATTATCCGTTACAAATCAGCAAATCCCACCATATTTCCTGAAAATAACGAAACGGGCGGAAATAAAAACAGAAAACGGAGACACTCCGTTGCGTAAGGGACTACGTGGCCGAGTGGTCAAGGCACCATACCGCTAATTACCTGCGAGCGCAGATTGTGGGTTCGTATCCCACTGGCGACAAGAAATAACGAAAACATAAAAAGTCCCTTTTAAATTACATTTTTTTCTGTTTATTTTTCTTTTATTTCTTATTAAAAAATCTTTTAATTAATTAGCCAATAAATAAAGAAATAAATAAATAAATAGTGTACGACAATTTCAAAAAATTGTCTATAGCATTATTTTTCTAAAAAAAAAGTTGTTAATAAAAAGTTTTTTTCATTCATTCATTCAAAAAATAAAAAAAATAAATAAATAAATAAAAAAGAAATGAACAGTGGTTTTAAACAGTGATTTTTTTTTTATTTAAACTATTTAAAAAGAAAAATTGATTTTAAAAAATAATAAGCATTATGCATCAGTCTAAAATAAAATAAAATAAACCGTTTACAAATATTCTAAGGAATATATCTGAAAGGAAATCTTTAAAGAGCACAACAGATTTTCCCACTAACTCTTAAAAGACATATTCTGTACAACCCGGCATAAGCAACTTTGGCTCGGTTAGTAAGGATTTATTCCGCTATTAAAAGTTCCCGAGTTCGATCCTGAGGACGGTGTGAACTAAATTGTGCAATAATAATAATAAGTAAAATAACCTAGCAGCTTAAAATCACTCGGTAATTTCGAATTCTTTGACGATTAATCGATTTATTATTTTTAAAAATTATATTAAATTATTATCATTAAATATCAGACTTTGTAACAGAAAGTTACCGCTTCTTCAAACGGAGTTTTGCTTTCTTGTATGTCTTACAACGGTAAATCTACTTACGGAACGGTAACAGTCCGGCTACATTGCTGCCGGTAGTTTCACCTGGAATTCACAGATTTATTTTTAACAGTGTAGATAAATGCGTAAACAGAGTTGATTAAAACTAAAATCCAAATAAAAAAAAATAAAGCACAAATCAAAGGATTAGCTTTTCATTTAATTTATTCTTATAACTGCCAGCCTGTTTCCATTGAAATTGTTAAAATAGACCCTGCATTGTTAATCTTTCCTTAATCTCCACAGTCGGTTATGATAATCCAACTAATTACTAACCATCTAAAGACACATAACATTCGGATAAAATACAGGATTAAAGGATTCAATAGATATTGCAGCAGAAAAGTTTTAAGTTTTACATAATGAAGAAATTCAAAGGAAATATTACCTACAATACACATTTTATTACTTTATCATATACTTAATATTTTAGGAATTTTTTGATGTAAGATACTTTTACTTTGAGAGAAAAATTTCTTTCGTTTCCAATACTTGATATCATACTCTGTCTGCTAAATGGCGTAGCATCGTCATTTAGATGATTAGTAATTAGTTGGGTTCTAAAAGAGATTATCGTTACCGACCATGGGGATTAAGTAAGGATTGGGGATGGTGAATTTATTTTATGCGTCTGGAGGAGGAATGAAGATTGACAATTATTAGAACAAATAAGACTGAAAAAGGACCATTCTAGTGTAATTTTTTTTTTTAATTTAGATTTAAATATCTCCTATTTTTATGTAATCATACATAAATTACTTTTTTTTCCTCGGTTGAATTTTAATCGTGTGATGCATATGAAAATATTTTCACTTTCGAATATATAGTAATTGAAAAGTAATGTAATCCTGATTTGAATGTGTGCGTAAAGGGGTTCTCGCTGGCTTTTGACCAATATTAGTGATTTGGCTAATAAGAAAGCTAATAAGAAATAAAAAAACACTAGCCAATGAAATAAAAAAAGAAAAAGAAAAAAGAAAGAAAAGAAAAAAAAGATTACAAAAATAGATTAGGTGTGAAACATTGAAAAATCCATCTTTAACCCCTTTTTGTATCACCATTTTTTCAATATGTTATTAAAGACCCTAATTTTTTGTAACTGCATATAAGATAGA
Source organism: Maratus speculifer (assembly GCA_964019185.1). Classification (NCBI taxonomy): domain Eukaryota; kingdom Metazoa; phylum Arthropoda; class Arachnida; order Araneae; family Salticidae; genus Maratus; species Maratus speculifer. The sequence continues at coordinate 143,528,495 of OZ025289.1, read as the reverse complement.
AATTACAATCTACTACAAATAAAAATAAGTACAATTCAAAACAGTCCTAAATAAAAGTAAAAATGTTTCAGACATTTTTTAGCAGTCTAAATGAAAATTCAAAACAGCGATCTTCGATTTACCGTTCTGAAAATGTACATTAAAAGTGCTAAAAGACTTTGGCGATTGACCGCTCAGTGATATTTTGCATAGTAAGTGGCTAATTTCAACTCCGTATTCCAGCAAAACTTTTCTCTGTTTGGTGTTTAATGCGGGCAATTTTGTTTGTGTTTGCGCGAGATAGAGAAAAACTACAATAGCGAAATACCTATCGAATAATCCTTTCTATGTCTTTGGCTGTTGCTAAATTGAATTCGTGTTGACTCAGTATCTCTGTAAATAAAGTAATGTAAATGAAACGCTACGACTGAGCATCAAAAGCAACACCTAACTTTCAGTAAGGTTGGTAAAAATCTGGTCTTTACATGGCACACCCATAAAAAGAGGAGAAATTGAGCACTTGGAATTTGGCGAATCTGTTTATTCGTTTACTCGCCAAATGGAGCATTTTGTCGCTTGGCATATATATTATAGACCATTATGACAAGAACTGTATAAATTTGCATACAAATCAGCTGAAGGATTAGGCATCTAATAAAATTTTAAATCACTTACAAAAATTTTTACGGGCTGTTGTTGTTAATGTGTTAATGTGTTTGTGGTCCACAGAAAGAAAATAAAAATTATCCTGCGAAAAAATAGTGAAATTTTGCTGATGATTTTTTTTCACACATTTTAAAAAGATATTTTTACATCTGACTCTTTCAAATCAGAATTATTCCTTTTTGCAATTTGATTTTTTATATTTAGATGCTAAATTTAATGAAATCGAAGCTTACTTTTGTAATTTTTAATATTTCTTTCATCCTTTGCACTCCGTTGTCGCCAGCTGCGGCGGCATGGTAAGGTAAGTGAACAACTCCGTTGCCGCCGCTTCCAATTTGCTTTTGACACCAGTAATAATGGAAAATAAAGTTTGGCTCGTTTAATCAGAGCATTTTTTAAAATTGTGTACTTGAAAGAGAATTAAAAAAAAGTGCATTACAATGAAAATGCAACGATATGCATCCTGTTCTGTGTGAACTGTTGTGAGGGAGTGACCTTTCCATAAAGGCACTCTAGTGTTTCTGAGATCGTGACGTCAATAAGTTAACATGTGTAAGCGTAAAAGCGACATCTATCCTCTCTTTTACTTTAACTTTCTAGAGTGTGTGTGCTCTTTCGGATTTTACAGTTAGCTTGCGGTTATTAGTAATATGTTAATGTGAAGTATCTCAGTTTGCAGCATATAAAAGCTTGGGTTTGAGTGAATGAGGTGTGTCTCTGGCATTAGCCAGCGAGCGTCTCTGGCATTAGCCAGTGTGTGTCTAGCCAGTGTGTGAGGATCTCTGGTATTAGATAGCGAAGTGAAGTATTGTTCAGCGAAGTGCAGCCGATTGAAAAGTAGCAACGAAGCCTCCAGTGAGTGGAAAGGAGTTACGACAGTTGACTTGAGAATTGGCCGGGGTAAGAAACCTCTTAGTTTCATTTGGATTGTTTGTGAATAAAGGATTACCCACAGCCACGGGCTGTTTAATTAAGCTTTATCTAGCAGATCAGCCAAGAGATAGCGGAAGGTATTAGTAGGTGCCCCGACTGAGCTAGGCCGAAGCTTGTGAGTATGTGTTTGGTTTTTTCATAGTCTTCTCAGTTGTGTAAAATTTAAGACTTGCTCCACTTCCCTTCAGCCTTTATCGTTTCAATAAACGTTGTTGTTTTATCTTAATCACTGAGTATGTCTACAGTTAACCTGCACCACGACCAACCTAACGTTACAAATGACGCCCCGCATGCATGTAACGTTACACTGTTATAACATTATAAAAAGTTCTGGAAAAAACAGGGTGTTCAGGCAATCGATAATACCTTATGAACTGGTAATCGCAGTTCAAAATGTGGAGCGTCAAATGCTGGTGAGCATAATGAAAACTGTTACCATTTTTTAAAATCTATTATCACATTTACAACAAAGCTTGAAAATGTCTATTAGAAATATTATTACAATATAATACAGTTTTTCTCAAAGTTATTTCAAATACAAATTGAATTAGGGGCAAAACACACCGTATTTTTAATTAAATGCGGGGTTCGCGATCTCATCCTCTGAGTTAATTTTCAATTCTCTTAATGCCTTCAATCATCCCTCCTAATTTGTCGGTCGAATTTTGTAACACTCTGTATATTGAAATTTCTTCCTTTTGATTTCGTTTTCAATTCCTACTATTAGTTCCCACTCTCCCTATATATATTTATATGTCTTGTACAAATTTTTAATCGCTAATAAAATTAATAATTAATTCATTCACTCAAGTTCAAATACATTTTTTTAAATCTTTTAGAGGATTACACTTGAAGTTAATACAGTGTTTTCAAAAGTTAATTCATTAATTAAATTTAATTAATTAATTTTAGTTTTATATGGTTTGATTATAATTTTATTCTGTCATATATATATACACATTTATATTAATTGTAATTATTTAAAAAAAAATAACTAAAATAAAAATTTTCTTTGTAGACCTACGTAGGAATTGACTTATTTTTATTTTTTTTTTTTTAATATATATTACTTGTCTTTCTTATAAAACAATAATAAAATTATCAACTTTAAACAAATACGTTCGACAAATGAACATTAAAATAACAAGAAAGTGATTAAATAATGAAATAAAATTCCCGATATTTGATGAATTTTCCTTTTTATTTCCTACGCATGTACTAATAATTTTAAAACTTCTCTGTTTTGAGAGAAAAGAATTTTTAAAACACCCTGTACATTGATATCAGATTAACCTTTAACACGATTATTCAATCGGTAAATTAATTATAACAGTTGTAAATTTTCCAAGTGGGTGAAAAAATTCTGGACCAGGATTCGAACAAGGGATATACTGGCTGAAGCCGCCAACGCTCTTCCAACTGAGCGATTCCGTACGAATACGAGAGGACTATTTTCCCCAAATAATCTTAACGATCAGCCTGTACATTGATATTTCGTTCGTTTGTTTTCTTTTTTCTCTTATAAAAAATACTGGTAAAATCATCGGCTTTAAACAAATACGTTCGGCAAATGATCGTTTTAATAACAAGAAAGTGATTAAATAATGAAATAAAATGCCCAATATATGTTAAATTTTCCTTTTCATTTCCTAGGCATATATACTAATAACTTTAAAACCTCTCTGTTTTGAGAGAAAAGCATCTGCACAATCCATGATCCCATGGAGCACTTTATAAGGTTGCTACATCATTTAGATGGTTCGTAATTAGTTGAGATAGAAGAGAGATTACCATAACCGACAATGGTGATTTAGAAAAGACTGAGAACGCCAAATCTCTTTTAAGTGTTTTGAAGAGAAATGAGCTGCTAGTTATTTAAATAAATGAGCCAGATAACGAATAGTTATATTCTTGCTTTATTTTATTTAACTTGTAAGCGCACCATTTTGTATATTTATTTCTCGATTACGTTAACATTTTCCGCTGTTGTTTAGTACGAGATGAATTTTATACAAAAAATATTTTTCCATTAAAAAAAAAAAAAATAAAAAAAAACTTTTATAATTTGATTATTAAGGGTTATTTTTCGAATCATTAATATATAGGCAGTGTTCTCGCTGACATTTGACCAACGTTAGTAATTTGGCGAATTAAAAATAAAAAACATTCGCCAAATGACAAATGTATTAGCAAAATAGATTCGCCATGTAGCACAAAAAAATTATCTTTAATTCTTTAATGTACCCCCTTTTTTATATATGTTATAAAATAACCTAAGTTTTTATAACTGTGACATTGTTATTATATAATTTCAATTATCCTCTACAGATATAAAAAATATGTATACATTAAATATATATATATGCATATGTATGAAAAACGAAAAAAAGCAAAAAGCAAAAACTGAGCACTAGAATTTTGGCGAATCTAATCGCTTGTTTACTCGCCAAACGAATAATTTGGTCGCAATTTGGCGCATTGGCGAGCGACAGCGAGAGCACTGTATATAGGGGTAATCTAAAATATTCACCGGGTTTCAAAACACTGTTTATTTATATATACCGTATTTACGCGTATATAACGTGCACCCCTTACTTTAGAAGGAAAAATGACGATTTTTCAAAATCTCGTATATAACGCGCACCATAAACTTGACATGTAAATAAATGATTGGCCAAAGCAATTTTAATAAACAAAGTCGAAAAAAAAAAAACATTGCGTTAGACCGGAAAACATGGCGAAATTACATTTTTAGACTTCGTGTAGTGAGTGCATGACAGGGAAATAATTGTGAGTGACGGCAATGACAATTGCTTATTAATGTTTAAATAATGTCACTAGCGTTTTTCCTATTAAAGTGTAAGAAGTGAAATAAAGATGCAGCAATAATTCTATTAGGTAAGATTTTCCTATTTTTAATGTCTTCTTTGATTTCATTTCTTAATTCATATGTATATCGCGTGGCTACTTCAAGCAGTAAAAAGTTTTTCCGTGTATAACGCACATCTACGAGTTTCGCTTTAATTTTTTGAAAATAAAAAAGTGCGCGTTATACACGAGTAAATAAGGTATATGACATACAAAGACGATTCAAACATAAAGAAGATACATACACTCACAAAACTTCTTTTACACACTGAAAATGTTCAATGTGCAACACCTTTAGTCACCCGGCACACATCCCAACGGTAATCCACTTCCATCTACAGGTTCAATAGCGCGTTTTTGTCAATGTCGATGCATTCCTACACGCGAGCTACAAAGAGGGCCTTTAAACTTGGTGAGTGTATGTATCTTGTCATGTTTCACCCGTCTTTGTAGGTCGTATACCTCTCAATATACAGTGTTTTGAAACTCGATGAATCATTTAGGATACCTTGTACTATATGTACAATGCTAAAAACTGTGATAGCAGAAGTGTAGATTTTGTTCTTCACCTTCGATTTCAGCTTCAATCTGTACTTAATCCACATGGCTGGTTATGATAATCTTTCTTTTATTCTATCTAATTACTAACCATCTGAAGAACTTTATATAACGAAAGACTTTATATTACGAGGTGAAAATCTCTATCGATGAAGTAGCGCATTAAATGTTTATGCGTAAAAATTTAAATGAAATATAGTCCACATTTTGAATATTTTCTTTTTTCTTTTTAATCATTTTATCACATTCACAATATTCTTATGAAATAAATTTTAATTTTTAGAAAAAAATCGAAAAGAACTCATACATTATAACAGAATTTCATATTGTAGGAAAAAGGTATTAATTTCCAGTAACCTTTAAAAATGAAATTATTAAAATTGGAAAAAAAAAAAAAAAAAAAAAAAAAAAACTGTTATTACACATTCAGCATCCCAACTTGCTGGGAGGGAAAAAGGAACATTATTTTATGATATTGGAGGCTTCCTCCATTTTTTCGAGTAATTTAAACGATGTAAATGCTGTTACGTTTAAAGATGTAACTTTTCCGGAAAAATATAAGTGGCGGAAAAAAACTGGTTTTTTACCGGGTTTTTTTTTCGGAAAAAAGCGGAAAAATTGGAAAAATTGATTTTTCATGACTGTTTCTCCCAAATAAATTATATTTTCTTAGAGAATATTAAATAATAAACATTTTTTCCCATTTATTTGCATTAAATGAAAAATATTTTCATTTTATATTACAAAATAAAAAGAAAATAGCAAAGCCTGCTTTTAAAAATTTAGCTTTTTTCCCCACAGCCTAAGAATTTTTAAAACACTATTGTTTGTTATATTATATCTCTTTTGAAATGATTTTCCAGTTACATGTTTAACTACCAATTGACCTAATGTAAGAACCTGAGCCAATATGTCTGCAGTGTGGCATGAAATAAATTATGCAGTCCATTTACATAAGTATAGTTTTTAAGTAAATGATACTAGTTTAAAGAAATTGTTGCAGTTCTGTCATTATTATCAATATCAGTATTAAAAAAAATTCCACTGTTTGTTTTAAAAAATGTATATTTTTACATTATTACACTTTTTTCTTACAATTATAATTTTATCTCCTTTAAAAAATATCTTTAGTTTTGGTTTAGCTTTCCATTCTCAACTCAAAGTTTTGATTTAGTTTTATAATCTAAATTCAAACAAAACTAAGTTTTAGTTTGGCTTACTCAGGTCTGCAACTAAAAAACAGTATAGGATTTATTGACTGTTAGATTTTTACTCACTGAAACCAGAAAAATATTTTTGTTTAAGTTTAATTAAACGTGATTTTTTTTCTTTTTATCCTGAAATCTGGTATTTTATTCTTGAGTAAGAAACCATATTCAATAATGTGAAAATTTCATATTTCTAAGAATGGAGCTCAAAAGTTATGAAAACAGAACACTACAAATAGAAAATGCTCTCAATTTGAGGAATTAACAAAATCAGCAATATACAAAGATAAACTTCTAGTGTGCTTTAAAAAACTACAAAAATTCAAAGTTTAATCAAGAGGGAATGTATAATTTGGAACATAGTTACTTGTAATAAAATATGTTTTTTTTTTTTTTTCATCGCAGTTGTATTTTTCTAATGCAAACTGCTCATGTTTCTGCAATATTACTGTACATTATGGAGGTAAAATGGAGATCAATTTTAGATTCAATACCTTGAAAAAACATTCAATTAATCAGCTATAATAAAATCTTGAAACATGCAGCATAGTAGTGCCACCTATAGAGCAATTTACACCAAAAACTAAACAACATTAATAATATATATCAGGAACTGTCTGAATCTGTAGTTTGATAAAAAATCGTCCTTTAGTCCTTGAGATAGAGCTATTGCGATAATCATGAATAATGCAGCATAACAGTGTCATCTGTTGAGCGATTTACACCTAAAAGTAATGTGCACAAAGTTATATCAAAGATTAACTTAATCTGAAGTTTTATGAAAATACATATATTAATTCTTGAGAACTATTCATTAATTCTTAGAACTATTCTAGAAATTATGAATAATGCAGCATTGCAGCGCCATCAGTTGAGCAATATACGCTAATAACTATACAACTCAAGTTTATATCAAGGTGTAACTGAATCTAAAGTTTTGTGAAATTATGTGCATCAGTTCTTGAGATCGAGTGCCCATAAAATTTTTGTCCCATACAGACTCACAGGGTGACAGATATTTTCCAAAAACTATCAAATCGTGTTCAGGACCTTCTAAAACGTTTAAATACACCAAAAAAACTGGAAGTCAAAAATTTCATGAATTCAATACTTACTTCTTGAAAAGATAGAAAAAAGTAATAAATGCATGCTTCAAATTTTATGTTAAATTTTTAATTTTAAGATTACTATTAATCGGCATATTATTGAAATAATTTTGCACATGAATTAATTTTTAAAAAGATAAATTGTATTTAATTATATATCTAGATTTTTTTCATGTAATCCTGTTTTTGTGAAATTGTGAATTTCTTGTATATATACTTATACAAAATATATTCAGAATTTGTAAATAAGAAATTATTACTATTTTTAGAGTCTTATTTAGACATTTTTAATAGGGTCATTTATGCATATGTACAACTTGATAAGATTAAGCTGCTATATGGCATGAGATTTTTTTCTCTTCAATCACTGCATTTGTGAAAGATTAATTTGTAATTAAACTTTTTTCTGAAATGTCTATTTTCAAGAGAAATTTTGCGAACGGTCTTGTGTTTCAAACAAGAAAAAAAATGTGAAGGATCATTTCAAGTCTTCTCAAACAGATTTCTGATCAGAGATCAGATTACCCACATTAAAGTTTTCATGTGGGACACTCAACATAAAAATAAATAAAATAAAAAGTATGAGAATGTAGCTATTACAAAATTTTCACTATATTATTTCATAAATGAAATTTCAATTTTTCCAGTTCGGAAAAATTGAAAAATAAGCCTTCGGAAAAAACCCGAAAAAAAAACAGTTTTTTTCCCAATTTTTCCGGGTTTTTTTCCGAGCATTCCCATTTCTAGTTACGTTACATACAATAATGTATAATATTACACCATTTATGTCTCTTTAAATTGCACCATTATGTAAGCTAAATTGCTCCATAAAATTAAAAACAACAAGCTGCATCTTTTTTTTTTTTTTTTTTCAGTGCTTTTATTAAAAATTCACAATTTAATTTTTGGACATAAATAAATACATAAATGGATAATAATTACTACTTAAATATATAAGTAAAAAAGGTTAAATGTAAAATTAAAATTAAAAAAAAATGTACAAATGAAATGATTAGTTTTCATTCTCATCTGTTTTAGTAATTGCCTGAAAATTTCTTTTCAATTCGCCATCCTCAATCCCTACTTATTCCCCATGGCTGGTTATGATAATGTCTCTTTTATTCTACCTAATTATTAACCATCTAAATGACGTAGAGACTTTATAAAGCACCCCATGGAATTGAGCGACAGAGAGAAATTTTTCTCGCAGAGTAGGAACGTTTTTAGCTTAAGGCTACATTCCTAAGAAATTGAAAGAAAAAATTTAGCAAATATTGTTCATTTTACTTCTTTATTTTATTAATGTTTTTCATTCTTGTTATTAGTGATTATTTATTGTAAGTAATTAAATAATGAAATAATTTTGATTTAACATAGATACTTTTTTTTTCTTTTTTTACAAAAGAAACGTTTATTCTAGAAAAACAAAAATCAAATCTTGTTCAGAAGATAATGAAAACAATTTTATCATTGTAATGTATGGTATATTCAGCTGCATAATTTTTTTCCTTTATATGATTTAAAAAAGAAAAGAAAATAGTTGAACATAAATGTATCACATGAAAAATTAAAATTACATAATTTTATTACAAACGGGAAAAATAATAGTACGCATAGATATATAAGTAGAAAAGAATTTAGAAAATAAAAATAAAATAAATCGTCATTAAAAAGATCCTTATATGTAACATATCTCCATCTATTCTATGGAGTTATGTTACGCACACACACACACATATATATATGTATATATATAGAGAGAGATTTATATATATATATATGCACTGTAATATATATATTACAGTGCAGACATTAAAAATTCGCTATTTAATTTTTAAATAAATATATCAATGAAAAATAATTACTGCATGAATATGTAAATAAAAAAGATTAAATGTTAAATAAAAATAAAATGTACAAATGAAATGGTATTCGTTTTCATTCTGATCTGTTTTAATAATTGCAAGCAAATTTCTTTTCAATTCGCCATCCTCAATCCTTATTTAATCCCCATGGCTGGTCACGATAATCTCTCTTTTATTCTACCTAATCACAAACCATCTAAATGACGTAGAGACTTTATAAAGCACCCCATTGTATCAAGCGACAGAGAGAAATTTTTCTTGCAAAATAGGAACGTTTTAAGCTTAAGGCTACATTCTTAAGAAACAGAAAGGAAAATTTAGCAAATATTATTTATTCTATTTCTTTAATGTTTTTCATTCTTGCTATTAGTAATTATTTATTGTAAGTAATTAAATAATGGGCTGATTTTGTTTTAACATAAGAGAAAAAAAAAGAAATAAAAGAAACATTAAACAAAAACCAAATCTTGTTCAAAAGATAATGAAAAAAAAAAATTAAACCACTATAATGTGTTACATAATCAGCTGCATAATTTTTGTGTTTTAAATGACTTTAGAAAGAAAAAAATAGTTTTAGCATAAAATTTATCACATGAAAAATTACAATTATTTGTTCCCGCCCAGAAAAAAATATATATATTTATTTACTCAAATTTGAAAAAACTTGGAAATAAAAGTCATAAAAAATAAAAACGTAAAAACAAAACAAACATCAAATGCATTCGTTTTTAATACGCTCCATCAATTAATTTATGTAATAAAATTTTATTTTGATACTTAATTTTTTATATTTTTTTAATATGAAAAATCACAGCGGCATTAACTGTTACCCTTTTTAACAATTAAAAATGAACTTTATTAAGAGACCACCTCTCAGCGCCACTGATTTTTATTTTAAAAGTAACTTGAAGCGGTCACTTTCGGGAGGGTTTACTGTAATTTAATTATACTATTTTCACCTAATGCAGTATAAAGATGAAGTTTAGTGAAAGTGTGTATTAATTAGTAGTTTTTTTAATTATTTTTACAGTAAAATTTTTTTAATAAAAATAAAGACTACTTGGCATAATTTCAACTATTACTCAAGCAAAGCCATGCGTTTTGCTAGTAATAAAATGAAGTAAATCATGTCATTTTCATCAAAGAATACAAGATAAACAAAAATTATATGATCTGGTATACAACTGAGGAAACAAAATGTAATAAATTGACACATATGAACAATATAATAAATCCTAAATATAGACGAGATCATAGAAAATCAAAAAAAAAAAACTTAAAGTATTAAATGAAACTATAGTCGTTTTCAGTGCAATCTATTCAAATAACAATCAATCAATATCTCTATCGAATACTCAAATGGGACTCGCTTTTCTCAGTTCTTATTGGTAACCCCAAAAGCCGAATGCTATAAACTTCCCTTAAATCCCACTTAATTTCTAACCATCTAACAGACATAGCATCCCACAAAGAATTAGAGAAACAGTTTTCTGTGAAAATAAAAACAGGGAATTTTGCTATTTTAATATAGTGGGTGCGGTCAAATAATCAATTACACGCCTAAACTTTAAATTGCGAAGAATATGAAACTTTGTTTTGTTGTTACTGGTAGATTGTTAAACTACTTTCGGGATACATAGATTGAATACACGTGAGTTTATAAATTAAAAAAAAAAAAAAAAAAAACTTTCGCTCATTAAGTGAAAATTTATTATGAAGAAAATTTATAGGAGCGTTCCAAGACAAAATCTTCAAAATGTCTTCGAACCTTCCTTTACTAATTGTACTCTTCTTGACCTACAATATATGCATTAAAAAAAAAAAAAAAGAACCTCCGAGCTTTTACAAAGCTGTGCTTTTTGCTAGTCATTTATTTAGAATTACAGTCGAGTCTCTCTATAACGAAACTCAATCCAACGAATTTTTTGTAGAAACGGTCAATTTTTTCATGATTACATTAAAAATAATCTCCATATAGCAAAATATATATCTCCATTTAAGGAATTTTTTCTCAAAAATGTTCTTTCATATGTTCAGAAAACGCTTCAAATAATTTGTAGAATAACTTGTTTTCGTTGATTTCTGGTTTATATCTCATAGCTAAATTACTCTACCTTATTCCTTATGTCCAAAAAAGGATATTCAACCCTCCCCCCCCCCCCCCAAGAAAAACATCCTTTTAGCATGGTTACACTTGACTTTGTTTTAGCCAAAATGAGTGTGTGTTCTTGAAAAAAATTGTAACATATGCTTGCTACTGGAGCGATTTTCAACTATCACAAAGCATCCCAAAAGATAAAACTATTCCATTGTCGTCTTGAAAATGCTATTCGTTTCTTGGTTTGGATAGTAAGTCAGGAATAAGGAAGGGATAAGGGGTCAATTGCAGAAAAGGTCATTTTTTCAGCAGGTTTTCATCTACCTAAATTATCTCTCACTAATTTTAGAGTTTAGAGTGGATGTTTCTTGTCTGTGCACCTAGGAGCATTTTTTGTTGTGAGGGATCATTTGAATGAAGAATTGTTACTAAATGTCATCTATGCTGGTGTTATCGTCTACTGCATCTGCATAAAATTGCTTCTACGATAAGCATAACTCTCTCTGATAAAGTAATAATTTTAAAAATAACCAATAAGACACTGGAAAAAAGAAAGTGGCGAAAATGTTTGAAATTATGGAAAAATTCAGTTAAATACTTCAAAAACTTAATTAAACACCTCAAAAACAATTACGTTACAAAATTTAAACATTAAATATATTTTTTTTTCGTATTCTATTCAACGAACTTTTCTAAAAAACGAATTTTTTGAATGAACGATGGATTTCGTTATATAGAGACTCGACTGTATTTCATTTTCTTCTAGTTAATATAATGACTATTGTCACCTACTGCAGTGTAATAATGAAGTTTAGCGAAATTGTAGATTAATTAGTAATTTTTTAATTATTTTTGACAGTGTTATTTTTCTAATAAAAATCGAGGCATGAATACAACTTGGCATATTTTAAATATTACGCAGTCAAAACCATGAGTTTTTCTAATAAAAAAATTAAGTAAAACATGTCGTTTTCATCTAAAAATATACACTAAATAAAAATTGTATGATTTGGTTATACAACTAAGAAAACAATAAATAATAAATTGGCTTATATCAACTACAAAATAAATAGACATATATCAACAATATAATAAATCGACACATGAATATAGACGAGATCATAGAAAACCAAAATAAGGCGTAAAGTATTAAATGAAACCAGTCGTTTTCAGTGTCATCTATTCTTATAATAGTCAATCAATATCGCTATCAAATACTCAAATGGGACTCGCTTTTCTCAATTCTTATTGGTAATCCCAAAAGCCGAATGCGATAAACTCCCCTTAAATCCCAATTAATTACTAACTATCTAACATACATAGCATCCCACAAAGAATTAGAGAAATAGTTTTCTGTGAAAACATAAGCGTTCTTAACTTAAAGCTGCCCGTGAAATAAATTAAAAGGCTAACAATAATATAAAAAAATATTATAGATTCCTTTTTGCATTTTATTACTCTGTCACGATGTGAATGTTTTAATCGCTCTTATAAAAAATAAGAAAAAGTAGGGATTTTTGCTATTTTAATAGGTCAAAAAAAAAAAAAAAAAAAAAAAAAAAAGTTAAATTTAGAAGAAAAAGCACAAATAATATTCCATTTGATTTAGATTAAATTTATATAATTTAGTTGCACAACTGAAATAAGAATAAATCAGCACATAGACTTTGGAAATTAAAAAAAATAATAATAAAATAAATAGTGGTCATCAAAATTAAAGGTTAACGAGAAAAAGTAAGCTCATCAAGTTAATATTGCAATGAATGCTCAATGCAGAGATAGTTTATGTTAATTAAATGCTATTGAACACAAACTGCACTTCCGCGCAAGCATTAACGTCGGAAATATGCAATGATTAACAATGTGGGACGCAATGGACGTATGTAGGAATTCTGATCTGTAGTGTTGATTAATTAATCGTTTTTTAATTATTTCTGACAATGTAATTTTTCTATTATACATAAAGTCATAAATACTACTTGATATATTTTAACTATTATGCAAAGAAAATCGCGCGTTTTGCTAACAATAAAATTAAGTAAATCATGTCGTTTTCATCTAAAAATACGTGATAAACAAAAATCACGTGATTTGGTTATACAAATGAGGAAACAATGTAATAAATCAATATATATCAACAATATAATAAATCAACATATGATTATAGTCGAGAGATAATATGTAGAAAACCAAAATAAAGCGTAAAGCATTAAATGAAACCAGTCGTTTTCAGTGTCTTTTGTTCTAATAATAGTCAATCAATATCTCTATCACATACTCAAATGGGACTCGCTTTTCTCAGTTCTTATTGGTAATCCCAAAAGCCGAATGCGATAAACATCCCTTAAATCCCAATTAATTACTAACCATCCAACAGACATAGCATCCCACAAAGAATTAGAGAAATAGTTTTCTACGAAAACATAAACGTTCTTAACTTAAGGCTGCTCATATAATAAACTAAAAGGGCAATAATAATAATAAAAAAATACTGCAGATTCCATTTCTGTACTTTATTATTCTGTCACGTTGTGAATGTTTTAATCGCTATTATTAAAAATAAGAAAAAATAGGGAATTTTATTGTTTTAATAGGTGGAAAGAAAAAATAAAATAAACGAAACAAAGTTAAATCAAGCAGAAAAAATTACACATAATATCATATTTGATTTAAATTACAATTATATAATTTGGTTGCACAAGTGAAGGAAGAATAAATTGGCACGTGGATTTAGGAGATTAAAAAAAAAATAATAAATTAATAATTTACACCATAGGGTCGTTCAAGTATTACGCAAGCATTAAAGGGAGATGGAGAGTCCAGTGTCTGCTTATTTTTGCTGAGAAGGAGTAGAAGGAGGGGAGGGGGACATTATAATTCTTAGGTAAGCATTAGACAACGAATCAAAATTATATTTTAACAACAAAAAGCAAAAAAACATGATTTGGATGAGCATTCTGCGGACGTTTAACTATGTGAGTAAAAAGGTATGGAGTAAACAACGACTGAAAAAAAAGAACATTCCAGCCCATCACTACACTAAAAACACAATAAAAGACAATGCAGAAACATGGATTCAAGGATCTTGGTCATCAGACTGGAAATGTGAGTGTCAAACACGTAATATTCTTATGACTTTTGTTAAATTTTTTAGTTGTGTGCCTAAATAAGTTAGGCCGGCTATATTTCATAAGTTTTTTTTTCTTATCAATGTGATTAATAATAAAATATTAAAAACTATACTGTATTCTATGAATTGTTTGAAAAATAAGTAATACTGTATTAAGGGTGTATTCGAAAAAAAGCTTTTACACCTTCAAAAGCTCGAAATTTTCTGATACAATTTCAGACACATTTTTAAAAGTAGAAACATGCAACTTGCTGAGGAGATTTTTGAAGGGACATATAAGGTGCCGTGTGATGTCATTTTACGCTCAATTCATTAGAATTTGATTTATAAACTATTATCTTCTTAGTATGACCCTTTTTTTCGTTCCCAGATCTCCGGCTTCGGAAAAATCAGTTCAAAACGCCGTTTTTGATTGCTTTTTTTGCAATATTTTCCGAATTTGTCAAAGAATTTACAATCACGGCATTTTGTGTACTTTCTATATAAGACAATTTGCCAGTTTGATGCATTTGAGAGCAAAAATGAATTTAAAAATAAATCAGAAAATAAGCAGTTTGAATCGAAATACACCCTTAAACCGATTTTATTTTTCTTTGGTGCCACAATTTCTACCTATCTATTTATGTAAATTTGCAAATTATATGTAAATTAATTTATTGCTGTAATTTTAGTAACTGTAATTGTTGTGTTAGAGTGTTGATGTTAGAGTGTCATAAAATCTTATGTAAGCAAACGGCGGGTGGCAGGTCCTAGTATTTACTTATTTTTCCTTACAAAGAGAGGAGATGGGTACAAAATGATTAAAATTATGCTTACATAATATTTGAATGTCTCCCATGCAGTTTTCAAATAAAATTACATGATACACAAGTAAAAACTACAAACGACGTTTAAACGCACAAATCTCGTAAATACACCCCCCCCCCTAAAAAAAAACGTTAAATTGGCTCAAAGAAACCAGCTCGTTTATAACCCCGAGTACTTGCTAATGAATAATAGAAAATGTGACAGCAAAGAGTTTGAATACTTTAAAGAAATGACGCAACTGACAGGAAATAGCTTAAAAGAAGGAGCCAGTACGAAAGATCTCTCCACAGTTGTGAAAGAAAAGGGGTGCTAGACATATTAGGCCCGTCAAATCGACATAAATAGATGCAAAAATTCTGTTAGAAAATTTTGTTTTTAAAATGTTTATGCTGATGATAGTAACAAAAATTAATGCTTTTTTAACAAAATATCTCGAGATTAAATTTTGTGGAGCCAAAAAACCACAGAATTTTCGGACTTTTTTCGGGTTTTTGCCTAAAACTTAAAAATTATAAAAATTTTGCGTACCATACTCAATTACAAAAAGAAACTACATTAAATTCTCTACAAATTTCAATACAAAATTGTTTTTCTAAAGCCATTATTAAGCGCGCTACAGTTTTCTGAAAATGACTCTTTTTTTTTTTTCTAACTTTGTGAAAAAATCCCAAAAACGAAAATTTAATACCATTTTTCATTATTTTACTCTCTTTAAGGTGACTTATTTATATCACAGGTATTTGCATGACAGAAATCATGATTAATTACAACGGTAACATTGAAAAAAAAAAAATTAAGAACATTGCAACTTTTTTTGTTACAGCGTTTAATTGGAGAACATTAATATTACGTATTTAATTGAACGTAAGTAAAAAATACTTACGTGACATTTTAAATGTATTTAATAAATTCTGGAATGCTTTCGGATTGATCGATTTGGTTTGTCAACCTCAGCTTGAAGAGCTAACGAACAGTTCCTTATTCTTCAATAGTCTTGATATTCTTTGAGCATGTTTGACATAATTTACGTGGTCGTGAAAGTCATCATCGTTGCTGGTTTCGACAGTTTCCCAGGCATCATCTTCATCATCCATGAGTGAAAAGAACATTGTGGTAATTGTATTTGTATGACATGGTTGAAAAACACTCTTGAAATGGATCAGGTAACTATCATGACATCAGACTATTCTTCTGCCTGGTCAACTCGAATTATGTTATTTTGAAATTCTGTTTTAACCGTTTAAACGCCAATGTTCCCAAATGGAAACATTGCATTATTTGTAATATAAAATACATATTTTCCAATATAATAACGATGTCCTTTTTAAATATAAAATATAAGGTTGATTTAAACTTTTGAAAAAAAAAATATTTATGCTTAAGCATTTATCACAGATATAAGGAAAATGTAAATTGAATAATTTGCATAAAAAATATATTATTTGCTTTTATCGGTTTCTATCTATTACTTAAATTTGACCGCTAGAAATCTAAATGTTTTTGGAATTCGAGAAAATACTCAAGAACAATATACAATAGCATACAGCGGGAAATAATTTGTTATATTTGCATAGGTTGTCAATCAATAATCATGTTCCAAAATGCGAACACTGAAATAAAAACAACAACAACAAAAAAAAAAAAAAAAAAAAAAAAAACGCAGAAATATTTTCTTTATTATTTTCTAAATTTGTATGCATAAATTTAAACATTTGACAGTCATATAGGAAAAACATTATTATAATTACATTGCGATATTAATTAGGCGTGTTAACAGTTAAGCAATGAAACGAAGTGGCTCTTTTTCTGTCATTGGCTAGAAATTTGTCTTGAGGGAGTCCCTAGAGCATTTTTGCTGCAACAATGACATCAGGAGAAGCATGCATTCTAGATCGACGTACTCTTTCTGCACTTTTCGTTCCATTCTGTTCTCGATCAGATGAATATCCCTCAAACTCAATCGCTACCATTGACCCCAAAATTTTCTCAAGGTAAAAAATATAACTTTTAAAATTAAATTTAAAGAAAATACTTCGAGCCCAAGTTACTTTATGAAGAAGGTACCCTCCATCAACAACAAAAAACTTATATTTTCCAATGAGATCCAGATTGTCTAATGGGATAACCGCACTGCAGAACGAAGATTTTATTCCCTTTCTCATCCCTCCATCGGAGATCAGAGACATCGGATAGGGAGCAAGTTCATATGTTAGTAGATTTAACACGTCTTCATCACTCTGTTTCATTAAACAAACCCTTTGGATAGAGTCAACGGATAAACAGATGTAATGTAACGTTTCCGAATCTTAAACTGGAAACATAAGCCAAAATTACTACCTTAAACATTTTCTTGAATTTCACACTAATGAAATTTTCACCAATCTGACTCCTGCCTATCTCACTTCTCCAGCCAAATGACAGTTAATGGCAGCGTCAGCCCCTCCAAAAATTTCAATACTGATAGATAGATGTTACATAATCACTTTCTGTAAAGGATGATGCACTGACAATCAATCTCTCTCTCTTTTCTTTTTTTAATCGCTAGTTCCTCCGTTCGTAATTGCTTTTCTTATAGGGTTTCCAGAATTTGTGCTACTTCTGCCAGCCTTTCTAAAAAATTTGACTTCTCATCCATCAATATGTGTATTTAATTTTCATTGTTAGTGATGAAAGAAAGTTTTTCGGATTGGGAGGTGAAAAATTGGTCACTTTCTGTAAAGTTAAAAAAAGTGACATTTTCAAAAATTCATAGCGCACTTGGTAATGGGTTTAAAAAAACATTTTTGTTACAAAATTGGTACAGAATTTAGTGTTCTTTATTTTTGTAATTAAGTATGGTACACAAAAAATTTATAATTTTCGCGTTGTAGGGAAAAATCTAAAAAAAGTACGAAAATGTTGTAATTTTTTGGCTTCACAAAGTTTAGCCGCAAGATATTTTGTTGGAAAACTATTAATTCTTCTTACTAAAATCCCCATAAACATTTTAAAAACATAAAATCTTCTAGCAGAATTTTTGCATCTATTGGCCCTTTTTTCTGACAATTTGACTGGCCTATATCGCTAACTAAAGTTTTTTTTTTCGGGAGGGGGGGGGGGGGTGGAGGGCGGTTGTATTTAGGAGATTTATTCTTAAATCAAAAAGGGCAACTTTGTGATATATGTTTTAATTTATTTTTGTTCGGAAAATGCATGAAATTAGCAGGTGTTGTTATTCAGAAACTGTCTAATTGCACTCAATTGAAAAAAAATAGATCTTTTATAACAAGCCTTCAAAGTTGACGTTTTTGGACACATTTTCCGTCGAAAGCAGAAAAACCGGTTGAAAAGCAGGAGAAAAACGGATGATTGCGTGATCGAAATAGCTTAGAACTGGATAGGTAATTTAACTCTCGTAAAATGGAAAACTTAAGTTCGATTTGAAATCGCTTCCACAGTCAGGCATTCCAATTTTATATATTTCTGTTAAAAAATAAATTTGTAAATGTGTCAAATTGTTTTACGCTTCTTGAGCGGAGCAGTTGAGAACACCATTAAATGTTGTTTGTAGCTTTTAACTTGCGTATTGAAATTCGTAAAAAGTGTTAAAATTTTGCTTAAAATTACATGATATATTAAAATTGTATGATTTGGTTATAGTACTGAGGAACAATAAAATAAATCGACACATGAATAGAGCAGATTAGAGCCATTCTTTCTAATAACAGTAACCCATATCTCTATCAAACACACAAATGAGATTCGCCGTTCTGAGTTCTTATGGGGAAATCCCAATGCTGAAAGATGTGATAAATTCCCTTAAATCCCAATTAATTACTAACCTCCTGAAAGATATAACATCCTCAATTCCTAATAAAGCGCCTTAAACGAAGAATTAGAGAGATACTTTTCTGAGAAAATAGAAGAATAACAAACTTAAGATTACATGTGGTAGAAACCGAAAGGGAAATTAAAACAAAATAACATTGTAAATTGTATTTTTGATTTTTATTACTTTGTCATATTCCGAATGTTTTAAAGCTTATTATAAAAAATTAATTAATGGAAACAGCAGTTTTGCTATTGTAATAGAGTTAAAGTGAAAAAACTGAATTCTATGAAAAGAAAGTTTAATCTAGAAGAAAAAGAATGATAAAAATATAATCACATTTAATTTAAATTAAAATCGCATTATTTGATTTTACAAAGAATGAATGAATAAAATTAATCGACACATGAATTGCATAGGGGAACGTACACTATTACTCTTGAGACCATTCGAGAAAATTTTTATATATAATTCTAATTATTTTATTAAAAATTATAATTAAGATAAAAATAACCACTTGTGTTGTGGTCTATTCTTATAAAATATACCTAATATTTTACAAAACGTATTTTGCTTGTCTGCATAATAAACCAAAATTTTGTTACCCTTGTGACATTCTGGTCACAAGAGTAAGAAAATTTTGGTTTAATATATAGAGAAATAAGGACTTTTTGTTACAAATTAGATGTACGTTAGGAAAGTGGAACACAATGGTATTTAATTAGTTACATCAATTTATATTTTAATTACATTTTTAATAAAATATTTGGGATTATTTATCAAAATTTCCTCGAATTCTCACGAAATTTCTGAATGGACGTTCCCACAGATTTTACTTTTGCTACCCGAGAGAGACTGCTCAGACTAGCAAAAGCCTGTAGAGCATAAATGTCACTACCGGCCCCTTTTTATTAAGACAAAAAAAAAAAAAAAAAAAAAATACAAATTTCAGCCAAAGCTGAGTCCGCCAAAATACACGACATTAAAAAAAAAGCATAAATGATATGATACTATTATTTTTTCGTCTTATTTATTCTAATTACGTTGGTGTTGATTCTAGGTCAAATTGACCAGTGGGCAGTGTCCGGCAGCCCTTTTTTTACTAGTTTATGTGCCCAGTTTCTTTTTTAATTAATTTACTCATATCGTGTACTTTGCTGTCACTTTTCATGCGCCTTTGCAAGTCATTTCTTATTCTGGTCGAAAATAGGGGAACTCACAAAATATGTCCACTGATCGCGGGAAATAAATTTAAATTTCGTCATTTGTTCGTGGGGAAGAATCACAAAATTCGTCAACCGTTCTCAGTAAAACGTTACAATATTCTACTCTTAAAAAATTACTAAACAAACCAACTGAAAATATTTTTTGTAAACAAGGTAAATGAGTGCATATTTTGAAAATAGCGTGCGCTTTTTTAAAAATTGCACGAAAATTCTCATGGGATTCGATGGTATCAGTTCTTGTTGGTAAATACCAATGGTGATAAATGTGATAAATCCCAATTAATTTCGATCCACCTAAACGAATTAGCACTCTTATAAAATGCCATAAAGGACCAAGAATTGGAAAGATACTTTTGTAATAAAATAAAATCCCTCTACATTTTGTAGTCAGATATTACGCAAGTAAACTCTTGATGAAAATTCAGAAAAGAATAAATCAAGCTTGTAAATTAATTTCATCCATCATCGTAAATTTGAAATCACAATCAAGAAAGAAGAAATAAATTATCTACAACGTCACTTATGTTCAAAAACGAAAGTGATAGTGTAAACAAATCATTACAAGTTTACATCATCATAATCATCTCATCATAAATACTGATTTAAATGACAAATGAAAAATAACTGTCAAAATATAGTTTATTGAACAATCTATGAAATAAATAACTTTAATTAACTGTTTTATTATGTAGACCTTTAACTCATATTTTTTTTCTCTTTTTGATATTGATAATAATGTCTTTTTTATGTATTTCACAGATATGATACAGTAGCGCAGTAGAGAGGAGCTTTTAATGTGAGCTCCGCGTATGTATCATATAATACAGTAATTTTCTTTCAAAAACCAGTGTAATTTTTATTTGTGTGTGTGTGATCCCTAAGTACATCTCCAAATGTTTTATATGGAGAAATGATTTGATGGCCTGTGCAGATATAAAAAAAATATGAAGGTAAGTCAATCTTATCTATCTCTACTCTTAATGATTTTACATAAAATAGATGAGGACTTACTCGCGCAATTTGATTAATAGTGTCTAACACACTTAAGGCTAGATGTGGCAAAAATTGAAAGGGTACAAAATAATAATAATAATAATAATAATAATAATAATAATAATAATAATAATAATAATAATAATAATACTGCTAATTGTATTTCTGCTTTCTATAATTTTCTTACATTCTGAGTGTTTTGGTTGTTATTATTAAAAATAAATGAATAAATTGGTAATTTTGCTATTTTAATAGGATAAAAACAAAAACATAAAATCGAAAATTAAATGTAGAAAAAAAATGCAGAAATAAAATAACATTTGATTCTAATTACAAATATATAATTTGTTTATACAATAGAAAAAAGAATAAAATTAATCGACACGTAATAAATTGTAGTTATTTAAAAAATCAAAATAAAATAAAATATAAATGATATCATTCATGTTCAGACTTATTGATTTTAGTAACAGTGAATCCATATCTCTATCAAACACTCAAATGGGATTAGTTATTCTCACTTCTTATTAAATCCCAATGGTCGGATGTGATAAACTTTCCTGAAATCCCAATTAATTACTAACCACCTAAACGACAAGGATCCGTTTGAAGCAATTTACGGAATAAGAATTGAAGAGATACTTTCTATTAAAATAGGAGATTTCTAAACTTTAGGCTACATTAAAAAAAATGAAAAGGTAATTAAACAAATACTATACATTGTATTTTTAAATTTTATTACTATTTCACATGCTAAGTGTTTTTTCAGTTATTGTTAAAAAATACGTAAATTAAGTGGTAATTTTGCTATTATAAAAGGTTAAAAGCTCTGAAACGTGAAATCAAATCTAATCTAGAAAAAAAAAAGTCAGAATAAAAAAAAAAAAAAAAGTGTGATTCAAAATACAATTAAGTAGTTTGTTTTTATAACAGTAAAAAAGAATGAATATAATCAATATATCAATAGTACAGATTTGAAAAATATATAAATAAAATAAAAAATAAACGATACTATTCGTTTTAAGTGCTATTTATTCTAATAACAGTCAATTCACATATCTATCAAGCACTCAAATGGGATTAGTTATTCTCAGTTCTTATTAAATTCCAATGGGCCGGATGAGATAAACTCCCTGAAATCCCAATTAATTGCTAACCACCTAAACGCCACAGTATCCTTATAAAGCAATTTACGGAATAAGAATTAGAGAAATACTTTCTATTAAAATAGAAGACTTCTAAACTTAATGCGGAAGAAATTGAGAGACAGAAATACTGCAAATTGTATTTTAGCACTTTATCACATTCTTAATGGTTTAATAGTTATTTGTTAAAAGGAATTAAGTTAAATGGTGATTTTTTATGTTTAGATAGGGTTAAAAAAAAAATCAAACGATGTAAATTCACATGCTGGCCACGTTTTAATATTTAAAAGCTCACTCTAGTCATTCATAAATACCCGGATGATAATGTTAAGTCTACGGGGGCGTTATTTTCAAATATCGCGCTCAAATTTTAATATTTCTACACGATTTTTTTTTAATTTTTTTTTGGCATAGGATAGCTGAGGACGATTTACAACCTGGCTAGTTTTCGTTTTTTCGAATCTAGTTTCAGATTTTTCTTTAAAAATTACTTTAAATCTCGGAACTAATTCTGAAATTAAAACTATCATAATATATATATATATATATATATATATATATATATATATATATATATATATATACAGGGTGTCCGAAAAGTCTGGAAACGGTCAAATAACTCGAAAAATACATATGAGATTGAAAAACGTAAATATACGTGTTAAATATTTTTAAATAAGCTACTCAGTGATACCAAATTTGACCTTCGTAACCGACCCCCTGGGGGTCAGAGGGGGTCCAACTTTGAAATCTTAAATTATAACCCCCATTTTTTATTGCAGATTCGGATTCTACGGACAAAAATACGTAACTTTTGTATTTGATGTTTATTTCGAATCCTCGTTTATCACGGTGTAATTGAGCATATTAAATCGATACATATTTCGGCTTTTCCAACGGGATTTTCCCTAATCGAAACTAATTGGGGAGAATTTATGACATCAAATTCCTCGTCTTTTGCAATAATAGCGTTTCCTGAAAATCACCCGTGCCGATTATTTCGGTAGTGCTACACAGTTAAAAATTTGATCCATTTGCTGTAGCGTCACTCCACAGCTTTTATAGAATATCTCTTTCATGACCAATGAGAATGTTCCATAACACAGTAAAGTACACTGTAAAAAAATTGACCTTTTTGCTGCATCGTCATTCCACCGCTTTTATAGAAAACGATTACTTTACTGTGTTATGGAGCATTCTCATTGGTCACAAAAGAGATATTCTATAATAGCTGTGGAGTGACGCTGCAGCAAATGGGTCAAATTTTTAACAGTGTAGCACTATTGAAATAATCGCCACGGATAATTTTCAGGAAACGCTATTCCTACAAAAGACGAGGAATCTGACGTCAAAAATTCCGCCCAATCAGTTTCGATTAGGGAAAATCCCGTTGGAAAAGCGGGAATATGTATCGATTTAATATGCTCGATTACACCGTGATAAACGAAGATTTGAAATAAACATCAAATACAAAAGTTACGTATTTTTGTCCGTAGAATCCGAATCTGCAATAAAAAATGGGGGTTATAATTTAAGATTTCAAAGTTGGACCCCCTCTGACCCCCAGGGGGTCGGTTTCGAAGGTCAAATTTGGTATCACAGAGTAGCTTATTTAAAAATATTTAACACGTATATTTACGTTTTTCAATCTCATATGTATTTCTCGAGTTATTCGGCCGTTTCCAGACTTTTCGGACACCCTGTATATATATAAATGTAACCAAAATCGAAAAGTTAAAAAATAGCCCGGTTGTAGATCGTCCTCAGCTATCCTATGAAAAAAAAAATCTTGTAAAAATATTAAAATTTGAGCGAGATACTTGAAACCAGGGTTCTCGCTGTCGCTCGCCATTGTGCCAAATTGTGACTAAATTCTTCATTTGGCGAGTAAACAAGCGATTAGATTCGCCAAATTGCTAGTGCTCATTTTTTGCTTTTCCTTTCCTTTCTTTTTCGTTTTTCATACATATGCATAAATATATATTTTTAATATATTTATAGCGGATAGTTGAAATTAAATTAATATCAGTCGTTTTTGCAGTTATTAAAACTTCGATTATTACAGAACATATTGAAAAAAAGGGGGATACATTAAAGGATTAAAGATATTTTTTTAGTGTTACATGACGAATCTATATTGCTAATACTTTTTTCATTTGGCGAATGTTTTTATTTTTAATTCGCCAAATTACTAATGTTGGCCAAAAGTCAGCGAGAACACTGCTTGAAACTAATGCCCCCCCATAGACTTAACATTATCATCCGGGTCTCTTTGAAAGACCCGAGTGGCATCTTAACTGATGCGATAGAAAATGTAGCATAACTAGTGTGAAGCGATAGGTGAGACTACAAAATTGAAAGATGAATAAGAAACATGATTAATTCATAGAATGGTGTTTTTGTACCAAACCTTTTCTACAGGACTGCTATAATTAATATTCACCTATTAAAAGTCTCTGGTGATTGTACTAAAATTCCAAACAAAACATAATTTCGGTAGTATTTGTAGTTAAGCTGAAAATTACAAGCTAAACTATAAAAATTGAAATAAGTAGTGGTCTGTGCCCGTAAAGCATGGTGACGTCACTGCAACGTCGTTGTGAAGTCACATTGTGACTTTGTGACCATCGATTGTCGATGTGACGATACGTGACGTCGATGTGAAGTCACAGTGACTAAAATGTGAAGTCGTTAAGGTCGTTTTAGAGCTCTTTTGTGACGTTTCACAAAGTAGTCATAATGTGACAAATTTGTGAAAAATGTATCATTTGTGACTAATTTGACATTAACATTGTGACGAAACTGTGACAAGAGCGACGATATTTAAATTGCCAGAAACATGTTTTTTAAAGTAAATAACATGTTTTGAAGGATATTTATAAATTTCTAAAGATTTTTAAGAAAGTCACATCTCAGTCACAATGTTACGTCACTGAGTGGTGACATTTTGGTCACAGATGTGATGTGACCAAAGTGACTCACAGTGACGGCACTGTGACCATGCATGCTATTAGGGTGAGATCGGTAACATCAGCTAAAGGTTAAGGTACAATTCAAAGGTAATTTTATAATACGTTAATAATTTTCAGTCAGTTAATTTTGTGCGATAACAATATTTGCTTTCACTATATAGGGAAATTGTTATCCCTATGCAGAGTTGCCACAACCATTGATTTGTTTTATCATTTTATTCACCAAAATTTTCAAAGAATAATTTATGCTGTACATTTCTAAAATACTTAATCTTTCTAGTTTTATTACTATTGTTTCGAAATGGCAAGGCAAATACTAGACAAAATAATAATAAAAAAATATTTATCTTTTGCAACCCTGTATGCGCATATGTAAATTAAATATTCAAATACCCTGATAATATATATATATATATTACCAAAGGTAAAACAAAAATTGCTTTTAAAATATAAGAAATTCACTTAAGGTGATTAGACTAAAAAAATATAAGCACGTTTAGTTCTGTTTTTTAGAATCTTTTCAGCAGTTTCATTTAATTCAACTAAAAATTAGTTCAGACAAAGCAGTTTTATTGAAAATGTAATTTCCTTCATGTATATTACAAGCCAGTTCCTTATTAATGATCCATTAAAAAAATAAAAATATAAGATAGAAAAATACAATCTATAATAATTAAAAATCATCACAGAAATTTTTTTTTACAGATATTTATTAGCTTTACTTAATTTTAAAAGAAGAAAAAGAAATCTCATTTTTCAAAGAACAAAAATGGCCGCTCAAGTACAGGTTTGTACATTCCAAAAGAGTTTCATGCGGGAAGCTTCAAACTCAAAAGCGCAGCAGGGATCAATTCTTCGATGCAGAAATACTTTAGGAAAAAGAAGAAAAAAGAAGGAAAAAAAAAACTTTCAAGAAAAAGGTTGGTTTAAAGGAATGGGATGGTACAGTAAAAGAAATGGAATTCAGTTAGATTAAAGCCCGAGTTCGAATTTCAGAAGATAAGGAGCTAAGTAACAGGTAGGAGATAGAGTAGTGTGAATGTTACTCAAGATTTATACGTGGTTTCGGTCGATTACAGAAATTGAAATAAATGGCGGTGAAAGAGTACATAAAGTTGAGATGTTTGTAAAATGTTTTTCGGACTAAAAAAAATGAAAAAAAGAAATGATTTCTGGAGTTACACAGAAATTTGAAAGTAAAAACAAAAACAGAAACAAGAAAAAAAAACCGAAAGTAAAAAAACGAAAAGCCGTTTGAATATTTTTTTATGCTGGTAAACACAAATTTTTCTAACATTAAATTTGTTATAACAATTTTAAAATCATTAAAAATGGCGAGTATTTTGTATTTTTGTATTTTAAATGATATATGTATCTTTTTCTTTTTCTCTTTTATATTTATACATATTAATTATTTTTATGATATTTTTATTTTATGAAAGTTTTCATATTTCTTAAAATAATTGGTCAAAATCTGTACATAGATTTTTATTTATGTCTACATAAATTTTTTATACAATGAATAGAAAGATGCAAATATTAATTACGTGAAAAGCTTTGACTTACAAGAGCTCAAATGTTCAGGATGTAGCTCTTTTTTTTACTAAAATTGTAACACAAAGTATAACCTAATTCATTAAAAAAAATTTTTTTAAATGTTTCATGTACATTTCAAATTATTTTTTTAGTTGCATCGTAAAGCTTATAACAAGAATATTACAAAAGAAAGACGAAATATTATGCATCAGGCATATGTTTAGAAAATTTTTCCAACTCCAACAAAATAATATTGAGGAATTTCATTATTTTATCTAACAAAATGAGATATTTAAAAAGGCAATGTATTTTTTTAAGTAATATGAATTTGTTTTCTGCAATCGCTGTCTATGTCGATGTTACTTAGTCTTACAACCGTATTCTTTCGAGCGTCTCTGTAAATGAGCAATTAATAGTATGGATTCCAAATATCAAAAGCAAGCATGTCGTTATCCATCTTAGGAACATTATGTTTAAAGTATCGTAACATCATATATCACAAACGATTTTTTACGTCATGTATCATAATACAATGAAATTTTTTTTATGTATCCCTGTAAATGACTTCTAAATGCTGCTTTCTCTACATTCCAGAAAAAACTGTTTTATTTTACCTATGTGATGCATATCTATCTCATTATGTTTCAAGCGTCGCAACATCAATAAAATGAGCCATAAACGATTTTTCTCCATTGATAATGATGTAACGGAATTACTTTGTGTTCCCTGTAAACGAATTATAAATGATACATACTTAAACCTTTGTAACATATCCGAGTATAAAGACACATACGAATAATATACAGACATAATACAAACAAGATACAGGATACATACATTATTTGTATGTACCATTATGATTTAATTGCAGGCGTTATTTGTGAGTGTAAGTATGTTTTAATACGTCCGAATATATTTACATAAGTTAGAGCACGACCAGACAAACAGACAAACCAAATTGATAAACACTATTCAACAATTTTTTAAAGTGTTAAGAAGCAGACCATAAGTAAGTAACAAAAATCCTGCCTTTTTTTTTATCTGATTATTCTATTTTCAAAGCCATTTCAAAATATTTCAAAATAATATTTATAAAATCTTTTCACAGATTATGGAATAGATGAAATACGTTTTGTTTGCTTTCTCTTTTTCATTAGATTTCAAATTACTTCAAAGACTTCTTTAAAAGAATTTTGAAAGAATTCGTATTTTTCAGAATATGTATCGTTTAATATAAAACTGAAAGAATGTTTGCTAGTTACATTATATTTTTTATATTTGACTGTTGGAAGAAAAAAAAAACTTTTAAAAGAAATTGGGACAAAAAAATGTTTAATTTAATACGCTGCATTAACGATTCCAGTCAGCGTTAATAACCAGTAATCCGCTTTTTTTATTTTAATTACTGGATTAATTTTCAGTTTATGCTAAATATGTGGATTCTTTAAAAATTGGGAAAACTAATCTTATTTCTGATAAACAAATAAAAAAGCAAGAAAGAAAAATTTTGCGTCAAGCATTATAAAGCATTTTCCAAGACATTCATGTAACAAAACTTCGCCATTTCGTAAGTTAAAGAGAATATCTTAATAATTTGGAAAACTCATAACACATTTAAAACACAATTATAGAAATTATCATCTGTAATCTGAAAGATAACCGAAATCTTTGGCATAATCCTGTATATTATCTACAGAACTGCACGAATAGTGATTGGATACTGCACGAATAGTGATTGGATACTGCACGAATAGTGATTGGATACTGCACGAATAGTAATTGGTTTGAGCACATTGGATAGTGAAAAATGATGTATAAATTGATAATTAGGGAAACTCATAGCACATTTAAAACACAATTACAGCAATTACTAACTATAGTCCGAAAAATATTCGAACTCTTTTGCGCAGTCCTGTATATGATCTATAGAACTAGATGAGTACTACATTAGATAGTGAAATATGATATCTAAGTTAATAATTTGGAAAGCTAATAAAATATTTAAAGCACAATTACAGCAATTACGATCTATATATAAAGATATCCGAAATCTTTTGCGCAGTCCTGTATCTGATTTATAGACCTGTATAAACGCTATATTAGTATTCTAAAATCTAATTCAGGAAATGCATAACACAGTCAAAAATTCCCCTTTAACAGTTTTCATCAATAAGCGGAAATATATTCGAATTCTTATGCGCAGCCCTGCATTATTCTAGTTCTGCTGTACATCGGTGGCTCATGCAGCGACAAGAACTGAACATCCTGCTAAACCCCCTGTATGAAAACAGCTGAAGTGTAAAATAATGAAAAAAAAAAGCTGGTTTTATTAAATATCTTGATGGAGATTCACTCGTTTTTACTACGATTGATTGGCTGAAGGAGAAATTTAAAATGAAAATCAAAATTGTAGTAGTATTGAATTAATATTGAAGCATTACACTGTAAAAAAAAAAAAAAAAAAAGAAAGAAAGAAAGAAAGAAAGAAACTGTTAGATTTACAGCAAAAACTACTGGTGGCAATGTTGTCAGCAATTTTTGCCGTAAAAATTGCAGTAAAATTAGATGTAATAAAAAATTACATTTAATTTTACTACAATTTCTACGGCAAAAACTTCTGGCAACATTGTTAGTTTTTGCCGTAAATTTACCATTTTTTTTTTTTTTTTTTTTTTTTTTTTTTTTTATACAGTGTGTTGTGACTACTTTTTGAAACATTAAGATTTATGAGTGAGATTGAAAAAAGTTTTGGAATTAATACATGCTACTAGCTTTTTTTTTTGTGTGTGTGTGTGCAAATTATTCTTCAAATTACTATAATTACATTCTCACGAATATTTGTATTTTAGATTGCGAAGAAAAAAATATTTGTAGCACGCAATGAAAATGTATAATCACAATTGCACAATGAACGTGCAAAATTAGTATCACCAATCAATGTGTAGTTTCGTAGAAAACCGACTTTAAATTATTGATTTTTATAATTTAATTTAGAACCTCATATGAGGCGTAGCTGAGCAACAGTATTAATGTCTTAGAAGAATTTATGATAGTGAACCCCTCAAATGTTGAGTGCATTTAAAAAATTTTATAATCTTTCAATTATTTGCTGATATTGAATTATTTTGTTCAAAAAAATTTAGTAACTTAGTAGGTCAGAAAATTTTGTAGCTTTTGCGCGCACACACACACACACAAAAATAAATAAATTAATTAATTAAAAAAAAAAATCCGCGACAATTTTTATTAAACTATTTTATGCAAAATTTACAAATTTAATCAGATGGCTTATAAAGAATAAACGCCTATTAATAATTTTGGGACACACAACAGATTATTCATGAATTTTAAAAATATCTACAGGTATAATAAAACCTTAATGAAAAAAAATTTATACCTATAACCATGAGATCTGTTGAAAAGTTTTAAAATTATCCTTCCTAACAATAATAATATCGTTATATTGCACTGAAATATTGCCTCATATTTAAAAATCAAAATATATTCCTTTACTTATCTATCTACAAGTACGATTTTTTTCAATTAATAAAAAAACACAGAATTGCATTAATAAATAAATAGCTTTAACAAAATCATTCTTAAATATGCTCTTTTTTATATGAAGATTATAGAGATTTGCCTATTATAATATTAAACGCGTTCTACTTAAGGAAAATCAAAATTGATGAAAGATGTGTTTAACATAGTAAAATATTTTCAAAAACAGAACATTTTTTTCATTCTAGGGCATAATGCAGAATTTTAATCGATAAAAAGAAGTATTATGTTATTATGTAAATTTTAGTATGAACAACAACAACAAGAAAAAAAAAGAACTTTTTTATAAAAGAAAAGCTTTATGGACTTCCTTTCTTTCAGAAAAAGAAAGTTATTATTATTTTTTTTTAAAAGAAAGTAAGTGGATTCAAGTATGAGTTAATTTAGTATAAATTTCTTGATTTTTTTTCTTTTTTAAATATACTTAGTTTAAAAAATATTTAAAACAGCAAAGGTCGATTAAATAAAGAATTTTTTTAATTTATTATTCCAAGCAAAAATAAATCTTTTAAATAGAAAAAAGATTAAACATGTAAATTAATATGTAACAAAATTTGGTAATATAAAAAGTACAATATTATAACATAACTTTCATGTAATACAGATTTTGCATTAAAAAGGTATGTGAAAATCAAACATCGAACATGATTTGTTTACAAAAGGATTACAAAAGTTTTACGAAAATTTTATTTTACAAACTGAGAGCTTATCGCATTAGTTACGTGGGGAAAAAACGCCCATTAATTTATAATTGCTTATTTACTCCTAATCTTGGATGTAGGAGAGTATACGGTTATGTACGCTGTACAATTTCTGGATAACTTCGTATTCCCTTCCTGGTATACAGGGTGTATCTAAACTCTTGGGCAAAACTTTAAGGGGTGATAGTAAACATCAAGACAAACAATATTAAACTGGAAACTAATTGTCGCAAACGTCTTCCGAAAGAGATAGGCGCCATTAAAGTTTAGGGTCCAAAATTTCAAATAATCATAAAAAACGGAAAAATTGGTCGATTGATTTGCGGTTTTCACTAAAACTATTCTTTATGACAGTATTCTTTAGAAAATAAATTATAAAGATAAATTTCAAAAAATGACGATAGGGGGGCGCTTTAGACTTTGGAGTAACGAACAACTATTTTTTACCGTCATTTGTTGCATCTCATTCATTTTTTTTTTTTTTTTTAGAAACTTAAACTTAAATTTTGAGCTCAAAATCTGCATCGCTGGAAGTGGCTAAATAGCGCAAACTGAATTGTGTTCATTGGGGTTGGGGAAGCAGGACGTTTTGGTCCCGCCATTTCGGTCCCCCCGTTTCGGTCCCGAGACATTTCGGTCCCGAGACGTTTCGGTCCCAAGACGTTTCGGTCCCAAGACATTTCGGTCCCTGGCCATTTCGGTCCCGAGACATTTTGGTCCCTGGACTTTTCGGTCCCTTCTCCAGCAAGCTGAAATTTTGTGCACGGGAAATATCTGACATAATTTTATAAGGAACATTTTAGAGTGTTGAATTCAGGGGCAGGTCATTCCCCCCGGAGCTATCAATTACCCCCCCCTGGAAAATTTGAAATTTTGTGTTTTCAGTGGTAAAAAATGTAATCCCCCCGGAGCCACAGAAGTCCCTCCCGGAGAAAAGTGTCTGAATTCAACACTGGTTTTTTAACTGAAAGTCCCATAAAATTTTAGTGTAATGCGATTAATTAGAAGTAACAAGTACCCCAAAACTTGATCAATTATTTAGAAATCGATGGAGATTTCTGAAAAAAATTCACAGATGAATGGCATTTTTTAAAATTGCCAGAATGTTTTGAATTCTTGAAAGAGGAAACGGGGAAGTTAACTTGGAAACTGATAACTAAATTTATAAAAGAACCCAATTAACTTATGATATTAACACACCCCATAATAGTTGTAAAATTTTAACTTCTGAGATGCATGTTTCCTCTCCAGGGAGACAAAGGTTTTTAAATTGCCAGGAGAAAAGAAAGAGTTATTGTTATATGGAATTTATATTCTGACACTTAGCATGTTATAGGATTTTATCGCTGAAGCCAATTTTCAGAATTATAAGTGTTTCATTATTTTGCACCTCCGCCACTTCCCGCATAGGAGCGAAAATGTTGAAATAAATAAAAAACATCTGCATCTGGTGGTATTTTACCCCCTGTGCCAAAATTATCATTGAATCCTCTTTTTGTTTATGGCATTTTTTATATATTGTTTTTGGTTACTAGCATTTATTTTCCTTTTAAACTTTTCCGTTTTTAAATTAAGAAAATAGTTTTCAGATTGCAACACGTGGAGGTAGTTAGCATTGCAATTATTTTATTACATAAATATATGACACGAGCAGAAATAATTATTAAAATGATTTGTAACCTAAAGATTTTTTTTTTTTTTTTACATTTTAGAAAAATTAATTACATTTTGAATTATTAGCAATTATTTTTTCATGACAACAGTTCTTTTCTTATTGTTATTATTACAATCTAGAATGTTTATTATATTGACGCTTCCCTGTTTTTATTAATGTTTTCCAAAATAACGGCAACAGCAAAAAAATTAAATTGCCATACTTTTATGCATATATCACATTTATACAACACATCTGTTAAATTTTCTAAAAGCAGCTTAAGGAAACTAATTACAAAATTATTAATATAATGCGTATTGAAATTTGTCATTTCATTTAAAGCTGATATTATTATATAAAATAATTATTTTTAACATTAAAATATAAAAATCCTCATAAAAAATATGAAAAAAGAAAGCCTTCTGTCAAAGTAAGTTAAATTAAAAAAGGTAACTTAAAATATTATGTCTAGGTGGTAAATATCTTATCTAACAATCTTATTTAGTTATGTTATAAGTTTCGAATATTTCAATGTCATTTATAAGCTGTAATAATAAGGATAAAAAATATTCCATTCTACTTTTTATACTGGTTTAATTGATACTAAAAACGTTTGAAATGAAGATAACAGCAAGAGGAATAAAAAAACCGAGAAATGCTGTTCTTTTCAAAACATTCATATTTCTTCTAAGAAATGCCAGCGATTATGTGGGAGGTCAACACCCCCTATAGTCAACACCCCCTATGACTATAGGGGGTGTTGGGGAGGTCCGTCCGCATTTGAACTCCAGAGTATAAAGGGCATTGTAAAGAATAAGGGTTTCATCTGACAAGTGTATAAAGATCAAGATACGTAGAATAAAGCTAACTACCTAGCGTTGATGGGCGTTGACAATTGATTGACATGCAGAATTTTTGCTTAAAAGAGGTTAATCGTAGTACTTAGCTGATACTTACATGCATACCTTTCCAATTTTATTGGAACACCAACATAAAAAAAAGTGTTTAAAAATTCTCGGCACACGGTTTTGATTTGTTATTTACTTAATGTTATACATTATTTTATTAAATGATTAACATCATCTTAGAAAATTTGAAAGCATTAATAATTATGTTGTTAAATTAAAAAATTCTCAAAAATTAAATTATTTTTATCAAACATATTTATTAATAAGGATTCAAAATTATTTTAACTATTAATTGTTTAAGTGACTTATTTATCAATTACTTGTTTAAAATCTAGTACAAGAACTATATAGAAGTTATAGCAAAAATGAAAAAAACATATTTTTTAAATTTCAGCTACTATAATGTTATTAATTTCATTAGGATGTATAAAAATGATAAGGATTCTCAAAATAAATATATTATTTATTCATTTATTGGTTAGTTTATCATATTTTTCTTACTCTTTAAATATAATAATTAATATATGATTGATTTTTGCGAATTGTAAACTATAACTTTGTTTCAAAAAATTTAAATCTGCATCTGGATAATAATGTTACCTAAACCTGTTAAGAAATATGTTTACGCATTGTTACAGTGTTGCATTATTATGTTTAATTAATTATTACGTTACGTTACTAATTGATTTTTCAAAATAATAATAATAATAATAATAATAATAATAATAATAATAATAATAATAATAATAATAATAATAATAATAATAATTTCCTTTTTTGAAATAAATAACAATTTTTGAATAATAACTTATGGTGATGAATAATTGTTATAAATTAAATCTCAAAACAGTTAGTGATTTTAAAATGAAAATCAAATTAATATTTTATTAAATTTATGTATTTTTAATTTAATGAATCTTTATATAATTAAATTGATAAAATTATTAATATGCATTTCGAATTTTACTTTACATAAACTCAATAAATAATCTGTTTTATATTCAATTTATCATTATGTTTTGTAGTAGTTATAAACTGAAGCTTATCGTTTACCTGTGTATTTATTTTATATTTAAAGTTACTGAAATTTAAAACTATTTATTCAATTAATTATAAAATTAAAATAAAAATTGTCAATTTTTTTCTGTGAAAGTGGGAGCGAAAAGGTAATGGAAATAAATAAACGATAAATTAAAAAAAGCTTAGTTTTGTCAGTTAAAAATCGAAAATAAAATTATTTAAAATAATAGTTACATTATTATATAAAATTTAAAAATAATCATTTTATTACAAAGAAATAGGCCCACTTTCAATAAAATTAACGCACAAAAATTGTCTTCATAAGGTAAGAAAACTGTTAAAAAAAAAAAAAAAAAAAAAAAAAAAAAAATTGCAATTAATAATTATTACATAAAAAAAGGTCGTTGGAGCATTTTTATTTTTTTTAACAAAAATTTTTTATAGCACGCCTAGTTACGAAATCACTAATTTAAAGATTCTAAGAAAGTGTGCGAAAACAATCAACAAAAATAAAAGTTAATCAATAAAAATAATAGTTTATAGTATAGATAAAATACCTAATACAAAAAATTATGATAAAACTTAAAATATTTATTCTGTTAAATAATAATAATAAAGACAGTGTAAAATTATATAACATTGTTTAATCAAATTTACAACTCGCTGTGATTTTATTATCACGAGTTACAATATGTCTGACTACTGCTAGCTTTACTTTACTTTATTTTGTTTGTTTACATTAAAGTTCCCAGGCTCTAGAGTCGGATGTTTTAGAAGACATAAGAGTCTAAACATAAAGATAATAACGACATTTTATTTATAGTTAAAGCATAATAAATACATTGTAAATCTTCCAATACATCTATTGCGATTATAATTAATAATATAATACAGGATTTTAAAGGATGCCTAATATGATAAGGTTGCTCAAAACTCAAGAAGGAACCCACTCACCTCTTAGATATACTAGGAACGTCATCGTCGGGCGTCAAGCACATCGCCATACCGGTGCTCATATCCCAACCATCAACTTATTCTTTGTCCCAGAGAGAGCACCAAAACAAAACCCACAGTCATGAAAGACTATTCTAATCTGTCCTTCCTTCCTCTTTCTCTCGACATCCCATTTTACTAACTTCTCCCTGCCTGAAAATCCCTCCTAAAAATCTTATCCTCCTATAAAATTTCTCTCTCTTGCATATCATTATAATTTTTCAAGTAACGCGCTTTTCCATATGCAGGTGGTCTGAAAACAAATCCAAGTAAACAGCTAAAACCCCTTTTACGATGTAATGTGAGAATCGTGTTACCGAATGCGACATTTTTTGGCTAACATGTTAATCCCACTACTAAATTTGCAGACATTCAAATACCACAGTGGACATATTTATTACTTTGAACTCCCATCTGCGCGAAAATTCTTACTCTTGTTTACTGGAAATTCAATCTTTTCCAGTCTAACTTATAAACATTTTTGACAAATTTATTGGCTAACTGACTGTTTAGCCAGAATTCACTAGCCCCTTACAAAACACCCCGTTTCACAAAAGTCGTTAAATCGTGGAAATTCTATCCTTTTGACGAATTCCCGCATGCACGTGCACCTCAAACTATCTTGTGTGGTCTAACATCCTGCATTCTTATATAATGTGTCTTTTATTTTTTTACTGTACTGTACTACTACAGCGAGCCGCGAAAAATGTGTCGGGTTTATCCCGACAATGATACGACTTTCTCCATAAAGAAAAAAAAACACAAAAAAAAAAGAAAAAGACCTAAGTCCCAATAAAACAATTAGGCATCCTCTAGATCCTTACAATTGTAAAAAGATAAATAATACGCATTAAATACATTACATTTATAAAAATCAAGCAATAATAATAATAATAATAAATTTAAAAGTTATGATGATACCAACTTTCAACTAGGCAATAAATAAGTAGCGATAAAATAATTTTAGTTATTAAATGAATAATACCAAAATAACATTAAACACAATGAAGAATTAGCAATATAAAAATAAATTTCTTCCTGATTAGAATCACCAAATTTGTTAGGTGAAATGTTCCATAGATGCACAGACGTAAATAGAGTTTGAATAAAAGTTTTGAAAAAATGCATCTGAAAGAAAAGTCTAATAAATGTTATTAATATGTATGTAAAGAAAGCACTTTTCAACAAATGTCTTTTAGTAATTTTGTACACTTGCATCATTATCAATGTCTATTGAAGTCAAGTGTTTATAAAATAATTCATCATCCTTGCACTGAAAGAAAGTTTTTTACGGAAATAATGTCATTTCTTTTCACTTATAGCGATTCACAAAAGTATGTTGTTTAAAGTCATTCGTTGAGGTCGAGGATCAAAATTTGACAGTAACTGTCGTAAATGAATCACATCTACGCATTTGAAGAGTAAAATACAGTCATTCGTTGAAGTCGAAGATTGAACTTGACAGTAACAATCGTAAAAGATGCACATCTACGCATCTGAAGATTAAGATAATTATATTCTTTTGATTTTATTTCTTCTTTTGTGAAATTCGATGATTAAAAATAAATCCAATGTTTGAAGTCCGCTCACAAACCGCAGGTATATTAACGATTATAGAAACCATATAAGACATTGTAGGTAAAGTCCACCATGTTGTATGTTGAATTTGATAAAACGTTAAATATCAATAAGTTCCTCCACCAACTAAAGTTAGAAATAGTGATATACGATGAGTTAATTAGTATTTGCAGAATTGGAGGTGGTGTTGAAATGGAACGTAAACAGAAGTAGTAGAATTCCAGTATCACCTCCACGATCCTCACTACTGAAATATGGATGGAATATTCGTATCCCATCTTATAAACACGCCGTCCTAAACAAATCACAATAAAAAGAAAATGATTTGTGTGATGTTTTTCTTGCATGGAAATGTATATAAGAATCACCAAACGATAAACATTTCACAAACAGGTAACACTGCGCATTCTTTGTAAAGTTTTCAAGTTGCAGCTTGTTGGATGAAAAGTGATGAAATAGCAGGCAAAATTTTTAAGCAATCATCAGTAGCATGATGATATATTGTCATACAGAAGTATATGTACATGACTGTAACATGCATTGAGTGTAGAAAATTGACTGCAGCAGGTGAAGAATTTCCACAAAAGTTCATCAAGGAGGGGAACAGCCTCAGCTGCTCCTTTTCCACTGGCAGTAGATTATAGCGGAATTCCAGGGATTTGTGTGTAGTATAGTTTTAAAATAATGATTGATATATGCAGGAAAGTGGGTTTAACAATTAAGTATTTCGAGCAACCAAATATTATTAAAATTAATTTAAACAATAAAGTAATTTACTAAAATTCAGCTGATGGCATAAATTTAAAAAAAAATCGAATAATAACTCAATTATATTATTATTGTTTTTTTTTTTTTTTAGCAAATTTAATTCAGTTAATTATTTATATTTAAATTGAAAATACGAAGATCAACTCTTAAGGCAATAGTATAATGATTCAAAGGAATCGTCATGTTGTATATTAAGTCAACTTTTCTTTCCCATTTGTTTGTAAAAGGAACAAATGATGAAAGAAAATTAAGCATTACATATATTTATATTATTACTTTTTTTTTTTTTTTTTTTTTTTTAAGTTACACTCTTGAAATTAAAGTCCCATTTAATCATCCTAACAATACATTCCCGCAATTGGCCATTTTGCAGAAATGAAACAACATATGATCAAATAGAAAATTCTACTAGCATTTATAAATTTGAATGTTTAAGTGGATGTAATGTATTAATTTATATGTGTTTAAAATAAATTTTGTTTTTGTATAATAGAATTGCTGAACGCCTTTTCAATAGAATAAGAACAAAATTTTGAAATGATGAAAGAAATCAAAATAATATATTTAAAACAATCATAAATATTTATCTAAAAACAAATAAATCACCCTGGTTTATGATTATAAAACTTAGCTAAAGTTAATAAGGCACTTATTATAATTTAATTAATTATTATTAATTTGTCATAATTTTAAATCTAAATCAATTCCAAATAGACTAATTATACAAATACAGTTCTTACTGCAAAAATTGTTTCATAGAAATAAATTGAATTTGATTACGATCTAATTATAATACAAGTTATTGCAGAAAAAAAAAAACTAATATCTCAATCATGTCATACAACTACAATATCTAACACTCTTAATTTTCTTAAATATAAAATTTCAATGTTACGTCACCATACATAACAATGTAGTAAACTTCTGCATTTATTTATATATATAATCCGACACCTGATATCTAATTAATATACATAAACAGGTAATTATCAAAATATCAAAACACACTTCTATAGTATAATAACTTGAAATGTCATATTAATTTTCTTATATGACACGTTCTATTTAGTAAAATAACATGAGTAACATAAAAATAAGTGTGCCATTTTAGTATAATAATCAAATAAAACCCATGCAATTTTCTATGTATTGGCACTTAAAATTGAATTAACAAACATCTATATAACAATAAATACAGTTGAGTGATATTCTACTATATTATACTAGATATAACCAAATTCATACTTCCTTTATAATGAAAGTAAATTATAATTTATATGTATAATAGAAATGTATCATATTATATTAAAATTTAACAGCAATAACACTACCAACTTCATATAATTCAACTACAAAAAAACACGCTTATATTTTATGACTATCAATATTTTTCTAATGCATAAAAGTATACTATAAGCTAAAATCTTTTATATATCTTTCTCTCTACCTTTTTTTTTTTTTTTTTTTTTTTGAACGCACTTTTGTTTACCCAAAATGAAAACAAAACAGAAGTCACCCACATATCCTATCTGGTAGCCTAACTTTTTTTTTTTTTTTTTTTTTTTTGAACGCAATTTGTTCACCTTACCGATAATATCTCGTATCCTACCCCCCTTTTTCCTATTTTTTTTTTTTTTTTTCTTTGGGGAGATCACAAGATCGCATTTCTCCTCAACCACCTTCCCGAGCAAGTTCAACAATCCTTTGCGTATTCTCCCCTCATATAGATGAAACACAAAATCACATATTTTTATCTTTCCTGGATAAACAGTTCGTACTTGACAAGAGAGGTTCTCCATGCATGAAAAGAAAATGTAATTTATAATTGTTCCAATCTACTCTATCTATATTTATATTTATAAATATATATATATATTTTTTTTACATTAAATTCAGATATACCCAAAATTCTATATGCCCATAAATATAATTATAATTTTCAACTTAATAGATCACTGAGCCGAACGGAACATAGTATATACCAAATAATTAAGATATACTTTTATTTACACCTAATACCTATACATAACCTAGAAGAAAACTCAAACTTCGTAAAAAAAAATATGGTTATGAATACAGAAATACAATAGCAAAATACCACTAAACCGAAATATAAAAGAATATCAGAGGAATATGAATGCATTTTAATAAACTTAATATCTCTTAATCAATAGTAATTATAATTTTTTTTTTATCAAAACCCTCTAATAATTACAGAAACATTATATATATATGTTTCTTAATAGTACAATAATTATAATTTATTTATCTATTTTAAATGTCCAATTTTTGAACCTATCTGATACGTATCGTGGATCCATCGGTCGAAGATCGTATGCCGATTTCTGACTGTCGATATGAGTATTTGCTATCCCATTCGGAGAATAGACAATTGTATCTTCCGAATCCTCGGATGGATTTGGTGAGTCAATTATGGGCTCTGTATTATGGGTGTTAATATCCTCATTTATATTGTCCAAATGAATTGTTGGACTTGGAGCGGGATTAATTTCTATCTTATCATTGTTTATTGAGTTATGACGGGGCGTCTGCTCTAAGGGTGACCATAAAAAGGGATTGTACGCATATTGAGAATTATCTTCGAATACAGCATGTGGAGTAGTTTTTTTAGTTTGGTTATGAATATCCTGTATGTCTAATTTTACTTTCTTTGGTAATAAATTTTGAAAAAGGTCAAGTTTTTCTTTTCTTTTCACATAGGGAATTAGGCGATCAGCGTGAACCTTAATTTCTTTGGCATTGTGATTCATGGGATCTATTATTGAATAGTCCACTAAATTATGTTTTTTAACTATTTTAAAAACACCAGTGCATGTACGTCTCTTTGTGGTATGTTCAAATCGATCGCAATCTCTGTTATGCAGAAAAACAAGTTGACCGGGCTCGAAATTTCGATATTTCGCTTTCTGGTGCTGATAATTTTCCCGTTTTTCAGCAGACTCAAGTAGACTTTTCTTGACTTTTTCGTTAGCATACTGTAATTGGCGCGCTTTACGGGCTACGAAATCCTGATATGGGACATATTCTATTCCACGCGGTTCGCTTATTAAATCAGTTGGTAAATTTTGATCATAACCAAATTGCAAAAAGGCTGGTTTTAGATTAGTTGTTGAATGTATGCTGTTATTATATATTAACGCATAAAAATCAATAAAATCATCCCACTGAGCTGTCTCCTCCGCAAATATAGCAAGTGATT
The DNA here is from genome assembly GCA_964019185.1 of Maratus speculifer. Taxonomy (NCBI): domain Eukaryota; kingdom Metazoa; phylum Arthropoda; class Arachnida; order Araneae; family Salticidae; genus Maratus; species Maratus speculifer. The sequence continues at coordinate 143,487,197 of OZ025289.1, read as the reverse complement.
TTTTTATATTTTGATTAATTTTTTCAGCTGAACCATTTGAAGTGGGATGTTGAGCAGTTGTCATTAATTTAATTACTCCAAATTTCTTACAAAGAATTTTAAATACATCACTCGTAAAGCAAGTGGCTCGATCAGTCAAATATTTTTCGGGAATTCCGAATGTGCAAAAATAATTTAATAAGCATTGAGCTGAATTAAATGTTGTTGTACTGGGGACAGCATATAATTTTATAAACTTAGAAAAATGATCAACGAAAGTTAAAATGTATTTATTGCCCCTATCTGTAGTATTAAACGGCCCTATATAATCTCCACTGATATATTGATTAACTTTAGATGGTATATAATGTCTTTGAATCGGAGTTGGCGGGAACTCATTTATTGATTTAAAAGATGTACATTGTTTGCATGATTGAACAAAATGTTTTGTATCACTAAATAAGTTCTCCCAAAAATACTTTTCCCGAATCGCATTATATGTTTTCAACACGCCAAAATGAGAAATATGCTTTGCTGTAAGTATATGTGGTTTGTATATATCAGGGATAACTACTTGTTCAACATTTCTATTTTTTCTATTAATTGGAATGCAACCCTTATGTAATAATAATCCATCCCGTATAAAATAATCCATGTATTTATGTGAACCCTGCTTAACTGAATTTTCTAATATGCAAATAATTTCTGAAAGTCTCTTATCGTTACGTTGTGCTACTTTCACTTCTGCAATAGTAGGGAGGTCTATTTGCAAAGCATTTACCCCTACTAAATTTGTACTTTCAACTGTCTGTGTATCATGCTCATCCTTGACATATTGAATAATGTATGCTTCCTGATAAAGTACAGTTTCAGGTGATACGCGTATGATTCTAGAATCATCCATTAAGTACCAATTATTATAGGAGTCTCTGACATAACAGTAATAGTGACCTGCATGCATAGAGTTTCCGGAATGGACTATAACAGTGGTTAATTTATACCATAATGGTCTGTTATTCCTCCCATTGACTTTACAAATGCTAAGATTAAGATTTTCTGGGTAGGAAATGAAATTTGTCAATTTTTTTTCACTTCTTTGAGAGAACTCGAATCTTTTAAAATGGAACGTAATTATATCTGGGTACTTAAATATCGACAAATCCTTAACTGCTTTAGAATAAGTTTTGCAATTATAGCATCGATATTCTTCCCCTAGAAATTCAATTTTACTAAATTCCTCTAACGCCTTTTCGAGAGTTGAAACGCCCTGCTTAACTTCTAGCGAAATATCTGCAAAGGGTTCAAATGTGATACTTTTCTTTCCGCATCTCAGACATTCTATCTGACTTCGAAAAGTACCTTCAAATATATTTCTAATTTTGTTAATCTTGTTATTTAGGTTATTTCCTTTGCTTATATCCGTATGATTTAAACTGTCCTGCTGTAATCGATTTATAAGCTGCTGAAGAAATTCGTGAGCATCTTCTTGATTATAAATTCGAAACTGGCTCCCAATATCACCAAGATGCTGATGAAATTCGAGCGGTTTTACAATTTGCCCTGATTTTCCAATCGCGGAATCTAAGTGTCTCTTAAACATACATATAGTGCAATTAATTTTATTTCTACAATTTGACATAATATTAGAAAAATAATAAAACAATGGTTTTAAATATGATAAACTTTGCAAAATTACATTCATAAAACACGAATTTCCTAAATTTTCTAGGCCTGCTCCAATTTTAAGATCTGTACATTGTTTCATATGCTCATCGTCTATAATTTTATTTCCTTCCACTAATTTTTCAGAAATTAAGCTTGCGTTATTATTGTTGCAAATTTCATTTTCGCTTAATTTAGCAGATTTATTTTCTAGAGGTTGCCTGTTTTCTGTGATTTTATTAGAATTATTGGAATTGTTTGTTGAATTTATTGAACTGTCAAAGAAATCACGCGAAAGTATATCTGCAACAATGTTTTCTTCAGATTTTATCAAATCGAATGTATAATTATAATCGCTTAAGAATGCGAACCATCTCGCGACACGATCACCTGGTGATTCAAGTTTTGACATTTGAGTCAGCGCCTTATTATCACATTTAATAATAAAATGCCGACCATATAGGTAATGTTTGAAGCACTTAATTGATTGAATAATTGCTAATAATTCCTTTTCGACTATTGGATATTTTAATTGCGTAGGATTCAGTTTTTTTGAAAAATAAGCAATGGGTCTAATGATTTGATTTTCATCTAGTTGTCCTAACATTGAACCCAAAGCATGATTGGAACTGTCTGTCGATAGAATGAATTCCTTTTCATAATCAGGATGAATAAGTATCGGTGGTTTTGAAAGTTTATCTTTCAATATATCAAATGAATTTTGCGCCTCATCAGTCCAACGGAACTTGGCATTCTTTCTAGTTAAGTTAGTTAATGGAGTTGATATTTCTGAAAAATTTTTAATGAATTTTCTATAGTAGCCAACTAGTCCAACGAACCTTCGTATTTTTTTTACAGTAGTTGGGACGGGAAACTCTTTTATTTTTATAACATTGTATTCTAATGGACGAATTCCTTGTTCACTTAAACGATGCCCTAAAAATTCAATTTCAGGTAGAAAAAAGGAACATTTTTCAGGATTTATTGTTAAGCCAAAAGTTCGAAATCTCTCGAAAAGTTGTCTTAATTTATCTAACATCTGGTCAACATCTTTACTTCCGATTGCGTAATCATCAATAAAATTTGAAATTTTTAACTCAGATAATGGCGCAAGTATTTGGTCAGCTAATTGACACATTGTTTCACTCGAGGCATTTAATCCTTGTGGCATACATACAAATCGAAAGTTACCTTTAGGACTGCTAAACGTAGTAATATCCCTATCTTCTGGTTTCAAGGGGATTTGCCAAAAACTGGAACTGAGATCTAAAGTGGTGAAAATTTTATTTCCTCTTAATTTATCTAACAGATGTTGTGTAACTGGTAATTTATATCTCGGATATTTGAGATTTGCATTAACTTCGCGGTAGTCTACAACTAAACGATATTTTTGCTTGAGTGGATCCCCTGATAAATTTTTCTTTTTAACTATAACTAATGGAGAACTAATATGGGAATTTGATCGTTCTATAATATTGGCTTTCTCTAATTCTGTCAATTGACGCCTAACTTCATTTTTTAAAGCGTGTGGTACCCGATTTGGTCTCTCTGAATTTATTTTATCCACATCAACTATTAAGTTAGGCTGAATTGCCTCAGTTCTACCAATAGTAAATAAACGTTTACTGAAAATATCTGCGTACTCCATTAATAAGTTTGATAATTTAGCCTTTGTTTCTGTGTCTAGATGTGATAAGTTAAAATCAGTTATTTTTAGCTCATCGCGCCTGAGTTTTTTTATCATTTCTATATCTCTGCTATCAAATTCTGAGCTAATTGTACCTACACGCGTGTTTTTATTGAAAGGGACAGGTTTCGATGATAAATTAGAGACCCTTACGGACAAACGCATGTCATTGTTTACTGTGCATAAATTGTTAACAAATTTTATGTTTGGGTTTCTTAAACATGAAAAGAATTTAACAACAGCTCCTTTATCTGTTGGTCGATCTAACAATAAGTCAATATCTTTAGATTCTCCAGGCTCTAAAGTAAATTTCTTCTTTATGTAAGCATAAATAGTGGTATTTGAAATTACTGGATCTGATCGTGCATCACGAATTCGTGAAATAGAATTTCCTGATTTTAAAGTATCATTAATAAAAGAAATTTCATACTCTCCTGATTTTAATAAGTCATAACCTAAAATTGAACTATAATAATTAGACAGAGGGTGTTTAACGATGTAAAATTTGTGAAATAAATTTTTATTTCCTATTTGAATTGGCAAAGAAACACAATTAGTAATTGTTAAACTATCACCAGTTATGGATTTAATTTGGGCATCTATTTTTAAATATTTAATACGTTTATCTTCTTTGAATGATTTAAAGATACTTTCTTCTAGAAGACAAATACTAGAGCCACTATCAATAAGACTTGTAATTACATTTCCTAATATTTTTATTTCTGTTACAGGTAGTGTATGCTTAGAAATAAAATTCGTATCAAATAATTGTGTGTTAACATTTTCTTCACGATATTTTTTTGGTCCTTTATCATATAGGGGACTATCTGTTTGTGGACCAAATTCGGCGCGACGCCCCCTCAAGCATTTTCCGAATTCTGCTGATTTCCGTAACGTCTTGACCGATAAGAATTAGGTGTTCTCCCCCTGAAAGCGCTGCGGGAGTTTCTTTGAAAATGATATCCTCTTCCCCGATAACTTTCTCTGTTAGAAGGATTATAGTAACAGTCGTTCGATACGTGTGATGTTTTGGAGCAGAAATTGCATGGAGGTAAATTCCTCGAGTTAAAGTTTCTGCTCTGTCTATTATAATTATAATCATTATTGTAATTTGAATTTTTTGTGTAAGGAGGTCTCATATTATATTCTGCCGCTGTTTGTTGATGTTGATCGTATTGCTTGGATTTTTGCGATTCAAGTTTTAAATTCTCAATTTCCTTACTTAACGAATTAACCATTTCCCTAGTTTGGAATGCATGCGCTTCAATTAATGTTTTGATTTGATCCGTAGCTACATCTTTATTTATATTATTTATGGTAGGATCGGAATCTGTATCGAAAGAAGATAATTCGTTGGCTTGAAGCATTTGAACAAAATTTACAGCCTCGTCGAAATTTTTGGGATCTTTGAGTATTACAGAATGTTTATAATTTGCTGACAATCCTTCTATAAATTTAGCTAATTTAGTTTGTTCCACAATAGCTTTTATTCCGTCATTAGATAAATCTGGATGATTAAAGAAATTTTGTGTCGCTACAGCGACTCTCGCAGCGTACACTTTTACAAGTTCACGGGGCAGCATTTTGCAATTTGAAAATTGGCGCTGTCTAGCCGCTAAGCTAAACTGTGTGTCAAAGTAGGCTAGAAACTTTGATTTAAATTGTTCATAATCTTTCTCTAAATTTAAATCAGGAGAATTTATGACATTTGTGAGTGCCTCCCCGCGCAAACGTGAACGTAAAATCAGGAGTTTTTCTTCATTAGAGCAATTTGCAATATTTGTTGTCTCTTCTAGAGTTTCTATAAAAAATTTAGGGGTTATGGCGGTCATGTTATCGAACTGGGGAATGAGGGCTTGGAACCCCGCGAGTTTTCGTATTTTCGCGTCCGCCTGCGCTCCATTATCTTCGCTGTCAGACATTTTCAAAATTTATAAATAAGCACTTTATTGACGAAAAGTAAAACAACTAATTAATGAATATTCGCTAACATGTAATCATAACCGGTATTCTTATAGAATTAATTAAAACATAGTAATATCTGACTCCAAATATCAATATATAAGAAATGTTAGAAATAAGTAGATAAAGGACAATAATGTAAGAAAATAATAGAAAAATATAGATAATAAAGTAACATAAATAGTGAAAGAAAGAAACCATGTATAATTGATATATATATATATATATTTTTTTTTTTTTTAAATATTAAAATGTTAAAATTAATTTCTTTTGTTTAAGTACATTATTATCAAAATCGTTTTTAGCATCAATTGCATTAGTTGTTTCATATCTCTTATGACCAAGAAATATCGCGACAGCCCCATCAATACAAGATAAAATATCTCTAAAATTATACACAAAAATTCACAATAATGAAATTTCCATCAAATAATTTCATAAAAAGCCTTAAAAGTTGAACATATTTTTTTCATTCATTATTGACCCTACTTGTAACTGGGCCTTAAATTATAATAATAATATAAATATTACACTTGTTATTTATCATTTTAATAGATTTTAATAGATACAGGCATTATAAATATAAATATTAATACTTTTAATTATTTCAATTCAATTATTACTAACAATTACAGGCATCCTTATTTATATTAAATAATTTACATTGGCCGAAGTAAATAAATATCTTAACACCTAAAGGTATTAAATTGGTCACGGTAACCATTGTCCGACTACTGCTAGCTTTACTTTACTTTATTTTGTTTGTTTACATTAAAGTTCCCAGGCTCTAGAGTCGGATGTTTTAGAAGACATAAGAGTCTAAACATAAAGATAATAACGACATTTTATTTATAGTTAAAGCATAATAAATACATTGTAAATCTTCCAATACATCTATTGCGATTATAATTAATAATATAATACAGGATTTTAAAGGATGCCTAATATGATAAGGTTGCTCAAAACTCAAGAAGGAACCCACTCACCTCTTAGATATACTAGGAACGTCATCGTCGGGCGTCAAGCACATCGCCATACCGGTGCTCATATCCCAACCATCAACTTATTCTTTGTCCCAGAGAGAGCACCAAAACAAAACCCACAGTCATGAAAGACTATTCTAATCTGTCCTTCCTTCCTCTTTCTCTCGACATCCCATTTTACTAACTTCTCCCTGCCTGAAAATCCCTCCTAAAAATCTTATCCTCCTATAAAATTTCTCTCTCTTGCATATCATTATAATTTTTCAAGTAACGCGCTTTTCCATATGCAGGTGGTCTGAAAACAAATCCAAGTAAACAGCTAAAACCCCTTTTACGATGTAATGTGAGAATCGTGTTACCGAATGCGACATTTTTTGGCTAACATGTTAATCCCACTACTAAATTTGCAGACATTCAAATACCACAGTGGACATATTTATTACTTTGAACTCCCATCTGCGCGAAAATTCTTACTCTTGTTTACTGGAAATTCAATCTTTTCCAGTCTAACTTATAAACATTTTTGACAAATTTATTGGCTAACTGACTGTTTAGCCAGAATTCACTAGCCCCTTACAAAACACCCCGTTTCACAAAAGTCGTTAAATCGTGGAAATTCTATCCTTTTGACGAATTCCCGCATGCACGTGCACCTCAAACTATCTTGTGTGGTCTAACATCCTGCATTCTTATATAATGTGTCTTTTATTTTTTTACTGTACTGTACTACTACAGCGAGCCGCGAAAAATGTGTCGGGTTTATCCCGACAAATAGATTAAACTTATTGGACTATTATATTCAGCTTTGTATAAAATTTGAGGGAAGGGGGGCAGCAGAATAAAAATATTAAAAAAGGCCCGAACAATGTTGAGCTTACAGCGTTTAGTGGGCCTTCATCAATCAGAAACCAAGTTATAAAGTGGCCGGTAAAGAAATAGCAATGGACCGAAATGGCAATGGACCGAAATGTCTAGGGACCGAAATGTCCAGGGACCGAAATGTCCAGGGACCGAAATGTCTCGGGACCGAAATGTCTCGGGACCGAAATGTCCAGGGACCGAAATGTCTCGGGACCGAAATGTCCAGGGACCGAAATGTCTCGGGACCGAAGCGGCGGGACCGAAGCGGCGGGACCGAAGCGGCGGGACCGAAATGGCGGGACCGAAATGTCGTGTACTCGGGGTTGGGGAGGTTCAAATTTCAAATGATTATAAAAAACGGAAAAATTGGTCGATTTGTTTGCGGTTTTCGCTAAAACTATTCTTTATGTCAGTATTTCTTTGAAAATAAATTTAAGATAAATTTTAAAAAATTCCGTTAGGAGGCGCCTGAATCTTTAGAGTAGCCAACAATTATTTTTAACCGTTACCTTTTGTATCTAATTAAATGCTTGCTAAAGCTTAGACTTAAATTTTAAGCTCAAATTCCGAATCGTTGGGAGGAGTTAAGAAGCACAGACTGAACTATGTTCAGGAGTTGAAATGTAACCCCCTCCCCTCCCTCGGACACAGTTGATTTTGTGCTACTTAACCATCCCCAATGGTTCAGATTTTGAGCTCAAAACTTAAGTTTATGTCTAAGCTTCTAAAAAAATTCGATGAGATGCAAAAAATAACGTTAAAAATAGTAGTATATTACTCCAAAGACTATAAGCGTCTTCTATCGGCATTTTTTGAAATTTATCTTTATAATTTATGTTCAAGACAATACTGACATAAAGAATAGTTTTAGTGAAAATCGCAAATCAATCGGTTTTTTTCCGTTTTTTTTATAATCATTTGAAATCTTGGACCCTAAACTTTAATGGCGCCTATCTCCTTCGAAAGACGTTTTGGACCCTTAGATTCCAATCTAATATTGTTTGTCTTGATGTGTACTATCACCCCTTAAAGTTTTGTCCAAGAGTTTAGATACACCCTGTATATACTCTGATTTTTATGCCCAAATCTCTGCTCCAATTTATGATTGCTATAATTGCTTTATAAAAAATTAGCCATATTCTAGTTTCAAAATATTTAGAAATTTCAAAATTTGTTTTTTAAATTTACAAAATCTGTAATAAGCTTACGATAATTATAATGTACATAATAATACATTTAAATTAATAAAAAATAGATATAAATTATTTAAATAAAATAAATAACGATTAAATATTGCTGTACACTCTGATGACATCCTTGACACTGGTAATTAAGCATTCGAAAAATACTGATCAATTTATAATTGTTTATGTTCTTTTCTAATTATGAATGACCTAATTGACTATAAGAAGAAATTTTAATCCCATTGTAGTTTTAAATATTTTTACAAATTTCAAATTTTTTTTTGGTACTAAATTTTTAAACTATAACTGACATTTAACTAATCACTACTAATGAAACCAGTTGATTTAGTAAAAGATTTTCTAGCATATATTACATTTTTTTCTCTTAATAAGTGTTAATTATACATTTAAGGTACTGTAAAATACAAATGTACTACAAATTTAATTCACATATCGTTCTATCTCATTTAAAAACCTCGCACCATATTGTCTGCATACTTATATCCTAGAAACTGCGAATTAACAATTATATTTATATGTTATAAAATTGATAAGATGCCTTATAAACATTTTTCCAATTGTTATATCTGTACCCTCAGTTGCTAAGTGAAAATCTATATCTGCCCCAAATAACATTTAAAATCTCCACCCATAAGAAACAAAATGAATATTAAAGATTCTGAAAACAATGTACTAAATTAAAAGTTGATTGACTTAGGTAAGTAATTAAAACCATAAATCACAGTAAACCATCATTATGACTATATTGTGTTCATAAAATCAAACTAGAGTTAAAGTAAGCATTAAATGAATCATAAAACCCATAAATAGTAATTTATTTTACCGAGTATGATACTTGATTATATTCTGGATATGAATTATAATTACTTTTTCACATATTTGACAATTATAAGGTTTAGAGAATGTGCATCAAATTAAAATCACTACGTTAAAGGATAGATTCTCATAAATATTCAAATAAATACTTAACTGAAACATTAAGATTTCATTCGATCTCTTATTAGTAGTCACGGTGTCAGGACTAATTGGAGATGATTCCTGTCGATTAAAACAATTTGTACACGAACTGCGTGCGTGTTTTTTAAAGAATTCGATTATCTTTTCGATTTGATATTTCCTACTCGATTATTTTTTAAAGAATTCGATTATTTTTTTCATTTGATATTTCCTACTCGATTATTTTTTAAAGAATTCGATTATTTTTTCGATTTGATATTTGCTACTCAATTATTTTTTAAATAATGTAATGCCACCAGCCACGACCCATAAACCTACTTTATAATATATATATGTAATGATATATCGACGAAGGCGATGTTCCATAACAATGTACAAGTTCCAGTGGCACACCATCTATGAGGCAGAACAGATTACTACTACCAAGAATCAACAGTGGGACGAGCTGAGCAGTCGCTCCGGCAATTTGACCAGCAGTGGATGAGTTTATTGGGCTATTTCCCCATAAGAAAGTTCAATCAAGCAGTCTTTAAATTAATTTTATTAGAACTCATAAATAAGTTAAGTTCTTTCACGCAATCACCTTGGCACTCTCATCGAATAACTTCCACTTCACCAACTTCGTGATTAAGCTGCATTCCCCGATATTAGAATTTTGGGGAGAAAAAAGAAACAGCATCCTAATAATTTTTGAAAGTCAATCGCATTCTCGGGAAACATGACATGGCTTCCGAGTAGTTTTTAAGAAAAAATGCATTCTAATTCAGCGGAGCCATGAAACGCGCGTCTTGATAGTTTAAAGAAAAGGTGCATTCTGTTCTCCTGAAAAGCCAAATGAAAAAAACATTTTCACGACAAAACTAGAGCCCTCCTACTTCGCGTCAATCATTTTAAAAATCCAATCAGGATGGACTCGAGCCTCTAACGGATAAAATGATCAATTCTAATTGGCCGTAATAGGCGGTCTATTGGCAAGAACTATATTTTTTCCTCGGAAGACAAAGCCCTTTAGCAACGCGTAGTAACACCTGTCACGCGATGTTAAAAATAAAAAATAAAATTAAAATCGCAGGAATATGCCAGAAAGTAAAAAGCTTACGAAATACTTCCCGCCTTTTTGAGAAGCAAGTAATAATTTATTAATAACTAAAGTAAGAAAAAGAATTTTAGCTGTTACAAGTTACGAAACTAAGATTGAAATATGTTCCACAAATTTAGAATTGAAGCTAAGAGAGAACAAAAAAATGGCGCAAATTTTTTTATTTTATTTTATTACATATATATATATATATATATATATATATATATATATATATATATATATATATATATATATATATATATATGTTTATATGTATATACTAGCTGAGTCCCCCGGCTTTGCTCGGGCCCGTATTAATATTCTGTAGTGCAAAATCTCATAAAAAGCACCCATTCTGGAAATTAAACGAACCTCGAACCGGATCCATGCTGCCTGGGCACCGTTTAATAAATGTGCTCTAGCCAAAAAAAAAAAAAGTTCTGAAAGTTAGGTAAAATTTTGTAAAATTATGAATGTTAGGTGCATTATGAGATCCTTTGGGCTAGTGTGACAAAAAGTTTGCGTCTCGTACGTGCTGTAGTTTCCGCTAGCCATTGCACACACACAGATATACATACAGACAGAAAGAACGATTAGTTCTTTTATTAATATAACTTATATATTCTTTTGTTTTTCCATGAAATTATTCCCAAAAGAATAGGCTTTAGAGATATTGCTTAGTGTAACAATTTTAAGAAATAATGTCTAACATATCTGCGCAAGAAAAATAAGTGCAATTTATAAGAAATATCATTTCATTTGTTTATTCGGAGCGAAATAAAAGCTTTGTTGAAAAGCCAGAATTATTAATAGAAAAATATACTCTATCTTAAGCAAGCCATTTCAAGTTTTCTGCACTGAAATAGAATGAAAAAGAGAAGAAAGAAAAAAAAAATTCATATTTTACCCTGCTCTAGATTATAAGCTTAATGAGCTTGCTGTGTTTGGTGCCCATTTCTTTAGAAAAGCTTTGCATTCTTGCGTTTAACAAATCTAGTGTTATTTATAACATAACACAATGTCTATCATTTCTTATATCCAACTGAATTCTTAAGTGGTTAATTCATTCTGCGTGTTTTTGAAGGCAGAAAATGATTTCATATTTATCAGTAGGAATTTCCATTCTTGTTACAAATTATTAAAAAAATGGTGGGGGGGGGGAGGTTGGATTGGGATTTAAAATAGTTGTTAGTTGCTTTTACTTGGAGACGTTCAAAAGTTACATTTTGAAGATGTATTATTATTATTATTATTATTAGAAACAAATGGATCTTTCGTTACAAAATGTGTTAAAAAATCCCGAACATCGCTTTAAATTAAACCGCATAGCAAAAATGTTTCCCAGTATTTGTAAGTGTACAGACATGCAAATTGAATATATGAATAAAACTATTTTGCTCAGAATTAACGAATATTCAATGATTACAAGTAACATCATTATTATTAAAGAAAAAAAAAACTTTCTATGAAATTTACTGTTTACACATGGATAGTGATGTAATGAAAATGCAACGATTTAAAATTTTAAATATACAATAAAAAAATAAAGAATCTTTTTTCATTCAGTTAGTAACAATTGTCTTAATCGCTATATCGTGAAGAATTAGGAACGTGTGGGTCATTTAAAAGTAATCATAATTTAAAAAAGTATGTCAGAATCCTTTTTTGCAAAAAAAAATTTAGTTGCAGAAAATACGATAGTCTTCTTATATTTTAATTTTTTTAACTCATAATTTAGTTTTATTAATTCTAAATAGGATAATTAAGCATAAAAATATAATTAATTCTTATAAATTTTATATTTAGATTAATAAAAAGAATTACCTTAAAATATAATCTCTGTATTTTTTTGTATTTCTCTCTAACGCAAGAAAAATAAGTGCAATTTAAAAGAAATATTATTTCATTTGTTTATTCGGAATATAACAAACGAGTTGCTGAAAAGCTAGAATTATTAATAGGAAAATCTACCCTTTCTTAAGCAAGCCATTTCAAGTTTTCTGCACTGAAATAGAATGAAAAAAGAGGAGGCAGAAAAAAAATCATATTTTACCCTCCTCTAGATTATAAGCTTAATGAGCTGCTGTGTTTGGTGGCCATTTCTTTAGAAAAGCTTTGCATTCTTGCACTTAACAAATCCAGTGTTATTTATAACATAACAAAACGTTCATCATTTCTCATATCTAATTCTTAAGTAGTTAATTCACTCTGCGTGTTTTTCAAGGCAGAAAATGATTTCGTGTTTATCAAGTTGGAATTTTCATTCTTGGTTATAAATGATTAAAAAAAAGGGGCGTAGGGAGAATTAAAATAGTTGTTATTTGTTTTTATTTTAAGGCGTTCAAAAGTTACGTTTTGAAGATGATATGAATATTATTAATATATTTGTTAATATTGGAAACAAATGCATCTTTTGTAAAAAAATGTGTTAGGAGTCCAAGAAATCCTGAGCATCGTTTTAAATAACAATAGAGGTTCTTACAATATTTGTAAGTATATGAATATAAAATTATATAATTGAATAACACTTTAATCTATTTTGTTTAGAATTAAAGAATATTCAATGGTCAGAAGTAATAATATCATAAAACAATAATTACTATGAAATTTACTGCTTACGCATGGACAGTAGTGTAATGAAAATGCAACGATTTAAATCCTAAAATATATAAAATAAAAATAAATAAATAAATAATCGTGTTTCATTCAGTTAGTATAACGATTATCTTAATCGCTTTATCGTGAAGAAACAGAAATGTGGGGGTCATCCAAAAGTAATCATAATTTAAAAACGTATTTCGGAATTCTTTTTTGCAAAAAAAAATTTTAGTTGCAGAAAATATGGCACCCTTCTTATATTTTAATTTTTTAACTCATAATTTAGTTTTATTAATTCTAAATAGGATAATTAAGCATAAAAATATAATTAATTATTATAAATTTTATATTTAGATTAGTAAAAAGAATTACCTTGAAATATAATCTCTGTATTTCTTTGTATTTATCTCTAACGCAAGAAAAAAAAGTGCAATTTAAAAGAAATATTATTTAATTTGTTTATTCGGAATATAACAAACGAGTTGCTGAAAAGCTAGAATTATTAATAGGAAAATCTACCCTTTCTTAAGCAAGACATTCTAAGTTTTCTGCACTGAAATAGAATGAAAAAAGAAAAGAAAAATAAATCATATTTTACCCTGCCCTAGATTATATTAAGCTTAATGAGTTGCTGTGTCTGATGCCCATTTCTTAAGAAAAGCTTTGCATTCTCGCACTTAACAAGTCTAGTGTTATTTATAACATAACATAACGTCTATCATTTCTCATATTCAAATCTTAAGTAGTTAATTCACTCTGCATGTTTTTCATGGCAGAAAATGGTTTTGTGTTTATCAGTTGGAATTTTCTTTTTTGTTACAGATGATTAAAAAAGGGGGGTGGAGAAAGATTTAAAATAATTGTCATTTGTTTTTACTTTAAGTTGTTCAAAAGATATTTTTTGAATATGATATTATTATTATTATTATTATTATTTGAAATAAATGCACCTTTCGTTGAAAAATGGGTTACGAATCCAGGAAATCTTGGGTATCGTTTTAAATTAATCCGCATAACAACAGTGGTTCTTACAATATTTGTGAGTAAATAGATATACAAATTGAATAATTGAAAAAAAACTAAACTATTTTGTTCAGAATTAAGGAGTATTCAATAATTACAAATAATATGATTATAAAAAAATAATAACTTACTGTCAAATTTACTGTAGACAGTTATGTAATGAAAATGCAACGATTTAAAGTCTAAGATACACAATAATAATAAAAAAAAACACAATTATGTTTTATCAGGTAGTATAATGATTGTCTTAGTCGCTATATCCTGAAGAAACAGAAATGTGCGGGTCATCAAAAACTAATCATAATTTAAAAATGTATTTTCTTATTTTTATAAATCTTTCCGAACCCCCTTTTGCGAAAATATTTTAATTACAACAATATAGCACTCTTTTTATGTTTTGATCTTTTTTTCACTTACTCATTGTTTAGTTTTATTGGTTCTAAATAGGATAAATAAGAGTAATTAACTATTAAAAATTTTAAATTTAGATTAGTAAAAAGAGTTACCTTGAAATGTTATCAATATGCGTTTAAAGAAATTTTGTAAACCTATTTCATAGATTTCAAGAATTGAAACTTTTACTCTTTAAGAGAAAATCGAGAATATATATAATCTAGGGTTGTTAGTTTGGTTTCCTTATTTTATTCAGAAATTTGTAATTTCTGAATAAAAAAGGAGGCTTAACTATCAACCCTGCCAATAGAATTCGCATAAAAATTTCTTTCTTTTTTCAATTTCATTTTATAATACATCTTTAAAATTAGCAATAATTTTTATTTCTTAAAAGTCTTTTATGCGTTTATTTGAGATTTCTCTTAAAATTTGTATGGGGGCTCGGACAGCATCTGTCCGAGAACACATCCTAAAGCCCAATAGATGCTGTCCGTCCGAGCTCAGTTTAAAAGTTAAAACAAATTACAACAAATTTTGCTTCATTTATTGGCGGACACTTCGGAATTAATAAAATAAAAATTCTTCATTCAGAATTTCCGGTATGAATTTTGGTATTTCTGAATAAAAAGAGAGATCTAACTAGCATGAATTCGCTCTAAACGCATTATTTCTTTTCCTTATCTTCCCCTCCCTTTAATTTCATTCACTACTGCATCTTAAAAAGTTAAAAATAACTCTTAATTCTCAACAGATTTAGGTTTTTTATTAAGGCTTATTGTTAAAAGAATTATTAAATAAAGAAAGGTTAACGATATTTATATCACTCATCCTTTTTTTATTATTTTTGCTG
This sequence comes from Maratus speculifer, assembly GCA_964019185.1. NCBI lineage: Eukaryota > Metazoa > Arthropoda > Arachnida > Araneae > Salticidae > Maratus > Maratus speculifer. Next base: position 143,471,956 of record OZ025289.1, on the reverse strand, counting down.
CGCTTTGACAGATTCCTTTCGGGCTTATATTTAAGACGGTAGAAAATCACTTTCTCTTGTTTAAGATGTTAGACAGCCCACGTCTGGTTCGTTTAACATCCTCAGAACAACCCCGTCAATTTACGCTTGCGTAACGTATTTTGACGTGTCCTTTAGACGAGAAGCGTTCTCTTGAAAATATGCTTTATTGGAAAACACAGATTATGTCACTTAACCTTTCGTGCTATTATTAGACTTTCGGTGATTTTCTTTTTCAAGATTATATCTATGTTAACATGTTCTCGTTTCTTCTATTATATCAATAAGTCGCTCTATAAATAAATCTAGATAATTTTTAACGGTAAGAAAACTTGCCACCATTTACACATTTAAAAACCTGTTAATTTTAATAATAATAATAATAATAATAATAATAATAATAATAATAATAATAATAATAATAATAATAAAACCTGTGAACCAGGACGCCAGTAAAAAACTGCTTGTTTTATGGAAATTAGCTGTATTTATTGCAACCTATCGTTATTTTAACAGATTTTGTCCGTAATTACGTGTGAGATATAGATTATATCCTTAAAATGAACATTTTTTCACTGGTTGCTTGACTGACAGTCTTTTACCAGAAAATACAGATTTTTTTTGTGTATGTGTCAAATACAGCTTTCTGACATAGACAAAATAAGTGTTATTCCATTCTTTGGGCCGTTCTTGAGCATTTACAGTGATCATATTTGCCAGATTCATGGCAAATAAATGAGAATTATAGTGTTTTTAGGTATGTACCAGATGCGCCTCACGGGGCAGAGAAGGGTTAAGGCTTACTGTTAGAGGAATTACTAAATAAAGAAAGGTTAACGATATTATCACTTAATTTTTTTTCATTATTTTTGCTCACCTTTGATAGATTCCTTTTGGGCTTATATTTAAGACTGTAGAAAATTCACTTTCTCTTGTTCAAGATATTAGACAGTCCACGTCTGGTTCGTTTGACACCTTCAGGACAACCCCGTAAATTTACCCTTGCATAACGTATTTTGACATGTTCTTTAGACGAAAAGCGTTCTCTTGAAAATATGCTTTATCGGAAACACTGATTATGTCATTTAACCTTTCGTGCTATTATTAGGCTTTCGGCGATTTTCTTTTTCAAGATTATATCTAAGTTAACATGTTCTCGTTCTTTTATTACATCAATACGTCGCTCTATAAATAACTCTGGATAATCTTTAACGGTAAAAGAAATCTGTATACCACCATTTATGCATTGTAAAAACCTGTTCATTTTAATGTTAAACAAGTTTAAACTAGCACGTCGAGCGAAACAAATTAGATGCGTTCGTACTGTAAAAAGGATTTTAAATATTCCGATCTTGGTGTAATAGTATACAGTATTTTGGATATAATGTAATAACCGAAATCTTTCCTGTGTCCCTGTAAGTACTATCTGCTTTCTATTATACAGGAAGTAACTTGTTATAAATCTCAGCAATGTATATCAATTTTATAAAATGGAAAATAGTTTAATAGTATTAAGACGCGTCCCTAACAGTGTTTCCGCTTATACCATTATGCAATGGAATATTTTTGAAGACCTGTAAATGTATAAAAAAATATTCTTTTCACCATAAATTATGTAGAATGTATTTTTTAGTATATACTTCATAGATGCATATCAATTCTATTATGTTCAGATCAACTATATTTTTCCATTAACCATAATGTAACCGAATGCTTTTGATTGTCTTTGTAATTAAACTATACATCCGATTTTCATAAAATTTGAAATGACTCGACACAATTATACAACAATTATATATTTTAAATGTCGAACTATTCGGCTGGGTAACTTTTGTTCTGTTACATGCAGACAGGTGGATGGACTGAACGGTGCTATGTATTTAAATAATTACGAATGCACCTAAAAAAAAGAAAACAGTGAGCCAAAACGCAGTTAAAAACTGTATATTTTATGGAAATTATCGGCAATTACTTCAACATTTCTGTTATTTTAACAGATTACATGCAAAATACAAAATATGTCTATAAAATAAGCAGTTTTTTGCTGCTTGCTTGGCAGACAGTTTTTTTTCCTTAAAATCAACAGATTTTTTTTTCCATTTTTGCAGCGTAGGAATTCTAAAAGGTTAAATGATTTTTAATTCTGTGTATATTTTTTACAATAAGTATAATATTATAAAATCCAAATTTATGTTTATTTATAAATAGAATAAATATTTCTAGAAACTTTAGATGTTTTATTGAATAAATTTATAGAACCTGACGTGTAATTGAACAAGACATGAAATTCGCTTTTCTTCACAAGAAAGCTGTTAAATCCAGGCTAATAACTTTATTAAAATTTCTAAACTTAATTAAAAATATCTGTTTTAAGATAATAAAATAAATTTCAATTAGATATAGGCGACAGATATACTGAAAAAAAAAAAAGTTTCAACGTTGAACAATTTAAGAGCCTTCACGAGTCATTGAAAAAGACCCAAATGATAATGTTAAATCTACGGAGGCGTTATTTTCAAGTATTTCGCTCAAATTTTAATATTTTTGAACGGTTTTTTTCATAGGATAGCTGGGGATGCCTAGTTATAAAGACTAGTTTTTAATTTTCAATTTTGGTTTCAGATTGTTTAATTACTTTAACTTTCGGAATTGAATATTTTTATACCAAGAGCATTATTCGAAAATACTTTTAAATTATTTTAAAATGCTGTGCATAATTTGATATTTACATAAAAAGAACTCTTTTATGCCGCCATAAATTAAACAAATCATTATCGTTTTGTTGGGTTTGATGACAACGGACGTTTCAAAACTGAGAAAGCATTAGGTTCATCTTTAATCTAAACATACTCATTTCTATATAAGTACATCAATTTACTCATTTTTCAGTACTTGATTTTTTTCAGTGTGAATACAAGTTGGAGCATATTCAATGAAATATAAATTGTTCAATGTATTTCCCGTTCAAAAAAAAAAAAAAAAAAAAAAAAAAAAAAATCATATATTATTATTTATTTACCAGCATGTTGGAAAAGCGGGCAAATTCTCTTTTATCGGAACAAATCATATAAAATTTAAAACATTTTTACTAAAAGCTGCATTCTTACGATAAACAAATTAAATAGAGTATATAAGTTTCCTGAGAAAAACTTTCTGTACTTTGAATGGCACGTATTTCTTACAACATGTCACGATGTATTGTAGAGGAAGACACAATGAATGAATTATATACGAATAAGATGGAAATTATCCCAAAACAGAAAGTCCGAAAGAAAGAATTGGAGGGAAATGTGATGCATATTTTTCCTATCTATGCAACAGAAATAGAAAATAACCAGATACGAATTTAAAACTTTACTTTATTTCTATGAAATTAATTTCGTTTGAGATGGATTTATCTGTCTATCATTTACTTATCTGTTTGAGGCAGTAGTGCTCATTATGCGCCCCGCAGTCCAAAGCGGCAGCTACAAATTCCGTACAAACTTAAAAAAATATTCAAGTTATGTAATGTGCGTGTAATTGAAAAGAGTATTCTTTAAAGATCTTTCGCCTAATTTTAAAAATCTAATAATATAAATATAAACATACTAAGTTTTCTATAAAACTTTCGAATTAATATTTGAGCTAAGAAAAAAAAAAAAAAAAAAAAAAACTGAAAAAGGAATTTTTTTAGATTTAGAGATTAAGAGCTAAAAATGTTTAATCGAAAATTAATTTAAATTTTAGGCTTAAAATGATATTTTAATATTTTTCGTATTATATATATGTATATGTATATATATATATATATATATATATATACATATTATATATATGTATATATATATATATATACATGTAATAAAATAAAAAAAATTTTGCGCCATTTTTTTTTGTTCTCTCTTAGCTTCAATTCTAAATTTGTGGAACATATTTCAATCTTAGTTTCGTAACTTGTAACAGCTAAAATTCTTTTTCTTACTTTAGTTATTAATAAATTATTACTTGCTTCTCAAAAAGGCGGGAAGTATTTCGTAAGCTTTTTACTTTCTGGCATATTCCTGCGATTTTAATTTAATTTTTTATTTTTAACATCGCGTGACAGGTGTTACTACGCGTTGCTAAAGGGCTTAGTCTTCCGAGGAAAAAATATAGTTCTTGCCAATAGACCGCCTATTACGGCCAATTAGAATTGATCATTTTATTCGTTAGAGGCTCGAGTCCATCCTGATTGGATTTTTAAAATGATTGACGCGAAGTAGGAGGGCGCTAGTTTTGTCGTGAAAATGATTTTTTCATTTGGCTTTTCAGGAGGACAGAATGCACCTTTTCTTTAAACTATCAAGACGCGCGTTTTATTGCTCCGCTGAATTAGAATGCATTTTTTCTTAAAAACTACTCGGAAGCCATGTCATGTTTCCCGAGAATGCGATTGACTTTCAAAAATTATTAGGATGCTGTTTCTTTTTTTTTTTTCTTTCTCCCCAAAATTCTAATATCGTGGAATGCAGCTTACTCATGAAGTTGGTGAAGTGGAAGTTATTCGATGAGAGTGCCAAGGTGATTGCGTGAAAGAACTTAACTTATTTATGAGTTCTAATAAAATTAATTTAAAGACTGCTTGATTGAACTTTCTTATGGGGAAATAGCCCAATAAACTCATCCAATGCTGGTCAAATTGCCGGAGCGACTGCTCAGCTCGTCCCACTGTTGATTCTTGGTAGTAGTAATCTGTTCTGCCTCATAGATGGTGTGCCACTGGAACTTGTACATTGTTATGGAACATCGCCTTCGTCGAATTATTACATTTGAAATCCGGCAGGATGAAAAATGAACCGGCGTAAAACTTTTGAGAATAAGCTGCATGCTCTTCATACACTTACAGTTGTTCCTACATTTTTCCTGGTATTGTTTTCATCTTAACATTTAATACAGAAAAAAATAACTATGATATCTTCCATCTAAATGGTATGTCCAAGACTGAAGATGGATGGGATCAGCTGCTGTGTGTTAATACTAATATTGTAATTTTGTTTCCTGCAATAAGACTCAATGTGTGTTACTAACAGTCAGAGTTTTTGAGATGCTAGCTGCACGCATCTTTAACCTCATCCGCGTCTACTTCCACCCATGTTACGACGAGATGGCCTGCATGGAAAAACATCTTCATGTGCATAAATGATAAACCTTTCAGCTGGGAAAAGGATCGTCTTATGAAGTTTTGTTGTGATTCTGTCTAGCATCTGCAAATTTTTAAGTGTGAAATATGCCTCCAGTATTTTTTTTTATACTTGACATCTACGAAATCATCTACTGATTATTACTTAATCCAAAGAACGCCAAAATTCAACATCATTTTATTTTATTTATTTATTTATGTATTTTCTAGATAACAGTACTGAAATATTTTGATAAACTTTCATTTCATAATAAATGAACACATGCAGCATGATTGCGAAACTACTGTTGATACCATCGGTAATATAAGTCAATTGAAATTTGCACCTGTGAGTCGTATCTACGAAGTGCTTTATTTTTTTGTTTATTTTAATAGAAAATTAGGTATTTGAACAAGGCCACATCGAGCATGTCTGTAAGTTATTATTTGTTATTTTATTGTTTTATTGATTAAGAAATTTTAATAATAATTTCTTTGTTTAAATTCTTGATTTTTTTTCTCTTTTATTACAGATATTAAAAAATAAATTTGTTCTTAATTTATAATTAATTAAAATTTTCTGCTCATAGAAATTTTATTTAGTTTTAAAGGTGTTTTTTCTTTTTAATCGAAAGATGGATTAATTTGTTGTTAAAAAATACTCTGTTGCTAAATTTATTTTCCATACGTAAAGAAAAGTATTTTTGTTCTTAAAATTATTTGTTATTTCCCATGTATGGAAAACCGATATTTATTATTTTATTACTTATTTATTTATTATTTATTTATTTCACATGAAGTCAAACAGAATTGATTTATTTATTATTTATTATTTTTATTGTTATTTATTGAGGTATTTGAAGTATTTGAAGTATAGTAATTGAAGTTTAATAATTGAAGTATAGCATTTAAATTTTTTCCATATGAATTATCCTTCTTTCATGTATTAAGGTCAGGATTAGTAAAAGAAGAAAAAATGTCAGAAAATAAACTTGATATTGTCCCTTTTGAATTTGGGTCGGGCATGGATATTTTTAAATGGTTTAAACATTTTGATCGAGAATGTTCTGTAGAAAAAAAAGATAATGAGTGGAAACACCAAAATATTTCAAAATATTTAAAGGGGGAAGCGCTAAAAACTTATATAAATGATTGTTTGGATTGTGCTACTTATGAGGAAATTGTCGAGATTTTAAGTGAAAAATTCATTCAAGTTAGAGTTCCAAAATTTTCTGAATTTACTTCCTTAAAGTTAAATGATCTAAGTGATTTGGATTCTTATTTTAGAAAGAAAGTTGAGATTGGAAGGCAACTTCAGCTTGGGGAAAATTTAATTATACAGGGATTAACTGATGGACTTCAGCCGGAGTATCAAAATTGTTTGATGGTTAACCCTCCTTCCAATACTCGTGAATGGTTTCGCATTGCTAAACAATTAGCAGCGATTCCAAATCATACCTCTAATAACGGCAATAGAAATTTTCAACAAACTAGACCAATGCACAATCCCAATCCTCAGCCCAGACATTGGACTCGACCTACTCCAAACAATCCATCCCAAAATTTTAATCCTAGGTTTTTCACTCCTAGAATGCCTACGACTCATTGTCAAAACAACTACCCAAGTCGTCCGTGCAGAATATGTTTAAACAGAGGCATAGAAAATGCATATCATTGGGAGAGGAGTTGTATATTTAACACAAATTCCTTTCAAGCTCAAACTCCTGCTCATATTCAACCACCCCCTACTAATAATATTTGACAATTAATCATCCCTGGATATGTGGGCAATAACAAAGTGTATTGTGTGGTGGATAGTGGATCAACTGTCTCAATTTTACCCCTCAAATTTGTTCGATATTTAAATGGTAATTTACATAATGTTACCCCTATTACTATCAGACAGGCACAAGGAACTCTTACAATTAATAAATCTTGTCGATTATGTATTAAATTTGGTAATATAAAGAGATATGTTAATTTTTTAGTAAGTAAACTTGATTTGGACTATGCTATTTTAGGTTTACCTGATTGTGCCAAATTTAAATTGAAAATTGATTGTGCAAAAAGCCAGGTGTTACAAGACAATATTTCGTTAAACCCATATGTCAACATATCCAGTGATAACTTAGAATTGCTTCATTTTGATATTATAAAAAATGATACTACTGTGCAACCCGATTATGGAAATACCATAACTCCTCAATCCTTGTCGCGAACTAATAATGATGATTATAATCTATTGGAGAATCTGAATGCTATTCAAAATAAAAATGTAAGGGAACTTTTAAGGGATTATTTAGATATTTTTGCAAAAAATAAATATGATGTAGGGAGAATTAATACTGAACCTCAGCGTATTTATCTTAAATCTGACCTACCAATATCTTTGAGGCCTTATCGTACATCCACTGCTGATGAAAAAGAAATATCTCAGCAAATCCAATCCTTATTAGCTGCTGGGTTAATTAAAGAAAGTTATAGCCCATACTCTTCTCCAGTTACATTAGTAAATAAACGAGATGAAGGTAAAAAAACCCGAATGTGTGTTGATTCCCGAAAATTAAATTCTATCATGAAAAATGACGCTGAACCTTTGCCCCGAATAGATGAAATTTTGGACAAATTAAGTGGTGCCCAATATTTCTCTACACTAGATTTAGCCTCAGGCTATTGGCACATACCTATTCACCCAGCCGATTCCGAAAAGTTAGCCTTTACTACTAATTGTGGGCTCTGGGAATGGAATGTTCTCCCCTTTGGTGTAAAGGTAGGCCCCCCAATTTTCAACAGGACAATTAGAAGAATTCTTACAAAATATAAAATAGACTTTGCTTGTTATTATTTTGATGATATAATTATTTTTTCTAAATCAATAGATGAACATATACAGCATCTCATCCAAATTTTTGATTTATGCCGAATAGAAAATATTAAATTAAAATTATCTAAATGTACTTTTGCTCAAAAACAAATCAATTTTCTAGGGTATGAAATCCAAAATGGAACTTTAACTCCTGCTAATACTAATATAGAAACAATTAAAAAATTAAAACCTCCTACTAACACTAAAGAATTACAAAGATTTCTTGGTTCTATAAATGTGTATCATAAATTTATTGACAAATATGCTGAAATTAGACACCCCCTAAATAAATTACTTAAGAAAGATACTATTTGGGAATGGAATACTGAATGTCAAAACTCTTTTCAAAAATTAAAAGATGCTCTCATTGCTAAACCAATTTTAAAGATTTATGACCCAAAATTACCCCTACACATGTTTGTTGACGCTTCTCAGGTAGCGGTAGGTGCAGTTCTTAAACAACCCGACCATAATAACTTTTTACATCCAATTGCTTATTTTTCTAGAGGATTGAGAAGTTATGAGAAAAATTATTTCATTACCGAACTAGAGTGTCTTGCTATCATTGATACTTTAGATAAATTTTATCATTACTTTCACGGTGGACAATTTACCATCCATACGGATCATGCATCTCTTGTTTGGTTAAAAAATGTCAAACATTTAAGAGGTCGATTATTTAGGTGGTCATTGAAGTTAAGTATGTTCGATTACAAAATAGAGTACTTAAAGGGATCTACAAATGTCGAAGCCGACATGTTGTCCCGAAACCCTATTTCTCATTTTTGTAAACCCCTTACTTTTCTTCTTGACGTTAAAGAGATTATTGAGATGCAAGAAAAAGAAAATGTGTGTGGATCAAATTATATTAATGACAATGGACTGATTATAGTTAAAAGAAAAGGTTTTCGTAAAGTGGTAGTTCCCATGTCCCTAAGAAAAAAATTGCTTAATGTTGCTCATGAACAGTTTGGTCACCCTGGTGTTCAAAAAATGCAAAATTTAATTTCTCCTAACTATTATTGGCCAGATATGACCCAAGACATTACTAACTTTGTTAAATACTGTGATATTTGCCAGAAAAATAAAAAACCTAGACAAAAAAAATTTGGCTTATTACAAGCTATGCCCACTACAGATCAACCTTTTGACTGTCTGTCTGTTGATACTGTAGGAGGGTTCAATTATTATAATTCTACAAAAAAATATCTCCATATTATAATAGACCATGCCACAAGATATGTTTGGGCATTTCCTTCCAAAAGTGTCACTTGTCTGGAAATTTTTATATTTGTTTGTTTATGCCGGCGTAGACGAACAAAGTGGAAATTTCTTATTCTGTACTGAATTACTCTACTTAGAATATTTTTTTTTTCTTTCAACTGAACCTATTTGTAATATTAAATTTAATCTATCAATTATTAAATTAATTATATATCAAGTAACAAAATTTTTATCACTTTATTTTAATTTTTTTTTCTTTCTCTCTCTCTTTGCTGCTACATTCCAGTCCAGGTACATGTCAATTATAATATAATTTTGTTTCTTTTTCTCTTTTCTACTTGTATCTTGCAATGTTTTATCACACCGAGAGAATATTTATTGCGTAATTATTTGACATGAATAGATCTTGTTTTTTATTTTTATCATTTATTAATATTTCTTTTTAAGAATCTTAGTAGTTTAAAGGTCACGTGCATTCTCAAGCATGAACAAAATTTTTATTTATCTTTATTTTATTTTAATTTATCATATTATATTTTAATTTTTTTTTGTACATATTCCTACTTAATCCTGTACTCGAATTACCAGATTAAGTAAATGATTTCATAATTGATTGAATTTTTTATTTTATTCCACTTCTCTCTATATTTCATCCCAAAAATATGAGATGAGATAAATGAGATTAAGTATTTAAAGAATGTCTTTTGTGATATTTATTATTACTTATTAAGAGATTTACTTATACCCATTATGAGATTTACTTATACTTATGATATTTATTATTATTGATATTTTTCCTTATTATGTTTCTTACTTATATTGTTTATTATTTACATTGTTAAAGTTTATTATTACTATATTATAAAATGTCTTACTATATTGAATTTGGACACTTAATAATGATATAATTAGACCTCCTTGAAAAGAGGCAATGGACTATACCACTCCAAATATGACTCTTGGACAAGTAATAAGATATAATTAGACTTCCTTGAAAAGAGATCATGAATACTCCAAATATGACTCTTAAATGGATTTTTGAAACAAACTTTCAACATTGATGTCAAGAAAGTTCTATTAAATTCCTTCATTTCTAGATTTGACATTGTTAAAAAAGAATTCAACGTTATTGTTTTTTATTTTTATGTTTCATTTTTATGTTATTACTATGGGTAATTGCTTATATTTTCAAATTACTTTATGATGTGTACTTTAAACAAGATTATATCTTGTATTTGTATTAATGCCTATTTTATTGTATTTAAATTTGAAGTTATTCCACGCATCACCTTAGTGTTTTTAAATTTGAATTCTATATTTATATAAAAAAGAGAAATTAATTTAAATTTTTTTATTTAGTATCTAATTATTATTACTTATATCAACAACTTCGTGAGCTAAGTCTGCATCATCTCCCTTTCTGTGAAATTGCAGGTCTCAGACCTACTTTTTCACCCGTCTTTCTGGGAGGGGGGATTTGTAATAAAATAAAAAAAAAATTGCGCCATTTTTTTTTGTTCTCTCTTAGCTTCAATTCTAAATTTGTGGAACATATTTCAATCTTAGTTTCGTAACTTGTAACAGCTAAAATTCTTTTTCTTACTTTAGTTATTAATAAATTATTACTTGCTTCTCAAAAAGGCGGGAAGTATTTCGTAAGCTTTTTACTTTCTGGCATATTCCTGCGATTTTAATTTTGTTTTTTATTTTTAACATCGCGTGACAGGTGTTACTACGCGTTGCTAAAGGGCTTAGTCTTCCGAGGAAAAAATATAGTTCTTGCCAATAGACCGCCTATTACGGCCAATTAGAATTGATCATTTTATTCGTTAGAGGCTCGAGTCCATCCTGATTGGATTTTTAAAATGATTGACGCGAAGTAGGAGGGCGCTAGTTTTGTCGTGAAAATGATTTTTTCATTTGGCTTTTCAGGAGGACAGAATGCACCTTTTCTTTAAACTATCAAGACGCGCGTTTTATTGCTCCGCTGAATTAGAATGCATTTTTTCTTAAAAACTACTCGGAAGCCATGTCATGTTTCCCGAGAATGCGATTGACTTTCAAAAATTATTAGGATGCTGTTTCTTTTTTTTTTCTTTCTCCCCAAAATTCTAATATCGTGGAATGCAGCTTACTCATGAAGTTGGTGAAGTGGAAGTTATTCGATGAGAGTGCCAAGGTGATTGCGTGAAAGAACTTAACTTATTTATGAGTTCTAATAAAATTAATTTAAAGACTGCTTGATTGAACTTTCTTATGGGGAAATAGCCCAATAAACTCATCCACTGCTGGTCAAATTGCCGGAGCGACTGCTCAGCTCGTCCCACTGTTGATTCTTGGTAGTAGTAATCTGTTCTGCCTCATAGATGGTGTGCCACTGGAACTTGTACATTGTTATGGAACATCGCCTTCGTCGAATTATTACATACATACATAAATATATCTATATACCTATACAGACATGTATGTGTATATATATGCATAAATACATAAATATATAATCATTAAAATTAATTATAAATTACCACTAAGAAATGAAGAAAAATAGAATAAACGAATATAATGAAAATTTGTAGAACTAAATTTGAGTCTTGAGGTCCTAAATACTTTAGCACTACAAATAAAGTGTGTGGGTTCATCTTCGTATTAGCTGTAAAAACTAAATAATACGAATTTAGGACTAACAACAAACAATAAAAACGTAAAAAATCGAATCCCCCTCCCCCCCAATTGCATAAAAAAGTAAATACTGATGTAATTGGGGAAAAAAGTACCACCTCCATGCAATCTTCTTTAACAAACACTATGCATTAAAAAAGAAAAAATTAGGGCAAAGTTATATGCAATTGATGACAAAAAAGGTTTTTAACCGAGGAGTAATGTTACAATACAGATAAATATATAGATAGATAGATACAGATATCCCATATGTATATATACATATATATGTGTATGATTATGTATACCATTAGTGTGCGTGCAATTGTTTAACAGCTCTTTGATTTAAAGGTTAGATAACAATTAATAACAGTCTCATAATGGTCAAATAACATATTTCCCGATGTCTTGCAACAATAAACACCCCCCCCTCCTCTCCAAAAAATCAATGTAAAGCATTACAATGGAAATTTGAGCCATCATTATAAAGTGTAATATTTTGGTGCTCTTCTTGAATTTTAGAGGGAACCACATACTTGTCCTCTCTTTTCCCTTATCAGGCATTTCCTTTACTCCTCCATTATACACTGTACTGTATTTATCACACAGTTAATATTATATTGTTAACATTCGTCCATTGTTTAAACTTACTAGGGAAGTGCAAGAAGTGTAAGTCACCGTTATTGACGAAAATGGTATCGTTGGAAGGATCTCATCGAGAACAGTAAAAAACTCAATGGAACTAACTACCAGTCGCAAATGAGTCGTTATCGAGATATCCGACAATTTATGTCACTTAACTAGTGCATATTTAATGGGGGGGGGGGGAAATTTAGACTAGATTTCAGCGAAAGTGGTATCGTTAAAAAGATATCATCATGAGAGAGAAAAAACGCAATAAAACTACCCTTTGGAAATGAGCCGTTTTCGAGATATCCGATAATTTCTGTTACGTAACTAGTGCCTACTTTCCTAGTGCACACTTAATTGGGGACCGCAAAAAATTGTTTTCTCGATTTTGATGAAAATGGTGTCGTTGCAAAGATATCATTGTGAGAAGTAAAAAACTCAATGGAACAAACCATCTAAAACGAGCGATTTTCGAGATATCCGACAATTTATGTCACTTAATGCAGTTTCCTAGCATTGTGTATTAGCAATGTGACACAAATTGTCGGATATCTCGAAAACGACTCATTTCCGAAGGGGGATTCCATTGAATTTTTTAATCTTCACGATGATATCTTTTCAACGATACCACTTTAGTTAAAATTGAGACTAAAATTTTTTGCGGTCCCCCTTAAGTATGCACTAGTTGAGTCACATAAATTGTCGGATATCTCGATAACAACTCATTTGCGACGGGTAGTTCCATTGAGTTTTTTGCTGCTCTCGATGAGATCTTTCCAACGATACCACTTTTGTCAAAATCGGTGACTTACACTTCTTGCACTTCCCTAGTTAGTATTAATATATTAATATGCAATATATAACTTTAATTAAGAAAAATATAATGCTTCAAGTTGTAAGACAATGTATGTTTGTTTTTGCTGGAGTACATTTTTTTACTTAAAGTAAAATTTAAAAAAATCTTGCAATAAATACTACTTATACATAAGTAGATGTGCCATTAGCACAAACAAATTATTTTTTTTCCCTTAACACGGAAAAGAACAGAATAATTTATTTTGTTCAATAAATTTCACGTTCTTGAAAACAATCTTTATATCATTATCTATTCTCCGGAATGCTAAGAAAACAAACAAAAACTCTTTTGCCGAAATGATGTAAAATTTAGAATACTTTTTACAAGAGTTTCGTGTTTAAGAAAAACGAACTAAACAAAAATTTCCGAGATAAACTTCCTTCACTTTGAATGGCACGTACTCCTTGCAACATGTCACGATGGTATTACGCAGGAGGACACAATGTATGAATTATATAAGAATAAGATGAAAATTATCACAAAAGAAAAAGCCTTTGAAAACATTCGGAAGAAATGTGATCTCAGATATTTTACTTTCTCTGCATAACATACGAATGAAAATAACCAGACATGAATTTCAAACTTTTATTTCTTATGTCTAGGAAAATTAATCCCTGTTGTTGCAGATGGTTATCTATTATTATGATGATTATCTATTTTTTATGCTTGTCTATTACCAGTCTATCTATGAAAGTGTGATTATGAAATATACAGTGTAAAAGACTATTTGTCTATAAAAGGGAGGCTTCGACCAACTTTTCCGTAACCAGGACAGTTGCTTCCGAAATTTCGGTTCAAAATGACGAAACCCATATAATTTTTTAAAAAATATATTATGCTTTTATCAAAAAATTGACCAATACGACAATGTAGTTTCTGAATAGTCTTTGAATAAGAGAACCTGCCAAATGAACGCGTTTGAGAGCAGAAATAAACTTAAAAATGAATCCGGAAATAAGTAGTTTGGATTTGAGTGCATCCTTAAAGATTAAAAAACACGCATAATCTTACTATACACTGTAAAAAATATCGGCTAATAAACAAAAACTTTTCCATAAAATTTTACGGAATAGTTTCATTTTTCCGAGAAAACAGTAGTACTTCCGTATTTCCCATTTTGAGATTACAAATCCAGGAACTGCTCCGTCAATTTTCCGGAAACAGTAAAACTTCCCTTAAAAACAGCACAAGTTACTGGTATTTTTAACCGATAAGTGTCGTGGTGCCACCTGTATGAGAAAAATAGAGAAAAACGTTATAGCAACATTTTTCTATTTTTTTCTGTTTTAATAATAAAAAGATAGCATATTTTTACAATATTAAAATAATAATAATAATAATAATAATAATAATAATAATAATAATAATAATAATAATAATAATAATAATAATAATAAGATTTATTAATTCTTTTTAAGTTTGAGATAGTTAAGGAAAGTAATTTTTTTCAGTATGGTTTTAAAATAATGTTTAATTTATTTATATCATACTATAAAAAGTGCATAAGATATTTTAAAGTGGAAAAAATCTACTTTTAATTTTAATATATATATATATATATATATACAGGGTGAGCAAAAAGTCCGTAAAAAATTTAAAAATTCATAAAAACCGAAAAAAAAACCGAAATGGAAAACGGTTTGCAGGGTTTGCATCCATAGGTCACGGGGATTTTTTTAAGACAGAAATAAAAAATAATTAAAAAAACAGCCGACAGATGGCGCTGGTACTTGCGATTTCCGCGGAAATATGCAAATGAACCGGTTATAAGAGCTTGCGCTCCTAATCCACACTCGACTCCAATGTGTCATCCCCTGTGGTGGTGGTCATGTGGAACACATACAGGTCAAATAAACGACTTGGAAACATTCTGTTCTTTATTTGGGTATCTTTTCTTTGATTTGGGTACGTCAGCGCCACCTATTGGCTGTTTTTTGAATTATTTTTTTTTTCATGTCTCAAAAAAATCCCCGTGACCTATAGATACTAACCCTGCAAACCGTTTTTCATTTCGGTTATTTTTTCGGTTTTTATGAATTTTTAAAGTTTTTACGGACTTTTTGCTCACCCTGTATATATATATATATATTTATATATATATACTGATCTATTCAAATACAGAAGTTCGGACATAAAATTAAAAATATATCGAAATATATTACCAAAATTATTATTATTTCGGCGATTACCTAAGTCATAATAATCAATAAATGTAATTTATTTTAATAACCCCTAGTAATTATCTTTATTGAGTTTACAATGGATCGTCATACAAAATATTTGTTAAAATACATGTTTTTTAAAAAGGTGTGTTAGTATATTTTTATAAAATAAATAAATAAATAAATGTGAATAATATTACAATAGAACTTTAAAATTCTTCCAAAAAAGAATAAAACAAAAAATTTCAATACTTTCATTCATGCATATAATATTTTAAAGGTCTAATTTTTTTTTTTATAAAGCTAAAATTAAAAAGCTAAATATTAGAAATTATAGAAAGAAAATCTGTAAAACATGATTTAGAACTGTCCGCTCAATAAAAAAGTATTATCTTTACAAAAAATAAACCTGCGTTCAAAATCTTGTCTTTACTTTAAGATATGCATCCGAAATAACTAAAGATATTTGAAAAGGTAGTATGCGTAATCCTAGTGTAATGGTATTACACTATCAGCTACGACAGAAGAAGTCCCGGGTTCAAACCCCATGGAAGATAAGTGACATATCTTCACTATTGTTTAAATTAAATGTGTATAATGTGTCCCTGATGTTAACGTGTGTCTTTGTAAAGTGGAGAATAAAAATCCCAAAGATGTTAGTTTGTCCTTTTTCTGGAATTTACGGATTTTTTTCCGTTAAAAAACGGAAGTAGTAGTGGCGTTTAGATTACCAGTACTATTTCCGTTTTTTAACGGAAATTTCTTTTACAGTGATGAGAAATGATAATTTTAAAAAGATAACCTTTATTCTAGCTTTGTCTATTAAAAAATATATATATTAAATAAAACATAAGATGAATTGGCGACCTCAGAGACCAACATGTACAAGTGACAAAAATTCGATATGGAGTAAAATTGAGTTTAAAGGTAATTGACGTTAAATTTGAACCTCAATAATAATTGACTGAATTGAAATAGGAAACTACTACTTGTTTCAGTTTGGCCCTAGAACGCTTATTTTAATAACTGTAAAAAAAGTAGAGTAAAATTTTCTATAAATTTATAATTAATCAGTATTGATTATTATTCAACAAAAGTGGTTTATCTCTATAACGCAGTACATAATTAGAAAATCACTTATATTTCTTTACCTGAAAAGAAAAAAGAATATTTTCAGGTTGTTTGTGCACTTAGTTCATTTTTTTTTCAGTTTTGTCACATGTACCACTTGGCTTCTGAGGTGCTCAATTAAAATAATTGATTTTGATTTTTTTCTGTCTTAAATATAATCCCTAAAAAAACATTAAAAAGCCTATCAAAGCACGGAACAATTCAGAAGTTAATTAATTCGATCGCTTCTAGAAAACGTGCCGTCCCACCTTAAAAATTATTTATCACGTGCTTCATAGTTAAAAATCAGATTTTATCCATTACACTATTATCAGTATTTATAGTTGAATTATAAAGATAAATAACAAAGAATATTCCAAAAAGTCACGTTTCCTTATTCAAAAAGCTCTTTAAATTGCACTCAAAAATCCATACAAGAAAGAAAATAAATTGAATTAAAACAATTTCGAAAAAGTCAGGAACACCGAGAAAATTAATTTATTAAAGAAAATTGCGGTAAACAGAATATGAAAGAAAAATTTTAGTAAAGGTACAATGAAACTTGAAAATTTTTAAATTTTTTTCTCTGTAATTATAATTAAGAATGTTGTAAAATACGCGAAAATATATAAGTCCTTTAATGTGCTAGAATTTAAAATGTCTGAGATTTTATTCTTTTTTGTACCTTAAAAAAAGCATTATTTTTGAAAAAGAAAAAAAAAAAAAAGAAATGGGGACAAAATATTTTTATTATTATTTTTAATCTGAATAAGATTAAAATAAGAAAAATGCATAAAAAACAAATATAATAATTTTACTTTGAGAAGAAGATTTTTAATTAAAAGAGGTCTTAAAAATTATTTATCATGTCTTTCATAGCTAAAAATCAGATTACATACATTAAACAATTAACGGTATTTATAGTCCAGTTAAAAAAGAAAAATAATAAAGAATATTTCAAAAAGTCACGTTTCTTCATCGAAAAACCTCTTTAAATTGCACTTAAAAATAGATGCAGAAAGAAAATAAATTGAATTAAAACAATTTCGAAGAAGTAAAGAACACAGAGAAAATTAAATTACTAATGAAAATTGCGGTAAATAGAAGGGGAAATGCTGTAAAATAGGCAAAAATATACTGAGTCCTTTAATATGCAAAAATTTAAAATATTTCTGATTGTATTCTTCCCTTTCTCTAAAATTAAGGACTGTTTTTGAGGAAAAAATAATTGGTGACAAATTATTATTAAAAAAAATTATAAAAAAAAGAAAAAGATATTGAAAATATTTTAAGTCTAGGGTGTCTTAAAACTTATTTATCACGTACTTTATAGCTAAAAATAAGATTATGTGTATTACACAATTATCAATGCTTACAGTTCAGTTAAAAAGATAAATAGTGAAAATTATCAAAAACTTACGTTTCCTTATTCAAAAAACTCTTCAATCTGCACTTAAAAATCGATGAAGGAAGAAAATAAATTCAATTAAAACAATTTCGAAGAAGTCAAAAACACCAAGAAAATTAATTTACTAAAGGAAATTGCAGTAAACAGAAAGTGATAGAAAAATTTTAGTGAAGGCACTGAGAAACTTGAAAATTTTCTAAAAGTTTTTTCTTTGTAATTGTAATTAAGAATGCCATAAAATACGCGAACTATATATTAATTCCTTTGATATCTTAGAATTTAAAATTTCTAGGATTGTATTCTTCTCTTTTTCTTAAAGTAAGCATTGTTTTTTAGGAAAAAGAAATGGCGACAAATTATTATTTTTTTTAATTGAATAAGATTAAAAAAAAAAAAGCACGAAAAACAAAAGAATTTGACTTTGAGTAGTAGCTCAATATTGCTTGGTTGGAGCTGCAAAAATTTCTTAGAATTAAACATTTTTTTTAAAGATTAAACTGTACAAAATTTTGTGTATGCATTCCTTCAAATACTTTAAATGAAAATAAAAATGAATTTAGTTTAATTAAGGCTTAACTAATTTAAATTGTTCAAAAGGCTGGATTTGACAGCCATATGTTGCACGCAGGATTACCAAAAATATATTCGTTTTATCCATTTAATATTACCTACATATATTATTAAAATATTGCACTTTAGCTTCAATATTAATAATAATCAAGCTTAGGAATAAAATATTTTTTCAATCATAAATTAAATCATAAAATCCAAAATTTATGATAAAATTTCAAAAAAAACTTAAAAAAAATTTTTTTTCTTAAAAACAGGTAAAATGTATAAAACTGTATAAAATACAATGTAATACGAAATATTAAGTTTCTGTATTACTTAATTTTAACAATAAGGTGGACAATCTTTAATAAAACAATTTTGAAATTATTTTTCGAAAAAATATCAATTGTAATTTATCTAATAATACTAATAATAATGATAGTAATAATAAACAAATATCGACTTTTAGAAGTTTCAAGTATGAGAATAAAACTATAGCTATATAGTACAGATCCAGTGATAATCCCCGAAGAAAATGTAAAAATGTTTACGTTTCATATGGTATCCTTGAGCAATCATCCTGCATTCTTGCAGTAATTATTAACAATATTCATGCAGACGGAACAATAGATCAGATATGCCGTCTTTTTTGCATTAATATATATATATAGATATATATGTATTATTTTAACCACAGAACAATTATTATTGGGTTTTTTTGTGTGTAATTTAGTAATTTATACCGGATATTCATACAAAATACCGAAATAAATATACATTAAAATTTTCTACTTTAGTTTAATGAAAAAAAAAAAGGTTACAAATGTTTATGATTATTTCATATGCATGCAGATTAACATGAATTTTGTTTTAACAATGAAAAGCAATCAAGTTTGTTATGGCTAAAAACCTATAAAAATGTAAATATGTCAATTCAGTCATATCGTTAGGCAATATTTTAAATCATTCTTTAAATCCGTCATTGTTATCAACATACAAAGAAATGTCACAATGCCTCTAATATGTCATCTTTCTTCAATCATAATTACTATAACTTTATTTCAGTTTTATACTGCGAAGCAATTTATTTTCGATCCAGTCGCCTTATAATATAAATACAAAATTTAAACTTTTATATAGGAGTAAAAAAAAAAAATCCCACGGAATTTTTTATTTATATTTCGTATGCATTTTAATTAAAAGGTATTTTGTTTTCACAGTTAAAATCTATCAATTCGCTTTTTTTTCTGGAAAATTAAAAGAAAAAAAATTGGCATGTATTAATTTCAAATGAAAATCTCTACAAAATGATTAATTTTTATTTAGTTATTAGAAAATATGTCAATACAACTTTTAAATATATATCTGTATCTTGATGGAGTGATAGACAAATGTTCAATTTCGTAGAGAAAACTAATTAAACATTTTTTTAATTGCCATATGAAGTCTTACTGAAAATAAAATAAAATAAATAAAAGACCAAAATAAATAAATAAATAAATAAATAAATAAATAGAAATGCATTACGGGATAAATAAAAAGAAGGACATTTAATTAATTTATTCTTCTTCTTTCTTTCTGATTGTTTTAGGACAAGTACAGCAGTTATAAAAAGAACTTAGATAAAAAACAATGATTTTAAGTATTGACCTCTTTTCTGTTGAGATGCTAGTATATTATAAAAAACATTTCCTTTACGATCACTATTTATGAATCTTTTGTATGCATTCCGATTAAACCTTACCAACATCAATTTGTTTTGTTTGTCAATTAAAAGCAATATTTTTTTTCGTCGATAATCTAAAAGAAAATTTAATTATCGTTCACTTTTAAACGATATCATTATGGAATATTTTAAATTATCCTTTAAATATTCATTTATTATCAACATATGTGCAAACGTAACAATACATCATAGATGCCATGTTTCTTGCATAAATAGAATAATTTTATTTCTATATCCCGCATCAATATGCATTAAAATAGCAAATAAAGCCTTTGTGCAAAAGTGTTTAAAGATAAAAAACCAACGATTATAAATGCACAAATAAAGTAAGAAAAGGTAGCAAACAGCCGTTTCAAATCTACTATGGAGATTCTTCATCAGTGCAAAACTCAGCGAGCTAGGAAGCAGGAAACGCAGGCCCATTTGATCTTTAATTTAATTTAAACCTTTTTTCTCCCTCGCTTTTTTGTTTTTGTTTTGTTTATTCTCCGGTAGATGTCGCTACTTGTCCAGCAAGTTGTTAGACTGCTCTCTTCTCATTGGTTGCTTTCTTTTAGGCGGGATCGTTTCCGTAGCGGTTATATAAGCCTGCGTCTCCCTGTCTCTTAGCTCAGTTTTGCTTTTTCTAGCTCGCTGAGTTTTGCACTGATGAAGAATCTCCACAATAGATTCGAAACGGCTGTTTGCTACCTTTTCTTACTTTATTTGTGCATTTATAATCGTTGGTTTTTTATCTTTAAACATCTTTATGCAGTCGACATGAAATAAAAAAATTATTTAATAAACAGAAATAAAATTTTTTGCAGGAGCATATATATAATAAAAAATTATATAAAATAGATTAAAGCACCTTAGAAGTACATTAAAAACTCAAAATGTTTTTAGCCTATTCATAGGGTCATCTACAGTGGTTATTTAAATGTTATTATTTTTTTTTTTCACTTAAAGTTAAACGAGGCGGGGCTACTATGGTTTTCGTGTGGTTACTTTGGTCCATCCTGTAAAAAAAGTTTTATTCTTTGTATTGAACAAACAATAAAAATACTTTGGAGTTTTTGTCTTTAAGAATATTTTATACCCTACTATAGGGTATTTAAATAGCTTGGAAGTAATTTTTTTTTTATTGACAACGCTGAATGTGTTTGTAAACAACTGTTTTCATATGTAGATTTTAACTCTCCAAACTTTCTATAGTGAAACAATCTGGACAAGAGCTAAATATAAGGTATATGTCAAAATATTACCTTTAGTAAACTATAACCCATGTGTGTTCATAATTTTTCCTTAAAATTTTTATTTTGACAGAAAATGTTTACGTTTTCATAAAGTTCAAGAAAACAAGTTTTTAGGGGCTATTTTGTGGCAGGCCTTTTCAAGTCCGAAAGTAGCCCAATTCATAAATGCCGCTTTTATACAAAAATACTTGTAAAAAATGTTTTAAGTAATTTGTTTTGCAAAAGTTGCTGTCGCAAAATGTTACGTAATTTAAAAAAAAATAGTTTATCAAGTTTGCAATGTTAATTCATAAGAAAATGCTATTACAAGAGGTTTTTAATAAAAATATATACATTGACATATGAAATGTATTCATTTTATATGAAAATGAATGAATGGAATGTCATTTTATATGGAACCAAGGGCTATTTTGCTCCAAAATTTAAAAAATAGTTTAAATTTTTTTTTCTTTAAAACCATACAGTTTGCTTCATTATTTCATGCTGATTGTTTACAATTCAATTTCGACGCTGAAAATCAATCGATTAAAAATCAGTCTAACATAAATTTTAACTTTCTTTAATTAAATTTAAATTTTAACCCTTCATTGCACAGTGTGCTACATCTGGCACATACATGAAAACTCTATAATTCTCATTATGTGTCATGAATATGATTAATGTGACCTCTGTAACTGATCAAGAACAATCCAACAGTGCCGAAACTACCCTTTTTCACACCCGAGGCAAACATGGATTTTGGCGTCGTCCCCCCCCCCCCCAAACTCTCCACATATATGCATTCTTTGTATTAAAGACACCAAACAAAATCTTAATTTGGCGCCCCCTTCACCTTATGTTCTGGTGGCGCCCGAGGCACTTGCCCCCTCTGCCCCCTCTAGTTTCGGCCCTGCAGTCCAAAGATTGGAATAAAACTTATTTTGCCCGTGTCAGATAGCTGCATTGGACAAAAAACTAGAGTTTGTTTTTCGGAAACAGAAATATTTTCGAACAAGCTATTAAAGTAAAATTTACTCTTATTATTTTCACTGAATACTTAAAAATATTAATATAAAGAGAGTTGTGGAATTGTAAGTAGAAAAAATTATTAATTTAAGCTCATTTAATTGCAAAATATAGCAATACAATTTTTAAAAATTCTAATTGTATAAATAGGGTGCATGCATAAAATGTCAAGTTTTAGTTGAAAATTTGAAATTTAATTTTTTTTTTTACTATTTTTCCCATTATTAGACCAATATATAGATTTCAAGTAATTTTTTTCATAAAAATAGAAAAAATCGCGCAGTGAAGGATTAATATAGAAATAGAGCAAAACAATGGTACGCTACAAGGACAATATTAATTTTATTTCGTATTCATTCTTATTAAACATTATCAATATCACTTTTGATATAAGAGTCGAAATCAATCATCAAAAATCCCACAAAATAGTTAAATAGACTTACCGTCCAAATGGTATCCTTATGAAATATTCTTTAAACCATCCTTTAAATACGAAACAACAAATGCTCGTGCTGAATATCTTTTCGTGAAATATAATAAATAAATTTAACAGCAGCTTGACAAACTTTTATTTACCTGAAACATTTACCTAGCGTGCGTCTACAACATACACATTTTAAACTGAACTCACTTCGGTGAGTTAAAATGAAGGTGCGTTTTTATCTGTGATGGGGGGATAGAAGCTAATAATAGACCGCTATGTAATTTTTTTCCCTTTATTTTTTTTTTCTTCTTTTCTTAACCCTGAAAAAGCTCCGTTATGCCCTTCCTTCTCTCCTGGCACGAATAAAAATCTTTTAGAGAAAGAATATGTTAAAGAAGTGAAAGTTTAAGTGTTTTTTATCCCACAATGTAATGTTTTAGAAGTAGTATAAATGAAGGGATTTAAGCTAGAAAAACAGAGAAAGCTTTGTAATCACATTTAAATATTTAGTAGTCTTGATAAAGGAAAAATAAGGAAGAAGAAGAAGAAAACAAGAATTAGGTATACAAACATTTTCTTTTTCATATGCATCGGGTTGGGTAACCCGATTTTACCCGAGAACAAACCGAACCGAAATCTGACCGGGTCGGTTTAGAGATACATTTTTCCCCCCTTGTGTTTCGGTTCGGGTCAGAAAGATTCTAATTGTTTCGGATTGTGAATGAAATGTTGCGTGTCATATCTAGGGTAACACAATTTTGCCCGCTATGTAATATATTTCTATTATTTCTATTTTTTTCTTTTTTTTTTCCTTTTTTTTTTTTTTTTTTTCATTTTTTAACCCTGAAAAGCTGTATTATGCCCTTGCTTCTCTTCTGGCACGAATAAAATCTTTTAGAGCGAGAATATATTAAAGAAGTGAAAGTTTAAGTGTTTTTTTTATCTCCACAAATGTAATGCTTTAGAAGTAGTAAAAAAAGAATTGATTTAAGCTAGAAAAACAGAAAAAGCTCTGTAATCACATTTAAATATTTAGTAGTCTCGGTAAAGAAACAATAAAAAAGAAAAAAAGAGGTGGTTAGACAAGCATTTCATTTTCACATGCATCGGGTTAGGTAACGAGATTTCACCCGAGCGCTAACCGAACCGAAAACCTGATCGGGTCGGCTTAGAAATACTTTTTATTTTTCTTCGTTGTTCAGGTTCGGGTCAGTCTGACTGTAATTATTTCGGATTTGGATCGGTTTCGTGTTGTCATTTTATAGTTGAATCCGGGGTAACACAATTTTGACCGCTATATAATTTTCTTCCTTTATTTTTTTCTTCTTTTCTTAATCCTGAAAAGGTCCGTTATGCGCTTCTTTTTTTTCTTAGAAAGAAATATTTTGAAGAAATCTTTTAGAGAAAAAATATATTAAAGAAGGAAAATTTTAAGTGTTTTTTACCCCACAATGTAATGCTTTTGAAGTAGTATAAATGAAGGGCTTTAAGCTAGAACAACAGAAAAGCAATGTAATCACATTCAAATATTTATTAGTCTCGTTTATTGAATATTAATAAGGAAAATAAAAGAGGAGAGTAGACAAGCACTTTTTTGCATCGGGTTGAATAACTCGAGTTTACCCGAGCGCTAACAGAACCAAAACTTGATCGGGTCGGTTTAGACATACATTTTATTTCCGTTGTGATTTAGGTTTCGGTCAGATTGACTCTAATTGTTTCGGATTCAGGTCTGTTTTGGATTATCATTTAATTGCCGTGAGTCGTATCCGGGGTAACACATGTTTGACCGCTACGTATTTTTTCCCCTTTATTTATTTTTTTTTTTCCTTAACCCTGAAAATCTCCGTTATTTCCTTCCTTCTCTCTTGGTACGAATAAAATCTTTTAGAGAAAGAATATATTACAGAAGTGAAAGTTAAAATTCTTTTTACCCCACAGTGTAATGCTTTAGAAGTAGAATAAATGGAGGTTATTAAAGCTAGAAAAACAGAAAAAGCTCTGTAATCACATTTAAATATTTAGTAATATCGGTAACGCAATAGTAATAAGAAAAGAAAAGAAAAAAAATGGGTACTCAAGCATTTTCTTTCTCACATACATCGGGTTGGGTAACCCGATTTTAACCGAGCTCGAACCGAACTGAAACCTGATTGGGTCAGCTTAGAGATAAAAAAAATTTCTGTCGTATTTCAGGTTCTAGTCAGTCAGACTCTAATTGTTTCGGATTCGGGTCTGTTACGGATTGTCATTGAATTGATGTGAGTCGGATCCGGGGTAACACAACCGTTATGTATTTTTTTCTCTTTATTTTATTTTATTTATTTTATCTTAACCATGTAAAGCTCCATTATGCCCTCATTTCTTTCCTGGCCCGAATAAAATCTTTTAGAGAAAGATATATTAAAGAAGTGGAATTAAAAATGTTTTTTACCCTGCATTCTCTCCCGGTCGGTGTGTGTCGAAAGCACAATGTCATAGATATATAAAAACAATGATAATGTCATAAATGTTAAATGTTTTGTATTAACAAAAGCCTATTATGATATAACTGAAACATACTAAAGAATGAAAAATGGAAAGAAGTTTTTACATATACTGATTTAAAAAACAGGAAATAATCATATACACGTTTTAGTTATCGTTCTATACGCGTGTGAATTAATCGCCCAATCCATAGTTGCGGGTGTGACATTTACACAACTTTATTTAGTCACCAGCAAAAATATTTTTGAGCATTGGTCTCAATTTGTACGAATTTCAATGTAGACCACTTACACATACATTTATCCAAATCTGAAAATTGTTCTATGTATCATTTATTTATAAAAAAAAATAATTTCCACCTGTTGCGGGTGTGACATAAAAAGGACATGCATTTTCATCTTTCAGTGCAAAAATGCAAAACTCTGTGAATTATGACAACTGAGTGAATTGATATTTTTATATATTAGACAGTAATACTTAAATAATTATTCTATGAAAAAATTAAATTACTTACTCAATTCTTGCTTTTGTAGAAAATAGTCAAAGTTTCCGTTGCGGGTGTGACGCCCCGTTGCGGGTGTGACTTGTATGGCCAATAAAATAATGGCATACACAAATATTTTCAAGGCAGATTTTTTTAATTAAAGAATTAATCAATATTAAATTTTATAATATCTAGAGAGGAAAATATAAAAAAAAATTCATTTCCAATCTTGAATTTATAATTTTTGGTGGTGGTAGCTTTTTTTTTTAACAAAAATGCTCTTTTTTTTCCTAGGATGCATCTGACTGACTGGACCAAATATGTACGTTTTCTTACATTTTTTTCAAACATTCTAATTCTATATCGTCACCATCCATGTCTTATTTGTCCATCAAAGTTTTCACTTTTTTAAGTCGTCAATAAAAACAACATGATGTATCGATTGAATGTTGAGCTCAGATTGTGCTTGGTGCCAGCATTCATGAAGCATTTTCACAATATCTTCTGAAATTTCACATGCAGCAAAGTTCTTTTATATTTTTTAGGACTTTTTCTACACACATGGCAAAATCTGAAGCTGAATTTATAGTTGCAGAGTGTTGCTAATGTTACAATTTTCTTGGCAACTGCACCAACCCCCTCGACAACTCCTTTACCATGAAATGAAATGCAAAAGGATTGCCATCCTTTACCATGATTTTTTAAAAATAGTCTCTTCTTTTCTCTCCTTGCTTTGTCTCTTTCTTTCTCTTGTTGTAGATATCCTTCATATTTAAAATGGGTTTCCTTAATCTTTTTTCGATGATATCGTGATCTTTCTGTACTCTTCATTCTCTGCAAAAGAGAAGAAATTAATGCATAAACTGAATAAATATAGCACTTCCAGTCCAAAAATATAAGCTTAACAAATTTTTAACATTTATCCCTTGAAATTTCTAATCTTACATTAAATTAATTATGTTAAATTATGGTTAATTTCAAACTGACTATATACATTTTATGCTAACAGAATAAACATTTTAACAGTTTCTATTATTCTCACTTCTACTTTTTATTTAATTTGAATTAAAAGAGAAAAAAAATATTCCCCTAATATTGATTTACTTATTTTGAAAAACTAAAAATATATATGCTAGATAAATACTATCAAATAGCAAAATTTAAAAAATGTATATAAAAAACAAAACAAAATTAACAAATTTAAAGAAAATTGCTAAAATATTGTTTCGTAATTTTCTTTTTTTTTTAAATTTCTATAAAAATCTTACCTTTCAAATTAATTTCTTAATCATATATCCCTAATAAAATTATTTTCTTGTAGTAAAGCAACAATTTTATCAATCCTAACTGAATAAATCAAGTGCACACAGTGTCACATGCTCAGATGATGCAAATTTTTATTTATTAACTGGAATTCCCTCTATTAAATCAAAGGATATAGTTAAAGCTGCCAAGTACATGTTTTCTAGCATATTATTCTTTTATAAATTTACATATAATTTGTTCAAATATACATTTGTAATCAATTTTAATAGAAGTTGCGGGTGTGACTTTAATTAAATATCACACCCGCAACAGGGACATGTCACGCCCGCAACGCTCAATAATTATGATTAAAATATTAATTAATTTCTTTTGTGTCTGTAATTCAAAGTATCTTAATAAACTATTTTTGAATATAAAGTTTCATAACTTTAAATCAAAAATATTTTTCTGTAGAGATATAAATGTAAATTTTTGTTGCGGGTGTGACATAATAATTAAGAGTAATTAAATATGCTTACTTTTTGTAATGAAGATTAGTGCACACTTCTCTGTAGACAAAAACTCTCAATAATAGCTGTCAGATCATATATATCCAAAATTGGAGATTTTCAGAATGTTTGTTCAGCTGTACGAGACCATGAAATGTAAAGGTTTTTGCCGCAGTCTATTTGACAAAGTCATAGTGTCACTTTATTAATTAAAATAAGTATGTTAATGACAAAAATTTAATTCTTTTTTGATAAAATATGAAATAGTACACTCTTAACAGTTAATAAGCAAAATTTCAATCATATTTAAAGAAATTTAAATTTTCATCCTCATGTCCGTTTTTTTGTGGATTGGGCGTAATACTATTTATTTTATTTAATCAAAATTTTGCTCAAAACATTTTATCGAATTTTATTTTCATAATAAATTTAGAATAGAGATAATATATTTTACTGCTATTTTTTTTAACCTTCCCATGTTAAAAATAAATTTATTTTTTAAACCTTGAGGTAGAAATTTGGCTTTGTCATTCTTTATGCATACTTTTTACATCTTAAATCATAAAATGTTGTAGATAAATCAAATTAAATATTTTTTGTTGTGTGCACAAAAAATAAATAAAATAGTTAAATATAATTTGTTTAATGAAAGAGAAAAAAAGATATATAAAGATGTCTTTGATAAAACGCATTTTTTATATAAATTTTAAAAATTCAAGTGTAAATGTTTTATATTTTTACGTAACAAGATTATGTTTTGATAAAAAAAAAAAAAAAAATAATAATAATAATCTAAAAAAAAAAAAAAGAAATCGTTTTACAAAGACGATATTTAAAAATTCTATTCATACTGTTTGCTATTTTAGAATTACATCGCATTCAATAAGGGAAAAAATATTTTAAAAAATTAATTAAAAAAAATAACAGTTACTGCTGTTAAAAAATAATCTTAGTTTCCTTTTTTAAAATATCCTCTATTTTTCCTTTAAAACAAAAAATTGATGTAATGCCGATCTAACAAAATTTCCATCACAAAATTGAAAATAAAAAACAACGTTGATACTTTGAAACTGTAATAAAAAAAGTAAATGAAAAAAAAAAAAATTATCCCAAAACTAGTGTTCGAGATTAAAAGAAATTACACATAGATAAATTTCTACCACAAAATTAAAAATACAAACAACATTAATACTTCACCGTTAAAACTAAAGGTTGCATACGGCACTTCTAGGGGTGAAACGCTTGTCCCGTGAGCGTCACTGTATATCACCCCTAGAGGTGCCCTAGAGCACCCCATGGCACCTCATAGGGTGCCTTGGAATGCCTTAGGGCACCCCTATTGGTGCAATTCTGGCTCCCTTAGGAGAGTCGCTGACGGGACAAGCGTTTCACCCTTAGGAGTGCCATATGCAACCTTTAGTTTTAACAGTGTTCGAATCGCTGGAGAAATGAGAATTCTCGTGACAAGTTTTTGGATTATCAAGATTTTTATAAAAAAAAAATAAAGGAAAAAAATCCCATAAACTAATTTTCGAAGTTAAAAGTAGGATTTATCTGAAAAAATACACATAGCCAAATTTCCACCACAAAATAAAAAATACAAAACAACGTTGATACTTTGAATCTCCCAGAAAATGAGAATACTGGTGACAAGTTTTTGAATTATCAAGATTTTCATAAAAATAAATAAAGAAAAAAAAATACCACTAACTATTTTTTTGGACTAAAAGTACGATTTATCAGAAAAATCCACATAGTCATTGCGGCATCCTCTCCCACTTCTTTACGCACTTATGCCCTCTCACGGTGGCAAAATATTTAGCCAGTCATTTAGATCAAAGTACTCAACCATACTATAACAACGACGAAACACTACTGTGAGACGAGATAACAAACTAAAAAAAATTTATACATTTTATTAAAAAGTCCTTTAGACCGGGAGGCAGCAGCACCGAGTGTTTTTAGATGATTTCCAGCAAGATATGTCTTGGTAGACCGATTGCGTTTTAAAATGCGAATCGATGTGGCAAGATGTCATGCTGCTACTATGAAAGCAGAGCCACGACGTGTCGTGCCATTGCTTTCATAGTATATGCGCGTTTTCTTTGCGCCTGAAGAAGAAAGACTCAGTACTTTCGAAAGGCCTAGAGCAGAGGTTCCCAAAGTGTGCTCCGCGGAGCCCTTGGGGCTCCGCCTGAACTTACCAGGGGCTCCGCGGTGTTTCAAGAAAATAAACAAAACATGAAAGGAATTAGCATATTGTAATTAAAAGGTTTTCAAAAGTATGTAAAAATTTGTGTGTGTGTGTGTCAAAAATAAGTGTTTCTATGACTGGGTTCAAAAATGCAATGATACACTTCTAAGCAGTTAACCATTGGCATTTAAAATGTATCTACTTTCTGTATAATATTTCTGGTCTGAATTGCTTTATTTTATATTTCTGCTCTAAATGTGTTTTAAAAATTCGATTTAAAATAAGACTACGAGAAATAGTATTCTGAATTGAATGCACAACGTGAATCGAAACAGAAAAGTCCTGCCAGTGCTGTTAACTCTGCTTGCCGAACAAAAGTGAGAAGAGTTTAGTTCTTTGGAATCCCGTCTATTTATACGTTTATTCTTAAATCTTATTAAATACTTAACTCTTGCTGAAATGTTTTTAAATGACCATAACATTAAGTTTGAAAATATATATATATATCAGAAAGTATTCAAGATCATCCGGAAGCGCTGATAAATTCATTTATGCATGACTTTCCAGCTGCTCAAAATAATATGTTGAACGACTTTAAATGGATACTAAATCCATTCAGTGCAAAAACAAAACCACACAGCTTAAGCTCTGAGGAATGCAAAACTCTCATTGATTTAACATCTCAAAGCGATCTAGAAATCTTTTTTCAAAGCAAGTGTATCACAGAATTTTGGTGTCATTTGACATATGAATACAAAATCTTGTTAGACAAAGCAAAATGAATTTTACACCCATTTTCAAAGACATGTCTGTCTGAAGCAGGAATCTCCACTTACACAAGAATCAAAACAAAATACAGAAACCTGTTAAATGCAAAACCATACATTCACTTACTATTGTCGGAAATTGCACCAGATAATAAAGTAACCGTCCAAAATAATTTAAGCACATTTATCACTCTAAACTTTTATATATTATTGTTCGTCAAACTTATGCAGAATAATAGTTTAAAAAAAGCTACAGGCATTTAATATTTGTATATGTTGCAGCCAATACCCGGAGCCTGGCCAATTCTAGAACTGGCCGACCAATACCCGAACTGGCCATGCTTCCCGGCCAAAACCCGAAATACATGAAATGAATAGCGTATTTCGGTTTTTGGCCGGCCAATTCGCGAATTGGCCGGGAAGCCTTGGCCAACATCTGAACTATGATGCATAGGTACCAATTTTTTTTGTAATTAAGATAATGTAACATTAAAATGTACAGTAAAAAAGATTCCCATTGATTATATTGAAACGAAAAATTTTTGTGTACCTAGCTAAATTAACCAAAAATACTACACAATTCCCTTTCAATATCGAAATTAATTGATAAACCAAACACGATGACAATTACAAATTAACCGGAAACTATACTCGTGTTAAATCACGGACAGGCTGATGGCTAGACTATTGAATTCATAGACACTTTCAACTATGTTAGAAAGGATTAAGCTGAGTGCTTATATCTATTTCGCGAATTGGGCAATCACATCTGGTCAGTTCGCGAATTGGCCAAATGCATCTGGCCAGTTCGCGAATTGGCTGGCCAATTCTAGAACTGGTCAGTCATTTTTTAATTTTGCTGGCCAATTCGGGAAATGGCCGGCCAGTTCTACAATTAGCCAATTTCGGGTATTGGCTGCAACATATATGTTCCATATTGTATTATTTTTATCTTTGGAATTTTAATTTCCTTAAATATTTAATATCATTCATTTTTACTTATTTAAATCTTCTATCCAAGTTTTCAAAATCGTATTTAATTTTTAAAACAATATCTGTTGCTTAAAAAGTCTTTTTAAAAAAGATCTTGTATAATTTAAAATCCCTCTCTAGATTCATTTGTGTGTATATATTTCTTTTTATTTTTATACGTTTAATTTTTAAAAAATCTGTTTATGTTACTTGCATCAATTTTTAGTTATTTAATTTTTTATACTGTTTTTTATAATAAAATAATGTTTGTCGCTGAAAACATATTTTTATTGCATCTTCTATCAAAAGACCTTTATTAGATCCGTATTACATTTGTGTACATTGTATATATGTATTTCTTTTTATATATAAATTTAAATTATTCTTTATTAATATTATTTATACATTATTTTATTAATTAATATTATTAACCTTTAAATTATTTAATCTCTAATATTTATGCTATTTGTATATTTAAATTTTCTAAACGTTTTTCTCTGTACAACAATGTTTGTCGATTAAAACGCCCCTTTCATGTAATATTTTGTATTATTTAAGAAACCCCTCATTAGATTTATTTAATATTTATGTACGTTGTGCATATAGTTCTTTTCTTTTCGTAACTTTAATTGCTTTAATCTGTTTATTATATTTTTATAATTTCTTAGTTATTTAAATTTTCTATGCTGTTTTTCATAATTGTACTTAATTTTAAAAGCAATGTATATTGCTGAAACGGGATTTTTTTTAGCATCTTGTATCTTTTTACAACTCTTCTTTAAAATTTTCTTTTAATTGGTCTCTGCCACATTTCCAACCAGAAATAAGTCTGTAGCAGTTTAAAATATATATGTTGATTCTTTACATTTGTCATCACATTACGAATTTAAAATTTTGCTCAGCTCTAACCATTCCTTAGACTTTTTGTCAATGAGTACCCGCAAGACGTTGTTAACATGTGTAGTTTTGAACTACATGTCTGTTTTGAAAAAAAGAAAACAAAAATGACGAAAGAAAGTTTTTTTAAGGCTGTAATTAATAGCCAAAAACTTTAAATAAAATGTCCAAAAAAGTGAACAATGCTGCACCAAACAATACAGCTTATAGAGTTCGCCCCGCCTTCTTTAACACTAAAACGATGACTTAATTCTAAATGTATTTTTAAAATTTGCTCGAAAAAAAAAAAAAAAAAAAAAAAAAAGAAGAAGAAGAAGAAGAAAAAGGTGAGAGACGATTCATTTTCGTTGCATGTTTAGAAGTACTAGAAACTTAAGGATGAACGAAATAATTATTCCATAATCGCTTGATTCTATTACGGGTAGGCGGGACTAGCGAAAACGTGTTACATAATTACTTATAAATAATTGAAACTAGGTCTTTTTTTCTCTTTTTGCGAGTAGCCTATGGGAATTACATAGAATTTTCAACTCTCTGCTACGAACATGGTACAACTTACCTTTTTTTCTGTGTTTGTGTGGTTTTCGCCGTAAATAATACTCCCTCTTACACTAATTAGATGCGACATTTGAATACTTTTGTACTCATATTTGATATTTATGACTTTATGATTTTGTTTGAACATTTTTCAGAAAGCTATACTATCAATCAACAATATTTACGTACCTAACATTCCCTCTATCATTCCTTAATAAGTAATTAGTTTTAAAGAATCTCGGTTCACACACTCTTAAGCCGCGCCCCAAATTTTAAAGACTTTTTAAAGAGTAATCACTTAAAACTATCTTCAAGCTAATCAATCGTAAATTCATTTACGAAAATTTTATGCCAACATTTCTAAAAAGTATTTTTTAGCATGAACAAGCTCCAAACAAAATAGAATTCTGTAGAGCTTATTTTATTCTATTATACTTTGCTTGGTTATGCATAAAATACGCACCAAATTTTTTCCGCCTTGAGAATCCTGTATAACTTTTATTTACGAATTATAACAGCATATCATAATTCTCGCAGCGATTGTCTTCGTTTTATTGGGACATCTTTGATTTTGCTCAGAGGCATTTTTTTCGTCCGCATTTACAATTTGCTGTAAACTTACATCGTAAATTTTCCCATTTTTTATTTTTGATGTCTTTGCCTGCATCTGCAAACGGGATAGGATGATAAACATTATGATGCACATTGAATTTAATAGCTGCAGCATTTATGACATTAGAGCTTAGTTTAAATTTTTTTCAAATATCGTTTAAACATTCCAGTACAGTGTAGCGCTCAATATTGTTGATTTCTTTCTTCAGAGAATTTTCTAAATACCGTAATTTCCGGCGTATAATCCGCGGATCAAACAATTCTTTTTCGACCCAGAAATTTTATTTTGTAATCGAAGCCAAATATTTACCACGATCTAAAGAGTTCATTTCATTTAAATAATTTTCTGGGTCGAAAAATGATTGTTTGATCTGCGAATTATACGCCGAAAATTAAGGTAACTGTTTCTTTTTTTTATTGCTTTAAATTCGAGTTAACATTGCTTCTGAGACCTAGCATAAATAATTATAATAATTCTAGTATAATTTTACTGGTGTCGATATATTAAACTGCATCAGAAGTTTTTTATGACTCCATTTACCTGAAATGTAGCAACTAATTTGGGGACAAAATTTTCAACCTAAATGTTGCAACTAATTTGGGACAGAGGGAGTAATAGTTTTACGTAAGCCCCAATGTAATATATAAGCTAAACATGGTTACCATTTCGATCTTTAATTCCGAGTTCATACTGAATTCAGAATTTCTGTATCAGCAAAAAGCAAAATTGAGAACTTTGGTCCAATGTTAAAAATTACTGGCTCGAATTTTTATTCAACATAATTTTGCTGCATAGGCATAAAAAAAAAACATTAATTTGTAAACCACAGAGTTTAGTAGGGTTCAGGGGCTCCGCCTTAAAATTTTTTACCAAAAAGGGCTCCGCAAGCCCGAAAGTTTGGGAACCGCTGGCCTAGAGCATTTTAGTATACATTATAGTGTTTTTAAGAAGTTTTCATATTAGTTTGAAATAGTTGTATTGTAGTGTTACGTTTTTAATCGCAAACTTTTAATAGCGCATAACTTAATATTGTCATTTATTTGTGAAAACTTGAACAAATTTTCCCCACAAAATATTTTCTTTATTTGCCACGTCTTATTATTAAAATCGCAAATTCATGTGACCAATGTCAATTTTTTCTGAATTTTTAAAATAAAAACTGATTTATTAAACACACTGTATAGGTAGGATATTTCAAGTAGACTATAATGGTAGCGTAGAATATTATTAAACAGTAAAAAGGAGGCCATTCTATTATCCAGAAAGTATATGCTGGAGCAACAATAAATTCAGTCTCTTTTTATCAGATATATCCAAAAAATGCACAGAATATTATTCACCCTCTTGAGTTATCTCATGCGGAAAGAGATGAATGACGATAAACGAAGGCAGTTTTCCTTGTAATTCATCTTAGTCAATACAAGCAGGGCAATGGAATTTTAACAAAACTGATATCTTTAATTCATGTCTAACAGCATTTGATATATTTTTTTAAATGCAGATTTAACCAAAAAATATTGAAATGCACTTTACAATTCAATTAACCCTATTAAAGACAACTTTTTTTTTTTTTTTGTGAGGAAAATACGATTTGATTTTTTTAATGATTTATTCATTTTATATTAATAGATATTCAAAAAGAAAAAAAAAATAAAAAATAAAAATAAAATTTACAAAATAATAAATAAATTTTTGACCACATATGTGGCCGCTAAGCATTAATGGTAATATATGAATGAAATGATTTCTAAGAAAGTAAAAAGCTAACAGTAAATTTCTTTCTTACATTTCTACCAATTATTAAAATACAATGTATTTAATGTATCTGATGCTATTTTTATCAGATATCTACAATTTGTTCGAATAATTCAAAAGCACTGTTGACAACAAATTACTTCGTGCTTTTTTTTTTTCTCTAAATGTCTCTAACTGAACATCGCTGCAGGCAAAGAATAAATCTTTTACATCTCTTGTTGAGGGATTTTGTAGTATATAAATTATTTTAAAATTTTGTTTCTTTTTTGGCAGTAATTATAGTTGTTAAAAAAAACTAAACGTCCACTTATGTGGTCAAGGGCGTGATGGAGTCAAAATGTGAAGCAATTTCTGCACAAAAATGCAATGTGGACAAAAATTATTCTAATGATCGATTTTATTTTATTTTATTTTATTTATTTATTTATTTTTAGAAAATTAATGTAAAAGATTAAGTTTTTTATAATTAACTCTTTCTCGAAGAGCGTCAATTACACATATTTTTTTCTTGGGATTACTTTTCTTGAAAAAGGTGATGTGTTAGATAGTTTATGAAATTCTTTGATTAGATAAGGCAACGTTTCTTATGTAAAAATATTGGTGCCCAAACTCAATTATTTCGCATACGACGCGTATACGTGTCGCTCGACAGGATGGGACCGATAAAATGTTGTAAGTTAAATGAATCTTAATAATATATTTTTTTTTTATCTATTGCTCTGAAAATACAAGATATGTACCAAAAATATCGTATACTTACGTATAATAAAATTATCTTAGATACAAGTAACAAAATATTATATATGTGTGTGTGTGTGTAATTATATGCGTAATTAAATCATATAAAAACTATGGTATTTTTAAGGATTTGACATTAGCATATTTATTATAAGTAATCTTAAAAGAAAAAGCAGGCTATACGTCAATTTACAGATGATTGATACTGGTGCTAATAGAATAATATTTTTAAAAAGACACAGTGTATGTATCAACAAATAATTATGTTAACAATATTATTAGCACGCTATTAGTGAAATTGTTACAAAAAAAAAAAAAAAAAAAAAAAAAGATAATCAGCTAGCTGTACATCACCATAAAGTAAAATTCGAAACGACATTTTATAAAGATGATAAATTGCTGAAGAATGTTAAAAAACTACATTACTATAAAAATATATCTTTAAAAAGTTTTTCGGGTCTAAAATTGTGCATTTTCCATTGAACTGCAAAATATAAATAAATATTTAGGGTCGCTTTTTCTTCTCTGCTTGGCTCAAAAATGCTCAAGAAGAAAGAAAAAGATGCCTGGTCGTGTGATCTATCGTTAGAAAAAGAAAAAAAAAAGTTTAGGTAATGTGTTTTGGAAGAAAAATAAAGTTCCGTGTTTCATTTTAAAATCCTCGCGATTCTTGTCACATTGTTGGAGTTTTTGCAAAAGAATAATTGATTAATAGCGACATTTCTTTTTACACAAGAATATAAGGTTTGAAGGTTATTGTTTTGAAAGTTTTTGAAGCTATTTTTATATTTTCACATGATAATCATATTGACATTTTATTAAAAAATAAAAGTAAATAAAAAAGGTAGAAGCGTGTCCAAGAGCATTTGCGTCAAAAATTACTTAAAACTATTTCAAATGAAATATTTAATAATGAATTTTCATACGAAACTTACTACTGAACACAAATTTTTAAAATGTGTGTTAGAACTTAAAGCAACATATTGGGGGAAAATAACATCAGTTTGATTTCGAAAGTCAAGGTAATATAATCAATCAAGTTTGTTAATTACAGTTTGTCAAGATAATATAATTCAAATATTATTGGCGCATATGAGAAGTCTGAACTATTTTTAAGAGATTACATCCAACTATAAATTCATCTACATCTTAAGATTAACCAAATAATCCTATTACCGTTTGATACTACCTCAAATGCAATCAAGATTATAAAATTTCAGAGCTACGGTGTCAATGAAAAAAATGCCGGACTCCTTCTCCGGGATGGCTAATGCACTATAGTGTTGCTTGCTAGTTTGGTTCCTTTCATTTAGATTGATTGATTGATACCGCTTGTTCTGAAATAGTAACAGCCACCTTATTAAATTTGTTATTAATTAAAAGAAATGTACCATTTTAACAAAATTGGTAGCAATTAAAAATCTGAATTAAAAAAAAAAAAAAAAAAAAAAAAAAAAAAAAAACTGCCGAATTGGCAACACTATAATCTCTACACCGTTAAAAATCTGTACCATTTTCTGCATCGTCACTCCACCGCTTTTATAGAATATATTTATTCTGACCAATGAGCATACTCCATAATGTAGTGAAGTAACTGTTTCCTATAAAAGCCGTGAAGTGACAATGCAGCGAATGGTACAGATTTTTAACAATGGGACACATTGCTGTTTGATTTTGAGGTACGACGTTATATGTACATTGACCGATACTTTATAAAATTACATGTAACTAGTTTAACTTCATTTCAAACTGTCCAACAAAAAAGCTGGTGTTGGAGTTGAGTTGTTTTTTGACGATTCAGACTCCCGACTCTTGTGCTTATAAATAGGCCGAATTTCGACTCTGACTCCGACTTCACAGCCTTGAAAAAAATCACGAGAATTATTAAGTAGGAAACGAAAATCTGTTGAGAGCTCAGATTGAAGAGCTCAATCTGTTGCAAGAAATAAATTAAAATCTATACATATGAATGCAAGAGTAACAATGAATGCCATAGAAATATCGACCCACCCTTCTTTTTTATATAGTCATGAATAGTCTTTCGGTAAGTTTTGTTACGTTCTCATTCTCTATTAATAGACTTTCTATAATGTATGATTTTGTTTAAAATAATCTACCAAAAACTGATTAGGATTTTGAATTATTTAATATCTATATTAGTACAGTCATCTAAGGTAACTTTGATCGATAAGAGTAATTTTGGGCCAGAAGAGAAAAGAAAAAGTTAAATCTGGTACATCACTTGTGTTATCAGCAAAGTTTTGGTCTTAAAATACAGGTAGCAGCGCAAGCGTGAGATTAGTGGCGTATTTTAAGTAATTCTACCTTAGCAGTACGGATAAAAATTTCAAATTGTTAGTCCTAATTTGGGTTAAAGTCCCACCATTTGATTGCACCACCTTAATAACATACAATTTCCGAGATACACTCAGATTTAGGCCAGGTAAGAAAACCTGATGCTATACAAGCCCCATCCATAATGGAATCAGGAGGATTCGAAAGCAAATTATGTATTATAATGGAGTTTCTGTGATCTACAATGAATTTCATTCACAAGATTAGAAGTGACTTGCATGTCGAACAATAAATACTTATACAACACCTTTTTTTAAGAATTTTTCTTTTTATACTTATTTAAATCTGTTTATGCTTTTGATTTGGTTTAATTCCATAACAAATGTCCATTTATGTTCGTTAGATTAGATTAGATTAGATTTCTGATCATTTTCAAGAAATTTCAATAGTTACATGCACAAGACAACACGATTTTGAATTAATTAATAAACATCTTGCTCATAGAATTTTTCTTGTCATACGCCAGAAGGAATAGAATTAATGTACTTATTGTTTGGAAGTGAACATAATTGATTATGAACTTTAAAACAGAACAGAACACTTGGAAGCAAGAAAGGGAAAAAATCACCAGTCGTATATAAGATTCGTCTATTTGCAGCCATTTATCAAATGAAATAAGTTGCTACTCTGACAGACATAAAAGGCCAAGACGTCATTGATTTCCAACGATCCAATACAAACTTCTTTAATGTTTCTTTTCCGTAACAAATGAGAGAAAACTTAGAACTAACAAGCCTTTTTATAGTTTGACTATTTTGACTATTGTTAGTTTTCAATTAATCTGATATACATTAGTAAAGAGTGATTTTTTAATGTAGAGAGATCCAGTCTTTGGATATGATAATATCTAAAAAATTATTAATTCATAAAGTAATGTGCGTACAAATGTTCACATTTTGGAAGGATAATTCAAAAATGTTTTCAATTATGCATGATAAATCTAAAAATCTGTAAAAAATATATATAGGGCGGTGTTGTCTGGAAAATGCGCAATGGTTAATTAATATTAAAACAAATGAGAGTGGGAAATGCATTTGTTAAATTGAAAAACACATTATAATGGATGTTTAATTGACACTAATATATGGATAATTGCATAGTTACATCAATTAATTCTATTAATATAATTTAATTAATTTGCATGATTAAATTGTACCTAACTTTTAATAAATTGGAGACCTATAATGCTATTTCTAAATGCATAGGGTAAATATATTAATTAACTATTTTTAAATCTTAAATCATCTTATATTAAGATATTGCGTTAGCTTAGCATAGTCAAATTAAATGATTTTATTTTAAATCTTAATAAGGTAACTACGGTGTATGGTTTATTTTTTCTATTATCACATAACTCCGTTTTTTATTTATTTATTTATTTATTTATTATCATGTTGAAGATGATAATTTTTATTTTTTTCCCTTTTCATTTTGCTATCCAATTTAGTAATTTTGATACACCTTGTTTTTGATGTTTTTTCTTAATTTAATTTTTGTTTCATGTGTGTTGACAGCCCCGAATTCGTATTATTTTGCTTTTTCATGGCAAATACGAAGATGAAACCATACACTTCATTTGTAGTTCCAAAGTATTTGGTGCCTGAAGATTCTGCTATGGTTCTACAAATTCCATTTGTATTCATTTTAATTATTTATTCTTTCTCTCCATGTTCAATGTGGAATAAGTTATTGATTTCAATGGTTCATATATTGTAATACAATTAACGGTTATATATATATATATATATGTAAGGACTTCGGGGGATGTTGTAATCGTGGCATAATAAATGGGACTCGGGAGCCTCTTGTTGGATCGAACTCTTTTATTCGGCCGCTCTTCGTACAGATAAATTCGCGAGTCCGGTCGGAGATCGCCCGAGCCCTTTACGGTGATTACGAAAGTTTACATGGCCGGAGGTTAGGCAGGCCCCTCAAAACTGCAAAGTCTCTCGTTTTTCGCGCGTGTTCTTGCTAATATGTTAGGGATTGTCATATTTTCCAGCAGAGGGCACAGTTGTGAATTAGGGAGGAACATTTAATTTAATTGGTTCTTTAGCTTTTGATTGATATGTGGTCAAGGCCCGCACAATTCCCGGGTTTGTGACGTAAGAAGCCCTCACCACAAATGGCTGCAAAAATCCCTTAGATCATCAATTTTAATCTTAAGGAACGTCCAAAATTGATTTCTGAAAGTAATAAATGTTAGGTTGAGAAAGAAAGTTACCAGGGGCAAAATAGCTTTTAAGCATCAGAATTAAAATTAAAAATATTAATTGGAACTTGAAAGTTTAAACTTTTAAATTTTAAGTTTAAGTTTTTTAAAAAGGCTTTAATTTTTATCCTTTCATACATATATATATATATATATATATACATATATATATATATATATATATATATATATATATATATATATATATATATATATATATATATATATATATATATATATAAAGACGTCATTGATTTCCTACAATTTATTATAAGCTGAATTAGGGCTTTTTCTGGAACAAATGAAATAAAATGTAGAATTAATAAACCTTTTTATTTC
Source organism: Maratus speculifer (assembly GCA_964019185.1). Lineage (NCBI taxonomy): Eukaryota > Metazoa > Arthropoda > Arachnida > Araneae > Salticidae > Maratus > Maratus speculifer. The sequence continues at coordinate 143,430,838 of OZ025289.1, read as the reverse complement.
GACTATTGTTAATTTTCAATTAATCTGATGTCCAATAATAAAAAATACTTTTTTTATTACAGGAAAATCCAGCTTTCGAATATGAAGATGTCCTCAAAATTATTAATTCATAAAAGCATGCGCGTATCAATGTTTATATTTCGAAATGATAATTCAAAAATGCTTTTAAATATGCTTAAGAAAGAGTTAAAGATATAAAAGATCAAAGCGTTATTGATTTCTACCGATTTAATACAAACTGCATTAATATATCGGATGATCCAAAAGTGAGGGCGAACTTTAAAAATGAATAATTCGAAAACTAATCAAGATAAAAAGATACGGTTTGCACCAAACGGATTCAACAGAAACTAGGTTATGTGTGGCAACGAAAAAAAAATAGTTATGTGGGCGACCAACAGATGATTTCATGGTGTTTTATTGCCTCAAAAGATGATTTACAAATGAAAAAAATGTTGACAACTTATAAGTCAGATTAGTTACAGTTAATTAGTACTGCAATAAAAATTCAATGTGATGTCCATAAATCAGAAATACACCTGTGAGATCAGGTGCCACACCGTTCACAGCATTTAATAGCATTTCTTGCGTTATGGCAGACACATTTTGGCGGATGGGATCTTTCCGTGCTGCTGTTGATGCCAGATGGTCTCGGTACATTTTTGACATCAAGTTTCTCCACAGTCAAAAGTCACAGAGTGTGAAACCTGCCTGTGTAACTTCCTCGAAGAAAAATCGACCAATTATGAAATCCGCAGTGAAGCCACACCAGACTGCCACTTTTACCTGTTGCAAAGGTACCTCAACAAATTCCAGCAGAACTATTTTTTTCGTTGCCACACAAAACTCGGTTTCTTTTCCATCCGTTTGATGCAAACCGTACCTTTGTATCTTGATTCGCTTTCCAATTATTCTTTTTTAAAGTTCGTCCTAATTTTTGGATCACCCGGTATATTTTTTTGAAATAAATTAGAAAAAAAAAACCTTTTAGAACTAACAAGTTTTTTCAGTCTGACTGCTGTTACTTTTCAATTAATCTGATACACATTAATAAAAAGTATTTTTGAATGCCGAAAGCTTCAGGATTCGAGGAGGAAGATTTCCAAAATATTATTAATCTACTACAAAGTCACGAGCGTACAAATGTTTTCATTTTAAAATGATAATTCAGAAATGCTTTTAATTATGCATGATAAATTTAAAATGGGTTGATAGAAAGGATCAAAGCGTCATTGATTTCTAAAGATTCAATATACCGTTAAAAAAATGGTCCTAGTTTGAACCAAATTTTGGTGCTCAATAGATGCCACCATCAGATAGTGAAATTTCGAACAAACATTTGGAGCTTCCTTTTGAAATGTTGTTCCAATTATTGGAACTCTCCTTAGACCAGAGCTCCAAATGTTGGTACGAGATTTTACCATCTGATAGCGGAAGTAACTAAGCACCAAAATTTGGTTCAAACTAGGACAAGATTTTTAATAGTGTACAAACTGTTTTAATGCTTTTACTTCTGAATAAAGAATAGAACTAACCAGATTTTATAGTTTGTCCATTGGTAGTTTACAATTAATTTGGTATCCATTAATAAAAATGTAGCTCATTAAGTGTAGGAAATTCAGACTTCGAATATGAAGATCTTCAAAAAATTATTAATCCATAAAGTTATGTCCTTACAAATATTCGATTAAAAAAATATACATTTTTTAAAATTATGCATAAAAAATTCAAACATAAGTCAAGTGTTCACAACTATAATTTTTAAAATACCGTTCAAATAAGAGAGCAGTCATTATTGATTCCATGTGATATTTTACCGCGACAGAGTTGTATGTACTTTTGTGTAGTCTTTATTATTTTTAAAGTATAGTGATTTAGTAAGTAAAGTATAGTGAAAGAAATGATAAGAGCTATATTTTTTCAACTGATTGAAAAAGAGGGCGGAGCAGGAAATACCTCCTTGTCTGGGTAATTTTCACTCAAAAATAAGAAGTTTCTTTTTACACACCGTAGGCAACCAACATGTATTTCTATACTGATTTGATTACAATCAGGACAAAATCTCAACTACCAGATAAATATTTATTTTTTCTCATCACTACGCCATTGAAAAGAGAAAGAAATTACCACCCCCAGTATATTGAATATGAGCGTTTACACAAAAATGGCGGCAGCCGTAGGCGTATTTTTTTCATCGCTTATATGGTATCTTAAATTTTGGTATTAACAATTTTTAAAAGTTTTTTCTTTTTATTTTTCTGAAATCAAATATGTCAAAGAATTCTTTTATAAAATGCTGATGTCTAAATTCAGAGGACCGTACATATGTTAAAAACTGTAACAGTGTAAAAACGATGCAGAAGTAAAAAATGTTTTAACATATTTTTTATGTTTACTTTCCATCATCTGCCGGGCAAATTTTGCCTTACTAGATAACATTTACGCCCAAATTTTCCTATGTGAAATCGTCTTTTGCTATTTTCTATCTGATCGCCACACTCAAACGATCTATTCTAATACACTCTGTATATCCATTGATATACAGTGCTGGCCACACAAAATGCAACACCCTGAAGGAAGCATGCAAATCATGTGAAATTTACATCATGCGTTTGTGGCGATGAAATATGCAAATCACGAGCGACCGTAACGCCATTCGCAAGTGCTATATAAGAGGGGGGAGGGGAGATTGGCGATTTAAAGTACGCAATTGTATTTTCGTGAGGGTTTTTTTTTTTTCGCATAATTTGTTTACTTATGCCTCGCGGAAGACATCAAATGCCTTTTGGCCAAGTTTCTGAATTCAACAGAGGAAGAATTGTAGCTTATAAGAATTGCAGATTATCCTTCAGAGAAATCGGAGAAATTTTTAGACGAAATCAAGCAACTGTGATACGGATGTGTAATCTCTGGATGCGGGAGGGAACGATAGACCGACAGGGCCGATCACACCGACCTCGTTGCATCACTGCCCATGATGACAGGCGGACAGTGCTCATGGCAGTGATGGATTGCGCAGCCACATCACTAATCACAGCACATCAGATTCAGTCTGTTACGCGTCATTCTGTGTCCGCTAGTACCATTTGACGCCGTTTGCAGAAGAGTGGAATTTTCGCAAGGCATCTATTGCTTCATTTACTCTTGACTAGAAACCACAGGCATTTGCGCCACAAATGGTGTGAGAAGTGGCGGACGTGGACGATAAAATGGAACGACATTTTGTTTACTGACAAATCCCACTTCTGCTTGCAACATCAAGATGGTCGGATTTGAATTGGGAGACACGTGGAGAGAAGCTGCTGAACTGTTGCGTTATGCATTGCAACACTGGGCCTGTACTCGGTCTCATGATTTATGGGTGGTATTGGATTTCATTGCTGTACCCCACTAGTACGCATTTCCTATACACTGAACAGCCAGCGCTACATCTGTGAGGTATTGGAGTCCGTGGTCCTCCCATACATGCAGCGTTTGCCATCAGCCATATTTCAACAGGATACTGCACAACCACACATGACACTCAATGTTTAAGAGTTCTTTTTTACCAATCAGATTGAATTGTTTCCTTGGCCTGCATGTTCTCCTGAACTATCACCAATCGAAAACGTGTAGTCCATACTTGCATAACGACTGGCTCAGGACACACTACCCGCTGCTACATCAATTCAGTTTTGGCAATATGTGGAAGACGCACGGACTGCTGTCCGGAGACATCCGAAGCTTCTTTGATTCTGTGCCTAGTCGTATGTCAGCGGTTACAGCCAACAATGTAGGCTACACTGACAAATGATTTTCTCACTATCCACACGTTACAAAAGTAATTTTAATCGTTTGATCTTTGTACAACACATTACCTGCCAAATTAATTTCGCTGTGATATCTCTGGTCCTTTTTGGTGTCCATTTTATGTGGTCAGCAGTGTATTTCATTGAACCCAGCTTTCGATGAACACAAAATTCCCCCAATAATGACTAAGATGTATTGATTTATTACTAGAGCTGCGCCTTGGATATTCCTAAAAGCAAACTGTGCACTATATAAAAATAAGAAACTAAATTAAAAATCTTACATACGAAAGTATTCTATTTAAGGGTAAAATATGTGATATTTCAATAGTAATATTCTGATTTTAACATTAAATAATCGTCTATATTGGTAACTTGCAGATAATTTATTTCTCACATACATAGAACTTGCAGGAAATGATGAGCTCTATAAAGATTTCAACGTTCTATCATAATAATAAAAACCGCGGAAAACATGCATACAAAATCACATTGAAGACAATTTCCTCCAAGATAAAGTATGCATAGCCACGCTAAGAATAATTTATGGTAATGTGCTTGAATGTATTTCACAGTTAACGCTAAGTTAAGAGAATAAAAGGGAAAGGAACATTACACAGCACTTTTCCTGGCAAAAACATATTATAAAAAAGATGCTGAACCGTATACAGCATGATGATAGTCGATGTGCATAGAGACAGAAAATGGAAAATATGTAAAAGCAGCTAGAACGAGGTATAATAGCCTAGTGCTTTTACTTTTCACAACATACAAATTGGGGACAAGGGGAATTTAAATGTGCTTAAAAACCATTTCTTAAAAGTTAATTTTTTTTATTTTTATTTTTATTTAATTTTTCATTTTTTTACGGAAACAGTTTCGCTTCAATTTAAAGGTTTTTGGAAAGGTTAAACAGACAGAATAATATGTTGAAATATATAATATTTAGTTCAAACAATGATTTCCCCCTTTTTTTATTGAATATTTTTTTCTTTAGATTCTTTTGTCTGAAATTTAATTTTACTAAACAAAGAATGAATTTGTTCCTTTAAATTATTTTTTATCTTTTAAAGAAAGGGAGGGTAGATTGTGTGAAAATGGCGTAGTTTTTGACGTGACAACGTCTTGTAAATTGGTTTGCCGGGAGACACTTCAAGAAACTGCGTTACGTTACGCTCCGCTCACGATACGCGCTCACTTTTCTCTTAACTTTTTCCGGTCACTTGTGGGACCATTTTCTGAACGTGAATGTGAATTCGCTGCAAGGAAGGGGCGGTGCTTAATAGGAATTTTAGATAGTATCAAACTAAGACGAAATACGTTATGTATTAATTATTAGTATAAAGTACAAAGAAAATAAGTGTAGTTTATTTCGTAATTCGGTGGTATATTATGGAAAACTAATGATATGTGATTAGTGAAAGCCATTTTACTTTAGTTATATTCTGCTCATTGAAAAATTCTTTAATATGCTGTTTACAAAATTCAACATTTGACATCAATAAACATGAAGTAAAATGTGTTTAACAAACACAGTGTATTGCAAGTTATTGTATGTATATTTGTATATAAATACGTATGTATGTGTAAAGGTAAAAATAAAATTTTGTTAATATGAAATTCAGTGCGAGATTCTTTGTATAAATTAATGTTTTAAATATAATTCTTTGTATAAATAAATGTTTTAAATTGTTACTATTATTTCATCCTTCTTCCTACTATACGAATGAATATTCACATTAAAATTATTTTACAACTCAAAGTCGTTGTCACGTAAAACTTTCGCCCGTATACCGACTTTACAGGCAACCAATTTTTGATTTAATTTTTTAATTGCCTGTTGTTTTTACTTATTATTCATTGATTTCTTGTTAAAGTTGGCCCTCCTATGTATGATATAAAAACATATTTCATTTTACAGATACTATAGAAAGTATTAAAAGTTTTGTTTTCGTAACACTTGCATTTTGGCGTCTTACCACACAGTATATATAAAGATGGACAACGGGAAGATCCTAGTACCCCCACTGAAGTTAAGAAGCGGGAATCCGACGGCTATTTATGCTTTGTAAAATGAGCAGACATCAGTACTCCCTAAAATCATTAGATTTATTTCTCTAGTATTTAAACTAAAATTTATACAGGCAAAAAGATTTTGCCAAAAGATAAACAAACGTAACGAAATAGTAAGATTTTTATTGTACTATTATTAGATATCTACGATGCTATCAAATGATAGATGGTGAATTAATAGAAAGTGTGCAAGTAAGATACGTACGCATATAGATGTATCTCGCAAATTATTAAAAAGTAATGTCCCACATAAATAAAAAAGAGAGATAAATAGACGTCAGAGGTAGAATGAGACATGTAAACTTTAGTACTGTTAACAGAAGGTACTATTTTCAGCTTTTTTTTTTCGTATGGGAAATCTTTGTCGTGCTACAAGAGATTAGTGTTTCTGACAGAGAGTATTACTTGTCGTGTTTATCACTTCCCCAAGGGATAATATGTTTTATTATATCTGTGTCCTTTGCTTCCAAAACTTTCTAAAAGCATTAAAAAAATGACAATTGACCACAGAGTCAGAGTCAATTGAACTGTCTGTTCAGATCATATTCTGTGAAGGTGGCTCTTTTCCCGATTTCTTCAATGTGATGAATCCTCATCTCGGAGCAAGAGTAGAGGTTCTTGGCAGAAGAGGTTTAACATGTTTATCACCTCTCCTAGGGTAAACTCCTTTTGATGATTTTGTGTGCTTTGCTTCCAAAACTTAATAAAGAGGTCATAACAACTACAGAGCATATGGAAAATACTGTTAAAAATATGTAATGCATTACTCCATAAAATTGGTGACAACCTTGCTGCCTAAATTTTATAAAGTAATTTACCGGTTATAAGTAGTGTTACATTACACTAATATGTAATATTACATCAGTTATATCAGTTTAATTTAAACCATTATGTAAGTTAAATTACTCCATAAAATTGGAGGCAGTATGTTGCAACCAATTTTATAGAGTTAAGTTACATAATTTTTTTTACCGTGAAGAAAGAGAAATGACTTAACCCTTTGTGGCACAAGGCAAATTCATTGCTTAAGTATTGAAATTAATGACTGACACCGGAATTAGAAAACAACTTTATTTGTAAATAAGAAAACACTATACTTCATGCATTCAATAAACCGTAATATTTTGAACAAAATTCCGGTGTCAATGTGGCGTTTGGGAATTAAAATTAAGTGGTATATCTATGAAACTCTTTGTACTTAACCCTTTGACGGTTAAAGCACTTCTATTCATAAAATATTAAAATGATTGAATGACACCGGAATTTAAAAACAAATTTATTTCATAATATATAAATGTTTTTTTTACGTTCTTTGTAAAATTAAAATTTTCATTTAAAAATTTCGGTGTCAGTATGGCATTTCGCAATTCAAATTAAGTGGTATTCTGGGCGTGTATACGCGCTTATAACCACGAAAGGGTTAATAATAATTTAATTAAGAAATTCAGAAGTAATTAATTTAAACATATTTGCATTTCATTTTAAAAATAGCGAAAAAGAATGATTCAAAATTATCCAGAAATTGTTTTCAAATAGCTGTCCTTTTAAACATTATTAGAATAGACACTTTTTTATTCATTACTTACCATCAGTTTTTAATACGTGATTTAATTTGAAAAGAAAAAACACTTTGCTGCATTTAAAAAAATCATTGTATAAGATTAAATTTCTTTGTTCTATTGCAACTAAAAATTTGCAATCTTTTATGCAAAAATATTAAGTGAAAGTTGAAAAAAGCAGTAATGACACTGTGTTCTGAAGATTAAAATTAATTCCTAAGATCAATATTTATATATGACGCACATACGAAAAATGTCATTCTATGAATAATCCAATTAGAAGAATGAATGTAAAAATTACCCTTCAGGCATAATCAAGGCGTTCTCCACTTAATATTTTTATAGATTGAACTTTAATTTTTCTACTTTGTTAAGTTGATAAAAATGAATGCTTTTACAAAAAAATTTTAAAAAGATGTATAAGAAGTGACATATTCGTGAGTAATTTTAAAATTCTGAGATATTTAAAACTCTTATAAGTATTCATAAGTACTCAATAAGTATTTTTTTCTCCATAGAAAGCAGACTGATTCTGTGAAATAACATTCTATTAGTCCTAACAATAAAATTTATAATAAGCTAATTCTACAGAACGAAAGATTTTGACAACAATCCCGCATGTGTCTTAGTTTTTGAACTTACGATCTCATTCAAAACCAAATATCTATAGAGTAGATTTACGGGCGAGCATTAATAATAGTAAGAATAATAAGGTTCTTCGTAAAAACAAAAACATCAGTCTTAACTTCAACAAAATTCTTTGTACTAAATAATAATTTGATTAAGAAATTCAGAATTAATTAATTTAAACATATTTGCAATTTATTCAAATATTTGCGAAAAAGAATAAATTGATTTAAAACAGCTATACTTTTAAACATGATAACAATAGACACCTTTTTATTCATTAATTAGCATCAATTTTTAATACGTGATTAAATTTGAAAAGATATAGCACATAGCTGCATTAAAAAAAATCCTCGCATAAGATTAAATTTCATTGTTCTATTGCAACTTAAATTTTCAATCTTTTATGCAAAATTTTTAAGTGAAAAAAAAGTAGTAATGACACTATGTTCTGAAGATTCAAATGAATTCATAAGATCAATATTTATATATGACGCACATACGAAAAATGTCATTCTATGAATAATCCAATCAAGAGAATGAATGTAAAAAATATTCCTTAGGCATAATCAAAGCGTTCTCCACTTAACATTTTTAGAGATTGAGTTTTAAGTTTTACCTTTGTTAAGTTGATAAAAATAAATGCTTTTACAACACTTTAAAAAAAAATGTATAAGAAAATTTTCATATGACATATTCGTGAGTAATTTTAAAAATCTGAGATACTTAAAAATTCTTATTCAATATGTATTTTTTTTCTCCATAGAAAGCAGACTGATTCTGTGAAATAACATTCTATCAGTCCTAGCAATAAAATTGATAAATTAATTATCTGACACTATAAAATAAAGAAAATTTACACGATGTCGTTAACCAATAACAAAAAGAAGCTAGCATAAAATTAGCGGGTGCATTAAGACAAAATTAGTATGCATAGCACATAAATATAAAGTGCCTCGAAAGCTACAGCAATATAGATGACGATTGAAGAAACAGATTTGAGCACAATCTTCTCAAATACTGTTTTATTTTATAGATGAAAGTGTTGAAAAGTAATATATAATATGGTAATGCTAAAATACTACATATTTTATTAATATTAGTGGTATTATTTCTTAATATTTAATATTTTTATATTCAATAAATTTAAAAATAATAAAAATTATTAATGTTTAATAATAAAATGTTAATAAGTTTTAATCAGAGTGTACAATCTACATAGCGAAATCTTTGAATAAAGAAATTCCATGGGACCAGAACTTTTGTCCCTTAAATAGAGATGTTCCTATTCGGTGTTTTTATTTTTTTAAAAATTATTCATTCAATAAGACATAAAAAATAACATAGCATTAAAGGTGACGTTTAAGTGTACAAGAAGGTTATAAATGACATTAATCAGATACAACAGGAACAGTGAATTAATTAATTTAAATAATTGATTAGTACATTAAATGATTTGTATTTTTTTACGTAAATATTTGGTTCATGCAAAAATTACAATAAAACTCAAACAAAACTTATTTGAAGTAATCCACCTAAAGTGATTATTTTACAGATTTCATTTTTTCACTACAAATCTTTCACGTGCCATATTTAAATTTTAATCTTTCATTATAAGTAGTATTTAAAAAACAAAAAATCAGTTGCTTTACGTATTTTAAAGCAATTGTAAGATTCTTTATTTCACAATTTTCATTTCTTTCATTTTCAGAGTCATCCTTACAATTTTTAACATTAATTTTAATCGGGATAAACGCACTCATGTCTTCATCTGAATTGTGGTTAAATAAATACTCGCCAATTGTGTTGTATGGCTCTGTATCAACAAGACTTCCAGTCTTTTTGATAATTACTTTTCAGAGATTATTTTTTATTTGATTTTAAGAAGAGGAAGAAGCTTATCGGAACGTATACCCGTAGTTAAAGGGTTAAACTTCAAATTTCTAAAAAAAAAAAAAAAAAAAAAAAGTAAAATAAAATAAAATTATTTATTGTTGAAAAATGCTATGTCGTTTAAATTTAGGTACATCATTATTATTTCATTATAACAATGGAAAGATATTGATTATTTAGACCAACAGTGTCAATATAGGTGCATTGTGTATATACGAAATTTACTCCGAAAAGAAAAAATAGTTTCAGAAAACACCGACAGATTTCGCTGTATGCGGAGAAGATGCATTTCTAGTCTCAACGAACTTTATTTAAACAAACGAAATGTTTATGTGTTAAAGACTTTTTCTACGCAAGTAACAGTGAATCAAATTGAAGTTTTATGCTTGAAACATATATAAAATGATTTACACTGACAAATTTAAGCGAATTTTAGAAATAATTAATGATTATTTATAAAGCTAACTAGATTAATAAATCGATTCGGAAAATTATCGTCGAATTTTTTATTCCTATATGTACTATATCTTAAATAATAGATATAAAATACTTCTCAAAACGTGTTAAGAAGTTACTAATTTTCAAATTATTACGTAATACCTTATACTGGCGTGTACTTTTAACACAAGAAAATTGATCAAAATTTACAGATGTGCGTTAAACGCTGATTATAAAAATGAAACATTAAAAATTAAAAGAAAAAAAAAAGAGATAGAATTTTTTTCTGTGTGAATTTGATGATAAAATTTCCTGAAAAATCCAAATATGACGTCAAATTTATGCGTCAGTATTGTAAAATTCATAGTTTGTTATAATTTCTATAGATGACCTTCTGAACAAATTTTAGATATAGCATTAACTATTAGATTTTATTACTGATCGATTCATCACATATTTAAACTTAATAAAGAGAGGTGCATTCCTCCCCTCTCCACACATACGCCTTAAGTCCGTGTAAATGTTTTTTTTTTTTTTCTTTTAATCATTGAAAAATGGTTGTTGTTTTCGGTGGAGGATTGACAAAATGACGTGGTCACTTTTGAATTTAAATTAAATTCTTTACTTTTAGAAGAATTTTTATTTGAATTAAAATTAAATTCTTTACTTTTAGAAGAATTTTTATTTGAATAGGAAATTAAAATGTTTAAAATCATTGTAATAAAGGAGAAAACTAACAAATTTAAAAAGTGGGTAGACGGAAATTAACAGATATGGAAAAAGCCGAAGCCAAAGAAATGAATGACCGTGAATGTCGCATTCAATGACATTAAACACAATACGCGTACTGAAACAATCATATCGTGATTTTTATTTCGACTTTTTATTAATGTTTTACTAATTTATTTGTTCTTTTGTCATTTAAAATAATAATTTAGTCAACATGTATAAGTTGCTTATTAGTTTGGCGATTCGCATCATTTGGCGAGATTGGTTGACGGGATAACTAAGTAGTACTGTATTTGGTTTGACGCAAAAACGTCTTTCAATGCAGAAAACGAGAAAATCAAAAGATTATCGAGCCGCTGAAAACCAATTACGTGTTGAAAGGCGATCACGAAAAAGGAAGAAATTTAATGCCGAACCGATTAATTGTAAAACATCATGTCTCAAGGGCGACTAATCCACTATCCATGACTTTTTACAATCGGTCGGTTCTAACCAGGAAAATTTAAGTTTCAATAGTGATTCTAACAAGCCGGAAAATGTTATAGCTATTACTCTTGATTTTCCACCACCTAAAAAGAAAACTAAAAAGCAATCAGCTTGGGAAAAACTGGAGAAAACTTTTTTGATTCAATGTCTGATGGACCCATTCACAGATGCATGTGCTGCGATCGACTTTGGTTTAAAACCTCCATCACCAAAATTCTGCTCTGTAAAATCAAACAGTATATGCCAAAGTCTTACAAGTATCATAGTATATGCCAAAGCTGTATTTTAATAATGATTACTTTTGCACTAACAATGTTAGATAGTTTGAAATGTTTCTTTCATCGCCAACTTTTATGCTTGGCGACAATGGAGTGATATAACTTAAACGAACCGTACCTTCAAATTGAAGCATGTATAAAGTCATTTATAGCAGTGGCACGGATAATACACAATAAAACAACTGGTATTTAGCTTAAAATGATAGATGAATGTTTCGAGTGAAACATTTTTCAAATGGTTGGTGTAATTTCTTAAATTACAATTTTTTTTTCAAGTGCATTGCAAATGCATCTGATATTTTTAAGCAAGCAAGTTTTAAAACTTTTGCTAATTTTTGACACTTTATAGCTGTTTAATATAGATACTTGCTATAAAAACTGTATAATAAGAATGTTTCTTAATGCATTTATGTGTGATAGTTTTAAATTATACACTTAAACACACACATGTAACATATATGTTAAAATACCCTTCTTTGAATATCTGATAAGATTATACTATCAACAACAGCTAAGTTTACAATAGTATATATTCTAATTCAAACCTTACATATTAACCTTAACTGGACTTATATATTACCCGAAACGACTCTATAAACGTAAACGCCGCATGAATAACTGGACCAATAGTGCTAAAGGAAAAGAAGATTCCAGAATCCAATACGTGACTGGAATTAAGTCGAGAATAAATGGAAATAAGAAATTTGTAAACGACAAAAGCAGATGTTTTGGTCAAATATGTGCTCAATATATGCAGTACAGTAAAAAGATACGAAAAAATTTCCTTTAGTGCATAGTGTTGGAATACTTGGTGGAAAAACAATATTAAAAAGAAATTTTATTCTGATCTAGATGTGTCTTAAAATGTAACTAGTTTCGCAAGATCAAATCTAACAGCTCCTTTTATCATAGGTAGCATAATTAGGATCTAAAAACTTAATACCACTTTAAAAACTATCGTGAAACAGGAATAATATAGATTCTTTACTTAAGACAGGTATTATTTTATTACTTTCAAAACATTTTGGAATCATATTTGAATTTTTTACAAATCTTGCTATTGTAGAGAAAATATTTGTTATAACGAATATATTTTATATATTTTCACTAATATACTTAATTTTTAAAAATTGAAAATTTTTAATGTTTATTTATTCTGAGTTAGGGATAATTTATTATAAATCGTAAAAAAGACGAAGTAATACTTTTAGCTTTCTATCTCAACAATTACCATAATAAAAAGCATAAATTCAATAACATTTTAATTCTTTTATTTCCAATAAATATTTTAGCTCTTCGAAAACGCCTGAAGTTAAAAAAAATGGCGAAATATGATAATATTATATTCTTTAATAAAAAACAAATGACATTATTTTTGTATAACTCTAATAGAAATCTTAATAGTTTTAGGCTATTCAATTGATAACACTATATTTACAATATTAGAAATATTGCCCTTCAAAGAAAAAAACCCTACATTTAAATAAACTGCAATTAGTAAAGGAAAAAAAAACATATTTTTTTAAGACACACCATTCTCTACTTTAATTTTATCTAGAAAAAATTATATACAGTCAAGTATATATAAATGCACGATTCACAGCTGCCAAACATGGATTTATTTACTTCTATAGAAATTGTTACCTATACCTCATAAAATGTAATGCGCCTAAACGGTAGAAAAAAATATATATTTTGAGATATTCTGTGCTGAAAAAATAGAAAATATTCTGTACTTTCTATGCTTTTCGTTATACCGCGCTTCCATAAATTGCTTATTCAAGAGCTTTTCAAGAAGCTGGAACTGTTTTCTGTCAAGTTATGCTAGCGGTTTTCAAGTACCCGTGCAAAATATAAAAATGTTAAGGAGACTATTTTTTATTTAACTTTAAAAAGAAGCAACATATTCCTTTGACAGAAATAAATATATTAAAAATTTATCTAGCAAAAACGATGCACGCTTTCATAAGAAATTTTTCATTTATTTTTTCTATCTTTAACATTAAATAGCAAAACTTTTCCAAATCATTTTATATATTTTAGATTTAAAAAAAAAAATTATTAAAAGTTATGCATAATTATACCATTCATCTTATGCTAAGAAAACTCAATGAAAGTATCTACCTTAAAAAAGCATTTACAACTAATTTTGTTTACATAGTTTTCTGCATTGAAACTTTATACAGTATTAAAAATAACTCCGTGAATTCACGGTAAAACTACAGGCAGCAAAGTTGTCAGACATTTTCTGTTCCTTTAGTAGATTTTTCGTTTTGAGAATTAAAAGAAGGAAAAACTCCATTTGTAGGATTCCATTATAAGTTGGTGTAACAATTAGCTGGTGGTGCCATCTATCGAACAGTTTAGAATCATTTTTATATATTGACGGAAGAAAAAGATAACGTCACCGGGATAATTCGAATTGACTGCCTTTTGTATGGGAGTCCGTTGTTCTAGCTGACACTCTATAGGGTTTTCGAATACATGTAATTATAAAGTCATATAAGTGGTTCTACAGAATTTTTATATTTTTATAAGATGGATAGTAATTTTATCGAAGCTGTCATAACTTTTGGAAATTTTAATTAATCAGGCTATTTTATTAAAAGATCCAGTATTCTTTCACTGGGTTTTTCATTTTTGTGTCACACCGTGCCAGTTTTGTAAGCATTGAAATGAGCGGTAGATAATGGAATATCTCCGTTGTTTCCTTTCATCTTCGTCCGTTTCGTTATTTTGAGTAAATAAGATGAAAATTTCCAACTTTTAGGAAAAAAACATCCTTTTGTCGTGATAAGGGTTGTTGTTGTTGTTGTATATATTTCGGCCAATTATCTACACTATGGGTATAGGCCCTAATGGGTGGGATGCCCTCCGTGGGGGTCTTTCTAAGGGAACCTAACCCGTATTTACGCAAGGTTCGAAGAAAACCACGGAAAACTCGGAACGGTTAGACCGACGGTCGCGATTGGGATCGAACCCAGCACCTACCGTCTACCAGTTTGAGGTCAGAACCTCTCGGCCACTGGTGGGGCCCGTGATAAGGGACATTTCTGCCAAATTCGGGAAAAATATATGCATGCATTTCAGATTTTTTTAACAGTGTACTTTTTGATAAACCTTTGATTAATAAAAAGTTATGTCACAATCATTTATTATTTTTTAGATAATAAGTCTATAAAAGGAAAGCAAGAAATAATTATACTATAGATTAGTTATTTAAGTTAAAATAAAAAATATATAATTTTGAAATGAAAACTTTATGTACATACCAATATACTTTTCAAAAATAAAAGGAAAGAAACATACCTGCAAAGAGATAAAAATTTCATTAGAATAAAAATTAAACATACTGCAATAAAATTTATAATATAAATAGCAATAGGAGAATGGCAATGATAAAAGTATTTACATTAGGAAAAATGCATTTTATGCGCTTTTTATATAAATACTTTATATGACATTATTCAAATATTTAAGACACAAAATGACACTGTGCAAAAATAGAAAAAGACTGCATCTGTATAAATCTCGTTATTCACGTTCAAATTTGAGTTGCATAAGAAATTACCAAAATTGCAGGCGTATTTTTTTACTTTCCACATTTGTGAAATAAATTTCGATTAAAAAATCGCATAATTTTCATATTAGGAATGGAATTAAAAAAAAAATATATGTATTAAATTAGCTATTAAATTAATCTTTTTATACTATTCCTAATTCGATTTTCAGTTTACACAATAGGGGCTGTGCAAATACAACTTTATCAACTCTTTGGTAATTCTGGACCCACCCTCTCTCCTTCTGATATCATATGTTATCATCCTCCGATCCCCCTTTCCCCCGCTAATGATATCGTTATCAAAGTACATTTTTCTTTTCAATTTCTAGAATTTATTTCTTTTGTTCGAGATGATATAGACAATTGCTTACATTTATTTTTCGCATACTTTTATAATTCAAATGAAGAGAAGTCAATGTGATATCACTTTGCATATGAAAAATCTTTATATCAAATAACACTCAAAAGAAATCTTCTTAAAAGACAAAACCCTTTCCTCTATAGATATCTCATGATATCATATGTCAGACCCCCCTCCCCCGCTCCCCCTTAAAATGATAACGTTACATTTGCACAGCCCCATATCAGTTTGAAAAAACAAACCGGTATTTGCAACTTTTTACTGAATTTTAACGGGTTTTTTAAACTGATTCGCCAATGTATGCAGATTCATTTAATAATGTAAAGTTTTATGATATTTTACAAAGTTTGTACAAAACTTTTATTGACATTTTTTTCCATTTGATATGCCATGTAAACAAATTATCTGTATCTTGAGAAAATTTAATATGCAGTACGGAAAAAAAAATTATAAATCATCCCCAATCAATTTTTTAATGCGTAACTTTATATTAATTTTATACGATTCGAATGAATGTTAGCTTTATAAATTTTACTGAAATTATATGGGATGAAAATTATCTGTTTGCGCAAGAGAAAAAATGAAATACAAACATATATGCGGAGAATATAAAAATTTCATGATATGCATTTGTTTTTAACTTTGTTTAAAACAAATGCATATCTTTCATAGTGAAATTTTTTATTAAAGTGTGAGAAAATTACCTTAATGAATTTTCTAATTTACATCTTGAACAAACACATTTAATTAAGCATACTTAACAAAAATCAAAAATACTTTAAAATTATACAAAAATATGTAATTTTTTTCCAACAATTTCAAAATCTACTATTCCAAATAATAAAAATCTATACACTGAAACATAAAGCATAATTAGTCATTATTTTAGTCATTATTTACTTTAATCACATTTGTCGAATCTTTGAATAATTTATCACACAAAATAAAAAGTTCCAAAATGCAAATAATTTTATCTCATTTATTAATCACTTTAATTAAAAGATTTTAAGTGTTTCAATAATTTATAATGTGAGTTTAAAAAGAATTAGCGCAAATAAAAATTCCTTTCTAAATGTATTCTATTAAATAATTATTTTCTAGGAGAAATAATGTACAAAATTTCCTCCTTTTTACAAATGTTTCTAATTTTGTCAAAGTTGTTTTTTTTTTCTATTTTTGTTTTTACCTGAAAAAACTTCTAATACAGATAATCATTATAAAGGCTTGAACTGAATAATTTGAAATCTCTAAAATAAATTTAAATTAGTTTTACAAACACAGTTGCTTTTTTACGAGAAACAGTTTAAGTGCAGCCTACAATATAATTATTACTAGAGAAACATTTTGAGAGTGTATTTTAGTACTAAAGAATTGAAATAATGCATAATTTTACATACCTTAAATTTGTTTAGGAATAAAAGCTCACAAAACTTTTATGGATGAGTTAAAACCGTAATGATAAATTAAGAAATGTGATAGAATATATGATATCAATATTATATATTAAGCTATTTCTCTTCATCATACTTTTATTCACCTATCCTATCATATAATAACTCAAATAAATCCCTTTTCCACTTAGTTTAATGAATTATCCATTCAATATAAATGTAATTATTTTCCAAGATAACGATAATTTATCTTTATTAATACAAATACATTCCTTATCTTTATTTTTTGCAATAGATGTATGATCCTTTGTAAATCAGCCATTGAGAACCACCTACCAAGATTTTTAGTTTCGATTCTTTTTCAATACCATTCCATGACAATATTTAGTATTTGCTCTAGCCATTCTCTCTCCTTTCGGTCTTTGCTTACTATGCAAAAATATAAACATATCTTTTATTTGGCTCGATAGCCCGCTATCAGAAATTCTTATAAGTACAGTATACTTCATGTACCCTACCCTTTCTTTTGTCCGTTTCCATGCATCTGATAATCAAAATTTAAGAGTTAATGATGCCAAAATTGCACACCTTATCCCTTTAATCGGCTTAACCGGGGTTTTTCGTCACTTAGTTTTTGGATTCAAAGGATTATATAACTCAAAATTTATATTAATGTTATTTTTTTTTAATTGCATATCATAAATAAATATGTAAGTTTATAAAATACAAATCTCCGTATTAATACTTTCCATAGCTATTATTTTATCAATCGTTAAACTTGCATTTAAAATTCTGCACGACGCTTAAAGGGTTATACAAGCTATATTTTCAGAGAACTGCGCCAAATTACTTGCAATGTAATCTTTTGGCGAATATATTAACTATAATCAACTTTATGCAACATATAGTCATTCATATGTATCATACATTCATTAGACTGTCCTTAGCTTCCATTTTAAAAAGACCCTCATCTGCAAGGGAACTCGCATCTCTACAGAATTTTTAATAAATATTAGTCAGTTATGTTAAAGAACCTGGTCTAAATGTTTTTATTCACGGCTATGTCTTCTATATTACTTTTAAATATCTTTTGTGATATGTTTTATATCTTTTATTTTGTAATTTTTTCTCTATATAATCTTTTAAAATTTCTTCATGAAAACTATTTAAAATCAAATAGCATAGAAATTATCACTCAAAAATTTCACATTTACGACATAAAACCGTATCTAAATCACTTAAACACAGGAGGGCTCATTTTGAATGTGAAGAGGGACTGTATAATTTCTTTTACATAAAATGAGAATGTAACAGTAAAATTTATGTTATGCTATGACTTTTCTCTAAGAAACAGGCAGTATAAAAAGAAAACTGAAAGAAAATCAAAAAGAAAGGAACACTTAAGAGTTTACACTAGTAAACAGGAAACAATATTTGCAATGCAAAGTAATGTCAAAACCTCTGGGGACATTCTTTTCAAATTTCTCGTTTGTACTTGAATATTTCAAATATATATATATACATACATATATATATATATATATATATATATATATATATATATATATATATATATTGCATACGATAACTAAGGTCAATCTTTAAAATGATACTTTTTTATTTTTTTTTAGTTTGGTTGTTGATTTTATTTATTTATTTATTTATTTTATTTTGTTTTGTATAATGAGTTTACTTCATATTTCAGAGCGGTTTAAGAAACTAAAACTATCCGCATTAAAAATAAATCAATAAATAAATAAAAACCCAATGAGAATTTTTAAAAGAACATTCTCACAAATTTAACATTAGTTTGCGAATATTTTCATTTAACTGGGAAGCAGTGATGTGATTAAATTTTAATTTTCACGTTAAGTATCATCAATGGTAATAACACGTGTTGCACTGAGCACGGTGAAGGCACTTTTGGGTTAAATTTTGAACCCAGTGGGCTAAAAACATAACGCAAAATTTAAATAATAACTGTTGTACTTTACAGTTAATCAGTTTTTTTTATTATCCTGTATGCTATGTAAACCTTCATGAACATGTTAATTACTCTAAACACCATAATTATACATTTGTATACATCTATCTATATATTATATTTATACATATATTTAATTTACAGAGTGACCATAAATTGGTGAGCGCATTTAAAGTTCTGTAAAACAAAAACAAATTATTGTACTAGCCTGTTTAATGTTTTATTTACAAACACATTTCAAACAGTTTTATTTTACACATTCAAGAAGTTGTACATGAGCTCCATAATTCAATTACATACCAAACATTGCGAACCATCAGAGCCGTTATTCCTCCAAAAACCTCAGTGATTTGTTGTTTTAGTTCATCAATTTTACAAATATTTGTTGCGTGCCCTTGCGTCTTTGATAAACCTCCAAAGAAAAAAAAAATCTAGGGATGCTATGTCAGGTGGCTGTGGAGGTCAAGGAATTTGTCCACCTCATTCTAATTCCTCGTCTAGGAAATGTTTCTTGCAGATAGTCTTTCTTTAAGACGTAATGTTGTCGCATCATTTTTTGTAAAGCTATTAGCCACACTCGTTGTTTTTGCCGCCGCCTCCCCACCCCCTACACACACATATAGAAAATGTAAAATAAGAAACATTTTTCACTTAATATTGGAATATTACATTGCACTGAAAATATAAATATTCATTTTTCTTTAATTATACATTTTATTCATGCGATTTGGAATGAAGGGAAAAAGTAAAAATGAACTGATATTAGCGACCATTGCATAGATTTTTCCGTCAATCTCAAGTTTGCTCTCAAAAATATACCAGAAGGAAAAACACAGCTGACTTCTTATTTCGTTATGCTGCTTGAGAAACATTTAAAATCAGCTACATGTTAGTTCTTCATTGTATTTGTAATTGGATATAAGTTAGGAGAAGAATATGTATATGGGCGGCGAAAAGACCGACAAGCGACACTGCGGGATTAACCATGGTATCCCAATGTAGTGGTGCACTATCATGCTGGAAATAAATTTATGACTGAAAAAAAAGCTGTTTAAATCGTTTTCACATTTGAAAAACTGTAGCGATTGCTACATTCATTTATTTTTGTTTTATATAACTTTCAAATGCGCTCGACAATTTATCTTCACCCTATATAATTATGCATTTTTGAATCGAAATTATTTAAAAGTTATTCAGCAAACAATTACTCCCCACAAATGTATTACATAAAAAGAAATCCTTTACATAAATGCTAAACAGTACCCCAAGAACGCAAGGTTAATTCAGCAAAATGTTTTCAAACTACCACAAGGGATTACAAAATAAAATAATTATACATCTCATAAAATGAAAATTGAAAATTTAAATACGGTTGGCTTTTGGGAACATGATTCTTATTCTATTTATACTATTGTCATCATTTGTATAGTATAATTCATGTTTGAATAAATCTACATACGAAACGAATTATCTTCAACTATTCAAACAACTCAATTTTTTTTTCTGTATGGAAGTACTTTCTAAAAAGTCATAATAAGATTTCTTTCATTTGTTTAGCTTAAATAATACTAAATCGGTATTCATTCCTCCACTCTCCCCCAATTCCCCGAAAAAGTGACATTTAGAAAGAAATTAAAAAACATGTCAGGAATCGATTCTCCACGATAATGATACTTATTAGAGACTTAGATTCCGTTACTGTTTGCTCAGTGTTGAGTTTAAAGAGGCTTGACTTTCAGCACCTGAGCTCAGTAAACAAAACTTATCCCCGGAGACGAAGGGAACCTCATTTTGGATCGATATAAATTTTGATAAAAAAAATAAAAAGTATATTAAAAATAGGAGAGAAAGATAAATAAAATTTTATTTAAACTTTTATTTTAGTTTTTTTTTTCTTTTTTTGTACTTGAATTTAGTACATCATTTTGAAAAAGTTAATGATTGTATGTTCTTATTTAATCATCAGAAATTAATTTCTTTCCCAAATAATTATATATATTTTATTAACCGAGAAAAACACTCATTCGCAACTAAAGTTACCCATCTCACAAAAGTTCATTTTGCGTTTAATTCCATTAATAGATCTGTCACATGTGCGTCTTGCTACAAGAGAAAAAAAAATCATAAGTGTAGTTATACGGAAAATCGCATTATTATGCTAGATGTTCATTTGTGACCAAGAAGGGGTAGGTTATGTGAAGAAGTAAAATTATTCAACCCTTCCAAACCTCATCTACGTCTTTATCCTTAAAGTACGTTACGTTTTTAGGCACGTTTTTACTCCTGCGTGCAGAGCTAAGCGCTATAATTTCATGTTATAATAAAATCATACAAATTGTCTTTTGTTTCTCCTACGAAACTTACTTTTGCTGACACACTTTTCTTGCAGGTGAATAATATGCTCTCTTATGTATTCACTAACGTTTTTCACAATTGAAGTGCCTAGTAGTATATTTATTCTCATGAAAGACCATTAAATCAACATACGAAACAAATTTCTTCAGGCTATTTAAATGGTTCTTCTTTTTATTTCTACATGGAATATGCTTTCTAAAAAGTTGCAATAAAATTTCTTTCGTTTGTTTAGCTTAAGTACATACTAATTCCACATTCATTCCTCTACACGCTCCCAATTCTCTAAAAAAGAAACATTTAGAAAGAAATTAAAAAATAGGGCAGGAATCGATTCTCCACGATAATGATACTTATTAGAGACTTGGATTCTGTTACAGTTTGCTCAGTGTTGAGTTTAAAGAGGCTTGACTTCCAGCACCTGAGCTGTAAACAAAACCTATCCTCGGAGACGAAGAGAACCTGGATCGATATAAATTTTGATAAGAAATAGAAACTAAATTAAAACGAGAGAGAAAGATGAATAAAATTTTATTTTAACTTTTATTTTAAGATTTTTTTTCTCTTTCTGTATTTCAATTTAGTGCAGCATTTTGAAAAGGTTAATACAGTAGAACCCCGCAAATTCGGACCCCGATAATCCGGATCTCCGGATAATCCGGACCGGTTTGGGTCATTATTTTTTCAAGCTTGAGAAGTGATTGGCTAATTTCCATAACATTGACTAGTTTCATCGTTGTATTCTGAATAGAAAAAACTTTTTCTGAAATATTTTCGGAAGAATTAAATAAAGTAAACATTTTTACTGTCTGTAAATATTCACTAACTTTAATATAAAGGTGATTTTTCGTAAGTATGTTTTATTTTATTTCAGTTTTTTCTAATTCTCCGGATAATCCGGATTTTCGATAATCCAGATTGGGTCTGGTCCCAATTAATCCGAATTATCGGGGTTTTACTGTAATTGCATGATCTTATTTAATCATCAAAAATTAGCTTCTTTCTCTCTTACTCCCATTTACAAATAAAGGTTTAAATATATATATTAACCAAGCATATCACCGATACGCAAAAAAAAGTTACACACATTTTGCAAAAATTAGTTTTGCGTTTTATTCCATTAATAGATATGCCATACAAACTTTGTTACAGGAAAAATTTCCTAAGTGTATTTATATGGAAAATCACTTTATTACGCTACATGTTTATTTCTGACCAGGATGAGGATGAATTATGTGGAGAAGCAATATTACTCATCCCTTCCAAACCTCATCTACGTCTTCATCCTTAAGGGTACGTTTTTATGAACGTTTTTACCCTTGCATGCAGAGCTAAGTGCTATAATTTCATGTTAGAGTAAAATCATACAAATTTCTTTTGAAATTTGCATGATTGCAAGTCTCTATATGAATTTTCGGTACTACTAGGTTATCCCGTCGACCAAAAAATTATCGCCAAACTATAAGATTAAATGCCAATAATGGATGATCGTGAATGTCACATTCAATGACATTAAATACGATTCATGTGTTTAAAATGTCATTATTATTTTTATTTCGACTTTTTATTAATATTTTTATTAATAGTCTACTAATTATTTGTTTTTTCATTATTTAAAATAAAAATTATGTTACTATGTATAATTTGGCTATTAGATTGACGATTTGTATAATTTGGCGAAATTAGTCGACGGGATAACAGAATAATACCGAATTTTCTTTTCTTGTGAAACCTATTCTTACCGAGACACTTTTTTCGCAGGTGAGTGAAATGCTCTTACGTATTCTGTAACAGTTGTTACAATTGATGCACCTAGTAGTATATTTATCCGCATGAAAGTCCAGTAAATCAACATACGAAGCGAATATCTTTAGCTATTTAAACAGTCTATATTTTCCTACCTGAATATTCTTTCTGAAAAATCGCAATAAGATTTATTTTATTTCTTTAAGTATGTACTAACTTGGTATTTATTTCTCCACACTCTTTTATTCCCCGAAAAAGTAACGTTTAGAAAGAAATTAAAAAACAGGGCATGAATCGATTCTCCACGATAATGATACTTATTAGAGACTTGGATTCTGTTACTGTTTGCTCAGTATTGAGTTTAAAGAGGCTTGACTTCCGGCACCTGAGCTCAGTAAACAAAACTTATCCCCGGAGACGAAGAGAACCTGGATCGATATAAATTTTGATAAGAAATAGAAAGTAAATCAAAAGAAGAGAGAAAGAGATCGAAGATTTAATTTTAACTTATAAGTTAAAATCAATTCTTCGTTCTCTAAAAACTATACTTTTTAGATTTCCTTTTTCTTTTTCTGCATTTTAATGTAGAGAGGTTCGTAAATTACGTGTCCTTGCGTTTAATCATCAGAAATAAGGTTTTTCCACCTTATTTCTATTTATAAACAGAGTTTTTTGTTGTTGTTTTTTAAATATTATCTGAATATTTTTTTTTTCGTATCTAGTAATGCTAATCACAGTTGAATCACATAGTAATATATTTATCTTTATGAAAGGCCAAATGTTTGAAATTTTAGCCAATTAACCAAGAACTCTAATTTTGCCTACGTTTTACGGTAGATTATGCTATTAAAAGTAAATTTAACGTATATATGTTTCAATTATAGTTAATTTCATTAGATTAATTATTATAAATATATGTGAAGTCTTAGTGTTCTCGAAGCACCGTTTGGCAATTACCGCACAACGCAATAAAATACATTGAGATTTTTTAGAAGATTACAAAAAAGTTAGGTTGTTGAAACACACCGATGAGCAATTGTGGAATGGTAAAATCTTAATAACTTATAATATTATAAATTGTTTTTATAAAAGTTTAGTCGAAGACCAGTTTAAAAACAATCCCCATTCACAATTCACACACACGCACACACACAAAAAAAATCCTTAACTAATATTTTTTGGTATTTCAAGTATGTTTATTCTTTTAATTTATATCCATTGAAATTTTACACGAATGCGAAGAATTTCTGAATTGCAAGAATTTTATTAAATAAATATAGTATTTTGCAATGTTTATTAAAAGAAGACAGTGATATTTTTTTGCAAAAAGAAAAAAATATATTTTAATGATTTATCTTTAAATTAAAAATAGAACGGAAAAAATAATTAATTCTCTGTAGAATAAATGAAAATACAAATTTATTTGTAAGGAAAAAAATTTGAACAAAAGTATTTTTTGAATAACCAAATAAAAGTAATTTTTGTTTGTAAAAAATATTTTTACATTTAAATGCAAGATACGAGGTTTCATATTTACTTTTTTCATCTGCTCTACCATTTTTACAATTTAATGCATTGTTTAACTTTGTATAGTTCATTGTTGTACTAAACAGCTGCATTTGTTTTTATTGGATATTTGAAAACTAGTTAAACAAGTTAAAAAACACAGAATTTCTACAATTAACATGCTAGTAAATGTAAATTATAGCTTTTTTTTTTTTTTTTTTTTTTTTTTTTCACTGAGCGAATAATTTCCCTAAATATATTTTATCTTTACGGGGCATAGAAACTCGAGACTTCCCTTTAAATAAGTCATATCTGTTGTTGGTTTAATTAGACTGTGATATAATACATACATGGAAGACGCAGAAGAAAGATCTAGTTTTTTGTTACTGAATAGTAAATAGTTATAATTACATATAAATAGAATAAATAATGAAACCAAGCACTTTTTTAAGCATGTTTAACAAATTCAAATGTATTTTCTTAGTTCGAGCAGCAAAAAAAGTTCTAATTAGGAATTCTGTTCCTAATTGGTCAATATGGCATAATGACATTACAATCATTTTACTATTTCAATAAGTTTATCCGTTTTCCAAAGATACAGAACATTCAAAGAAAGCTGCATATATATATATATATAGGATAGGATGATTATTTTTTAATGATAAAAATGTTGCATTCTGCCCAAATAACATAATATTAAAATTCATTGGGGTTTAAGTAATTTTAGAAATACTGAATGTGATATTTCCCTAAAGAGTTCTTTTTCGTTTCAAGATTTATATTCTGAAAAATATATTTGAAATCATATGCCCTTATATTTTTTTACTCATTTAAGATGTTTTAGTATACTAAAAAGTTGATGATTAATTTTCAAACAATGTGTATGATCTAGTGCTGTTGTAAGTTTATAAATTTGGTTAAAAGTTTTTAATTAAATATTATTAGCATTATTGTCATACATGTTACAGAATGTGATGTATGTTCAAGCCCAAAATCGTTTAAGATAGTTTTTAGTTAATTGATGTAGAACTAAAACAAAAGTTAACAGGTATGTGTGGGTGTGTTCTATACATATGTAGCGCCAAGTTTTGAAAAATATTAGCTTAGTTAAAAAAAAGTTTGAGTAAAGTAATATATACAAATTTTTCCAGTGTTTGTGTGTGGAAAGAAGGGCAACAGAAGAAAGAATGTTTAAAGCTGATAATTCTAAGACAATTAAAATAGCAAATAAAGCCTTTGTGCAAAAATATTTAACGATAGAAAACCAACGAATACAAACGCACAAATAATGTATGAAAAGGTAAAAAACAGCTGTTTCGAATCTACTATCGAGATTCTTCATCAGTGCAAAACTCAGCAAGCTAGAAAAAGCAAAACTGAGCAAAGAGACAGAGAAACACAGGCTTATATAACCGCTACGGGAACGATACCGCCTAAAAAAAGCAACCAATGAGAAAAGTGTTTTCCCCCCTTGCTTTTTAGTTTTTGTTTTGTTCATTCTCCGGTATATGTCGCTACTTGTCCATCCAGTTGCCCAGACTGCTTTCTTCTCATTGGTTGCTTTTTTTTAGGTAGGATCGTTCCAGTAGCGGGCATATAAGTCTGCGTTTCCTGTCTCTTTACTCAGTTTTGCATTTTCTAGCTCGGTGAATTTTGCACTGATGAAGAATCTCGATAGTAGATTTAAAACAGCTGTTTGCTACCTTTTCATACATTATTTGTGCATTTATAATTGTTGGTTTTCTATCTTTAAAATTCTAAGCCAAATTATGAATTTCTGACAAAAATATAAATTATTATAATTTAATAAATTACACTCTTACAATTTCTGCTTTATAAATGCATTGATATTTTTTACATTTAACATAAAAATTTCTAACTATTGAAAGTACAAAAAAACTAAATGTCAACAAAAATATATATTTTAGTCAACTAAGAAAATTCTCAACTCAAGACATTACAGGTGGCAAAATATGCATGAAATTTGTTTTTGAAAAAATTTATTTTTACATCTACTGAAGGGGCTTTCAGTACTCCTAAAAATCTAATTGGTGAATAAATCTAATTGGATAACATTTTACTATTTATCAAGCAAAAGTTTCTTGAGAACTTCAATAGAATAAATTTCATTTCAACGTTTAAAAAATTTAAATAACTAAATAAATCAGTGGAAAATTACTGAACAGAGAGATCAAATTATTGAATGGGCTTACTCTTTAAGGTGTCCATATGAGTTGGCATATATATATACAGGGTGTCCCAAAAGGTCGTTTACAAACTTAACATGCTGGTCTGTCATATCATTATGAACAATATTAAATAGGAAACTAAGGGTCCCAAACTTCTTCCAAACGAGATATGCGCCATTAAAGTTTAGGGTCCAAAAATTCAAATGATTATAAAAAACACAAAAATTGGTCGATTCGTTTGCGGTTTTCACTAAAACTATTCTTTATGTCAGTATTTTCTTGAAAATAAATTATAAAGATAAATTTCAAAAAATGTCGATAGAGGGCGCTTTAGACTTTGGAGTAACGATAAACAGTTTTTACCATTATTTTTTGCATCTCATTAAATTTTTTTAGAAGCTTAGACACAAACTTAAATTTTGAGCTCAAAATCTAAATCGTTGGAAGTGATTAAGTAACGCAAACTGAATTGCGAGGGGAGGTTCAAATTTCAAATGACTATAAAAAACGGAAAAATTGGTCAATTGATTTGCGATTTTCACTAAAATTATTCTTTATGTCAGTATTATCTTGAAAATAATTTATAAAGATAAATTTCAAAAAATGTCGATAGAGGGCGCTTTAGACTTTGGAGTAACGATAAACTAGTTTTTACCATAATTTTTTGCATCTCATTAAATTTTTTTAGAAGCTTAGACACAAACTTAAATTTTGAGCTCAAAATCTAAATCGTTGGAAGTGATTAAGTAGCGCAAACTGAATTGCGAGGGGAGGTTCAAATTTCAAATGATTATAAAAAACGGAAAAATTGGTCAATTGATTTGCGATTTTCACTAAAATTATTCTTTATGTCAGTATTATCTTGAAAATAAATTATAAAGATAAAATTCAAAAATGCCGATAGAGGGCGCTTTAGACTTTGGAGTAACGTACAACTATTTTTTTCCGTTATTTTTTGCATCTCATATATTTTTTTTAGAAGCTTAGACATAAACTTAAATTTTGAGATGAAAATCTGAATCGTTGGGAGTGGTAAAGTAGCGCAAACTGAATTGTGTTCAATGGGGGTGGGGAGGTTCAAATTTCAAATGATTATAAAAAACGGAAAAATTGGTCGATTCGTTTGCCGTTTTCGCTAAAACTATTCTTTATGTCAATATTTTCTTGAAAATAAATTTTAAAGATAAATTAAAAAAAATCCGTTAGAGGGCGCCTTAAACTTTAGAATAACCAATAATTATTTTTAACCGCCTTTTTTTTTTTTTTTTTTTTTTTTTTTTTTTTTTTTTTTAAATCTAATTAAATGCTTGCAAAATTTTAGACTTAAATTTTGTGCTCAAAATTTAAATGGATAGGAGGGGTTAAGTAGCGCAAACTGAACTGTGTTCAGGAGTTGAAATGTTACCTTCCCCACCCCTCGAACGCAGTTCAATTTTTGGCCGCTTAATTACTCACAACGATGCAGATTTTGAGTACAAAATTTAAGTTTGAACTTTTACAAACATTTTATTAGATACAAAAAATAACGGTTAAAAATAGTTGTTGGTTACTATAAAGTTTAAGGCACCCTTTGACGGAATTTTTTGAAAGATATCTGTAAAATTTATTTTCAAGAAAATATTGATATAAAGAATAGTTTTAGCGAAAACCGACCAAGTTTTCCGTTTTTTATAATCATTTGAAATTTGAACATCCCCACCCCCATTGAACACAGTTCAGTTTGCGCTACTTTACCACTCCCAACGATTCAGATTTTCATCTCAAAATTTAAGTTTATGTCTAAGCTTCTAAAAAAAATTATGAGATGCAAAAAATAACGGAAAAAAATAGTTGTACGTTACTCCAAAGTCTAAAGCGCCCTCTATCGGCATTTTTTGAATTTTATCTTTATAATTTATTTTCAAGATAATACTGACGTAAGAATAGTTTTAGTGAAAATCGAAAATCAATTGACCAATTTTTCCGTTTTTTATAGTCATTTGAAATTTGAACCTCCCCCCCCGCAATTCAGTTTGCGCTACTTAACCACTTCCAACTATTTAGATTGTGAGCTCAAAATTTAAGTTTATGTCTAAGCTTCTAAAAAAATTTAATGAGATGCAAAAAATACTGGTAAAAACTAGTTTATCGTTACTCCAAAGTCTAAAGAGCCCTCTATCGACATTTTTTGAAATTTATCTTTATCATTTATTTTTAAGAAAATACTGACGTAAAGAATAGTTTTAGTGAAAACCGCAAACGAATCGACCAATTTTTCTGTTTTTTATAATCATTTGAATTTTTGGACCCTAAACTTTAATGGCACATATCTCCTTTGGAAGTCCGTTGTTTTGGGACCCTTAGTTTCCTATTTAATATTGTTCATCATGATATGACAGACCAGCATGTTAAGTTTGTAAACGACCTTTTGGGACACCCTGTATATATATATAACACTTCAAACTTCAAATGATTTTTTTTCTTTTGTTTTAATAGGAATTCATTTTTTCATGTTTATTATACATACAGACAGTATAAATATTGTTTTCACTGATTTTTTGTTTTAGTAATTTCTGTGTTACGTTGGATTTATATATATATATATATATATATATAATCTAGCAGCATTAAACTACAAACGACACTAATATCGAAAATGATATCGACAAGTGATATTAATACTCTACTAATACCCAACAATAAATTACGGTAAAAGTTATTTGTTCAGCTAATGTTTTTAAATCCACCTTGATGTCATAAATTGCTTGTTCGGATCTGATAACAATCAAGCTAAGTAGCTATTCAATAAAAAAAATAGCAGCAAAATGATGCTTGCAAACAACTGCAAGGGTTAATTGGCCGATTTAGAGAAAAATTAATTTAACTAGAGAAAATAAATGAAATTAATAAATACATGTCAACTACAGTTCAGATATAAAAAAATTGGTAAAAATTGTCCTTACAATAAAACTTTAAAATAAATATTGCAGATAATAATTTTCTTTATTATTTAATAATACTTAAGCGAAGTTATTTCCTGTATATAGTAATTTCTTTTAGCAAACGTAGATCCCCCCTTATAAAGATTTAAATTATTTTCAGATTCTTTCGGAAATAATAAACAGTAAGAGAATATTTTTAAGGGAATGTGTTATTAGAGATATTTAAAGATGCTTAAGCGGAGTTATTACCTGTATATAGTAATTTGTTTCTGTGAACATATTCACTCCTAATAAAAATTTTATTGTTCTCAAATTATTTTGGAAATAACTAAATTAAAAAAAAACCTCCAAGATTTTTGGGAATGTGATAGTAAGGATATTAAAAATATATGAGATAGGAGAAAGTTTTGGGGTTTCCACATCCTACTCGTTTATATCTAGGTTCAATTCGTGGAATTCTGCTCACATAGTATATTTTAAAAAATCGAGTTGGTTACATAAAAAATGCAAAAGCGTTGTTACAATAAATATTTCTAATCAAGTAGAATTTATTTTATTGTTTATTTATTTATTTTCAACTATAATAATATTAATTTATGTTTTTAAACTTATTTCTTTACTATCGCTCATTTATTTTCTCTTAGTTAAATTCCAGGAAATTAACAAATTACAAAAGACTGTTTCGTTTTAAATTTAACAATTGCAATGTTATCTTTCGAAAATAAATAGGACATACCTGCAATTCTTAAAAATGTTTGTTTATATAAAGCATATTTTTCTATTTACATTTGGCTTTAAAAATTTTAAATTGTTTCCGCCAGTCGCAAAGTATGTCTTCTAAAATTATTCTTGAAAACTAACCAAAATTTTAAAGAACTGAAAGAAAAAAAAATCTTGTGAAACAAGAGCTTTTTTTCTCCCCTTTAAATTTATTTAACGAGAAACGGTAGTTTTATGCGTTCTAAAATCCTTTATCGTGGGATTTCATTTCAAAGCGAAAAAAAGAACTTTTACAGTTCTTCAGCTTTCAATTCCAACTTTTGAAAAGTTAAGCTTACACTGTGGGTCATTGACAAGGCAATCTTTTCAAAATTTTACTAGTTTAAAAAGCTTAAATAATTCAACGTCAGCTTAATCTCTTTTGAATTTCTTTTGCTGGCAATTCAGAATCATTTTGAAGGACAGAAAATATCCGAGGAAAGGGACATAATCGTTTATTTTTATACTTTGTTTTCATAATCAGTTTTAATTTTCTTCTGAAAAAAAACTGTAAAAAAAAAAAAAAAAAAAAAAAAAAAAAAAGATTATTATTATTATTATTATTATTATTTTTTTTTTTTAAAGGAAAAATACATCGAAAAAGAAGAAAAGAAAGAAAAAAGTAACTAAAACCTTTTTTTTATGTGACTTTTAGCGGATTTCTGTAAATGATAAAGACTGAGTTTAACGATGTAAACAAATTAGAATGAAATACATTTTTTTATGGGTGCATAATTTTCACATTTTAAGAGAGATAAAAGAAATAAAAACCAACTGGTGTAAAACATAAATTGTGGGAAAATATAAATGCATATGCGTTTTAATGTATATAATTATTTCTCATAAATTGCATAAAAATACGTACTATTGGGCCATAAAGATGAAGATTACTGCCCAAATATAATATTTGAAAGATAATTTTACTACATTGATCAGCCTGGTAAACATATCGTTACATAATAAAACCGAAAAATATATTTTCAGTATTTCATGCTGGTATAATGATCTTTGTCTAATATTTTCTATCATTTTAACCTTAGATCGTCCACTTTTAATGAAATTACCGTTAGGAAAGTCGAGCTTAAATATCGAGCTCTTTAACGAAAATAATAATAATAGTAATAATTGCAGGTGAAACATTGATGATAGATGCAAATAGTTATAGTTAGAAATTTCTTTTTCTTGTACAAGTTGATTTTCATTATTCTTATCACTTTATGGGAAAATAATTAATTATATTTTTACGAAGTGTTTTCATACTTCTCCTTTTATACATATCTCCAACTATTTTTTTGAATAATAATCTTTATTTTTGCCTCGATCTAATTTTTTAAACGGTAATAACATTTCACAGCTAACAGATGACGCTGAGACCTCAAAATTCACATAAAATGGACCACTATCGTTCACTTTTGACCTGTCGTGTACTTTTTTAATAAAAAAAAATTAAAAAAAATCTACAAAGACTATAAAATTTGAAGTGAAAAAAAGAAGCATTAACTATTATAATATTTCTATTTTTTTGAATAACTAAATAACAATTTGTAACTACTTCAACATCAGATGTAGAATCTATTGAATGTATGCACCCCCCCCCCCCCCATTAATTTTGACAAACAATTTCAGACAGTAATTTTCAAAGCAGCGAAACCTAAAGATTTTTACTGATTTCGTTAAATTAGAGTTAGTTTTAGTTAACTATCATAAACATAAAATGTATTCTATCGATTGCGTGTCAATTTTTATCATTGATATAAACGTTCATCAAATCTATCATCATTTATTATCAGCGACAATGTCTATTTAAATATATATTATCAATTAATTTTCTCAATCATTGTATATTATGACACTTCACTAAACTTTTAAACAGTAGATATGTACAGCAATAAACATATCCTTTCTCTATTAGAGCATTCAAGCCGAATGCTTATTCCGCTAAAGATAAAGTAGTCCCATCAATAAATTCCCTGTCTGTAAGTAGCTGTCAATCTAATATGCTTTTATCTTATATCCTTACATGATCTTGCTTGTACGGAGGTCATTCTGTTCTGGTGAAGTAGCAGAGGAGACATATCCCATGTCAATCACTGCCATTCTGCCTTAGAGTTGATAAATAAATCGTGCTTATAATTTATAAAGCGTTACGGTAAATCTCGAAATCGCATGATTACACGATCAGGTAAATTTATAATTAAAGCTTTCAAAAGGTGAATCACGCATTAGAAATCGTGATTTTTAATATTGATTCCAAAATGTAAAAGCATGAATAATGGTATTAACTTAAGGGGGGGGGGAGATCATATTGACCAATATGGAAATCGCAATATTCAAGCTGTACGAAAAAGTTAGTAGTTTAAAAATGAATGAATGAAATTCAGCATTTATTTCTACATTTTCACAAATTCTTATGGTTTGAAAAATAAACATTCAAATATATCAATTTAGCAATATCAGTTACTTAAATGATTACCACAAAAAACTGCCCTCAAAAAATTTTAACTAAAATATGTCTTTCGGGCGTTAGATTTGAAAAACACGACGCTAGATACATATTTAATATTCTTGTATTTTCATTTACAGTGGGTGGCCAAATTATTAGTTGTACGCCTAAACTTTACATTTTTAAGTATAGGAAGCATTCTTTTGTTGTTGTTTACTGGTGGATTGTTAATCTACTTTCAGTATGCATGGATTGAATACTCAGGGGCTTATAAACAAATTTTTGCTCAAAAAGTTGAAATTTACTGGGAAAAAACTGAACACAAATGTTCCAAGGCAATGCCTCAACAATTTGTCGAATCTCCCTTTAACCACTTGGAGACAAGCGACACCTAAACGTGCTGCAAATAGGATGTTGAAGGTTTGTATTACATACCGGAGTTAAAATCGGAAAAAGACGATACGTTTTGACTAACAATAGGTACACACAAGCAAATTATTTACAAGTAATCATATAACATAACATTTACCCTTTCAGTTATACTTATTATGCTTCTTTCAATAGAATTATAAAATTAAGTTTTAAACAAATATAGATAAATATTTTTTTTCCCAAATAAACTCTCATACAAAATGTAAAACTTTTTTGGATAATATTGCGTAACAAGAATGAAACAATGTAACAATTGAAACAAGCTTCATAAAACTTATGTCATATCTGAAATATATACTTATATTTTTAGAAATAAGTACAAAGATTTTTCTTTCTACTAAAAGGAATCAAGGATTTGTACGGGACAACATTTTTATATTTCTGAAATCGTTACACATTTGACAGAGAAAGATATATTTTGAAAATTCTCATTTTTCTTCAAGCTATATTTCTTTATTTTGAAGAAAATTGAGATATTTTTTTGTGCACAAGATAAACAGGAAATTTTTATTTTTGCAAAACTTTCTTCTAAACGACTTTATGTGTGACATCGGTAATGCCTGCAACGTTATCTTTTAAATGACCTTAAAAAGATATTAGTTTTGACACATAAAGTAAGGTAAAGATATCGGCCAGAGAAACAAAACGGCTATTTTCTAATAAATCTTCAACGAATTTGACATAACAGAGATTTCATATAGTAGAGATAGACAAGACTTGGAAAAAAGATACAACCAGAGGCGCCAACTTTTGAAAAATATTGGGTTGGCTCAAAAATATTGGGTGAGCTCATTTTTTTTTTTTTTTTTTTTTTTCTTAAATGATGCGACCAGCTTGTTTTTCTTTGAAGGGTTGACAGTTGGTAAAAAATGACAATTTTAAGAGAAGCTATGGTGTTTTGATAATGTTGCAGTGCATTAAATTATATTCTGATGCGTTTTTCCTTGTAAAGACACTTATATTCATTGTAATGTCATGATATCTTGAACATAACTGTAAATTGAATTAGAAGAAAGTTAACCCTCTCATGCATTATATATTTTGCATTATTTTGCATTAATGACAAAAAATCATTTTTTGAGATAAATGAAAACCCATTATAAAATAATTTTATTATTGCACTATATGCTAGCTATTATCTATCAACAAATCGGATCTCTATAAATGAATGCTCAAAAGTTTTTTGCTTAATAATACAATAATTATCTGTCCTCATATGAGGCCCGTATGCATGAGTGTGTGTGTATTTTGTGACGGCCGATTATCTGCGCTAGGGATATAGGCCCGGGGGAGGGATGCCCTTCGTGGGGGGTCTTTCTAAGGGAACCTAACCCGTATTTACGCAAGGTTCGAAGAAAACCACGAAAACT
Source organism: Maratus speculifer (assembly GCA_964019185.1). Classification (NCBI taxonomy): domain Eukaryota; kingdom Metazoa; phylum Arthropoda; class Arachnida; order Araneae; family Salticidae; genus Maratus; species Maratus speculifer. Next base: position 143,395,951 of record OZ025289.1, on the reverse strand, counting down.
CCGAACGGTTAGGCCGACGGCCGCGATTGGGTTCGAACCCAGCACCTGCCGTCTACCAGTTGAGAGGTCAAACCCTCTCGGCCACTGGGGGGGCCCCCGTATGCATGAGAGGGTTAAACATGGAAGAAAACATTTCAGTCATTCGGATTTATGGGTGCTACTGGGAGAATTAAAACACATGGTCATAGGCAAAATAAATTTTATTCTAAGGAGAAAAATGAATAATAAAATAATAATGAAATAAATAACTAGAACAATGGAAATTGGATACGCTCTGATTCAAAATTATTGGCTGGACTCGAGCCTCACGGGCCCATGTAGGTTGGCGCCACTGGATACAACTTTAATTTTTTGGCATAAGGAAGAAAAAAAAAGATAGAAGCAAAAAATGTTTCACAAAGATATAAATATAACGGCTATAAACAATTAAATTGTGTCATGAGTATAAACAATCTCATGATTGTTTACGACATTTATTAATATTATGAATATCAGCGGATCCAACGAACGCCTTAAGAGTATCAAAATACAGTTAAACACATTTTTTTCTTTTAAACTCTAATTTTTTTTTCATTTAATATTTATAAGATTTTCCGCCATCAGTACGAAAAAGCACGGCTATAAAAAATATCATTAATGTATTCAAATAAAGTTAAAAAAAAATATTTTTAAACAAACGCTAATAAATAAATATTAATTTCCAAATAAACGCTCATAAAAATTTTAATACCTTCATGAGAAACATAAATAAACCTAAACGTAACGATGTAGTAAGATTAAAACAAGCTTCATAACACTTATATCATAACTGAAATAGATATTTATAGTATCAGAAACAATTCCAAATATTTTTCTTTTTTTTTGTGAAGGGCATCGTAGATTGTAAACAAAACGGAAAACATTTTTATATCTTTGAAATGATTGCACATTTGACAAAGAAATATGTATTTTGAAAATTCTTATTTTTTTCTTCAAGCTATATTTCTTTACTTTGAAGAAAAATGAGATTTTCTTTTTTTATTTTAATGCACAAGATAAACATAAAAATTTCATTTTTAAGAAACTTTCTTACAAAAATGACGTTATGTATGACACCGATAATTCCTGTAACGTTATCTTATAAATGGCCTTAAAAGATATTAGTTTAGACATTAAATAAAGCAAAAAGATCGGTCACAGAAAGGTTTTTTTAAAAATAAATCTTAAAAGAATTAGATATTAATGAGACTTCATACATAGTTGAATTAGTAAAAGCTTGGAAAAGATACAAATTATAGTATTGGCAAGATATATATATAGAGAGAGAGATTTTAAAAGGATATAAATATAATGATCATAAGGCGACACCAGTAATAGATTTTTTTGTAGATTATATCATGTGTTTATGATATAGGTTGCTATATCTACTATTACAGTAGATTATCTCAAATTCGTACAATTTGAGATCAGTGTTTCTGCATATTTTTGAAATTTGCGGATTTCTGTTCAATGTATATATATATACCGGGTGTCCCAAAAATTACTGAGGGATTTTAAAATTAATAACTTGCAAACGGTGACAGCTATTTAAAAAAATTTTGCAGGAGTGTTATGCATAATGTCAGGAGTTTTTTTACCGTAGTTTTTTATTTTAGTTCGCATCTCAAACAATAGGTGGCGCTGACGGCGATTGAAGGCCAGGTGATCAATGCTAAGTGAAGCGTCGACCTGGCCTTCAATCCCCGTCAGCGCCACCTATTGCTTGAGATGCGAACTAAAATAAAAAATTACGGTAAAAAAACTCCCGACATTATACATAATCCTCCTGCAAAATTTTTTAAATAGCTGTCACCGTTTGCAAGTTATTGAATTTTAAAAAAATCCATCAGTTATTTTTGGGACATCCGGTATATACATATTGAAAATTTTAAAACATTAATTTGAATGTGATAATGAACGTGAGACTATAATGAGTACTTATAATAATGTGTAATAATAAAATAATTTATTAAAGCAATAAAGTAAAATAATAAAATTTAAGAAATTCTGTTCCAAGGCAAGAAGAATAATTACAGAGTCATTGCTGTTAAAATTTTTTTGACAATACCATTTAAGATAAATTAAAAGACTTACCCATTCGCGAGTTATCTGCGGTTTTCATTATTATCGTTCTGCATGCCATATATGTATGTTAAAAAAATAACAAGTAGTGCTTGATTTTTTTTAATGTAAAATGTTAGCAAACTGAGATGCAATAAAAAAAATCAAATTACATTTGAAAGATTTTTTTTTCTTATTCGACTATGGAAAAATTGAAATTGAGCGAAATTTACGAGGTAAAAATAATGCCGTAAAAGCGAAATTAATTGGTCAATATTGCCACCATCAATATGACATCAGCATTATTCATGGGCACGTTTTTGCTTTAATATGTGGATTTTGGAAGTCTTACAATTGTGACAGATAATATTTTGTTTGATTGAATTTGAAGGGAATAGCGAAATTAATTTCATTCTCTTAACTCTCAGAGAGCTGATTAAAAAAATCTGCAGAAAACGAAATACAAGGTTTTACTTATTATGAGTTCATAAAACACATGTTATAGCTAACAGTCTCAGTAAACAAACTGTGAATAAGTGACAGGTTATGGCATGTAAATCATACATTTAAACAATCACTAGAGCGGGGAAAAAAGCAATTTTTATATTGATATAATTCCCATTCAAAAGACATTTTCAATTTAAATAAGACAAATTGTTTATCAAAGGCTTATTATGGGGGATTTCTGAATGTAGCTTCTCATTATATGCTGTGTGACTTTAAAAATATATCATTTCAGAATCGTTTACTTGTAGCAGGATTTTTTATTAATGCCATCAGAATTAATACAGAATTTCCCTACGATTAAATGTTATTAGGAAACTTTTTCCAAGAAGATTTTGAAAATTAGTCAGTTTGTGTTTAATACAAAAATATATGATTTACTCCAGATTCTATTTTCAAAAATGGTTAGGAGTAATACGCTAGAAACAAAGGGATGAGATTAAATACAACAGACAGTTACACAAATTGTGGCAGCTTTTCTTTCTTTCTTTTTAAGAGTAAATATTGTAGTTATTTTCGTATATTTATTGTGGGAAAGTTTTCATTTTAATTAATTGAAAGTGCATTAATGAAACTAAACATGTCATTTATGAAAATAATTATTTAATTAAAGAAACGAGCTTAAATTAGAAATTATTTACAGTTTGTAAAAATAATAAAAGTAAATCTGAAATATTTTATTTATAATGAATTTTTTCAATATCCATCTAATAATGAAAATAACATTTAAATCAATTAAAGGATTAAATAATATATCTCGAATCGTTATCAATGTAATCAGAGACTATAATATTCCTTTCTTCTTCATCTTAATTCCTTTAATTCAACAAAATTTCTCGTTTGTCTAACAATTAACTAATAAGGAAGGTCTCCATACGGGCATAATCAGAAAAATCTGAAAAGAAAAAATACAGAATGTTCTTCTCATATGGATATATTTGTTTATAAAAGAAATTTCGGTGGAACCTCGACAGAGAGCCTGTAAAAAAATATAGAAATTTTCGTTTATTTGGCGATTTATCACCGACTGGCGATGAAAAAGAATTTCAAAAAATACGTTTTTATGTCGAATTTTCGTTATGGCCCATGTTTCTTCTCACGAAGACACTTGCGAGTTAATGCTATTCATATGGGGCGGCATTTTTCTAATAACTCTTTTGCATTTTGATATTTTTAAATATTTTTTTTTTGAATTGGATAGCTGAGGTCTCTCTCAAGATCGCTCTTTGACTATTTTTTCGAATTTGGTCGCAGATATTTTTTAAAAAGTTACTTTCATTTCCAAAACCGGTTTTGGAAGTGAAAATAACTTGTAGTAAAGTAATTTTTAGTAATCCTCAGCAACAATATCAATTTCATAAAATGTGAAGAAGATTAATATAATTAAAAGACGCCTTAAACAGTGTTTCCTTCTACATCATTTTGTAATGAAATATTTTAGTGTGGCCCTGTAAATCAATAACAACTATTTTTTGCACCACAGATGTACAGAGTATATATTTTAGTGTATACTTCATAGATGCATATCAATTTCATTATGTTCGAAAGAGTGTAACATCATTAAAATGAATTTTAAACTATTTTTTTCCGTTGACCGGATTGTAGGGATGTACTTTTGATTGTCCTTGTAACTGAATTTGCATCCAAATTTCGTAAAATTTGATATGAATCGAAAAAATTATGCAACAATTATATAATTTAAATTTTTAATGATTCAGTTTGGTAGTTTTTGCTCTATTATATACGGACGGATGGACAGTCAGTCAGACGGCCAGACTAAATGACGACTACATATGTTGCGTACCTACATAACTACAAACGCACCTAAAAAAGGAAGTGGTGGAGAAGGAAAGAAAAAAAAAGTATTTACATAGAACTGGTATTTTTAACTTTCAATAAATAAAGATATTAATTCAAAATATTTAACCCCTTCCCGATGGCAACCTTTTACGGAATTTTTAATGATTTGTCACCGTTTTTAAAAAAAACATAAATTTGTGCTTCATTAAAGCCTGAAAATGCTCCGATTCAATAGGGCAAATTTTGCAGCAAAATTTTACTGGCGTGGTTAAACAAAGATTCTTAAACCTTTGCGGTACGTATACGCGTTGCTCATCCCTGAGGGGTTAAGAAATATAAATATAGTTAAATGAAAATTGTTTTAACATTATTTATTTTTTTATTTGAAAAAAAAAAAGACATTGTAGAAAATAATTTAATTCATGATATTTTTAGCACTCAATGATGCTTAAGAGGACGTATCTGGTGGGAACGAAAATAAGTAGAATCTTGTACTAACCTATGGTAAAAAATGGTCCAGTCCTTATGTTCATTCAAATTTATAATTTTAACAATATTCTTTTTTTCCAGCAAGTAAATAAGAAAATACATTGTATTCTCCAAATTTCCATTTTTTTTAAAGTTACAAACAAGTAAAGAGTACTTTTTATACCTTTCTGAATTATTTGAAATCTTAACGCAGAATTTTAAATACTCATAATTATTTTTAGGCAATTTTTATTGGCAGAATAGCTGCTTTAAAAAAAATACGTTTATAATAAAGTGAATAACATATATGTAATAACATATATAAAATATTTGTAGTTTTAGCAATATTCTTTTCTTTCAAGCAAGTAAATAAGAAGGTACTTTGAAATATCCAAATTTTCATATATTTTTCCAAGTTACAAACAAGTAAAGAATGCTTTTTACACCTTTCTGAATTATTTGAAACTTTAACCAAGATTTTCAAATACGCATAATTATTTTTAGACAATTTTTAATGGCAGAATAACTGATTTATAAAAATACGTTTATATACGTTTATGTGATATAATAATATATGTTTATATGATATAATAATGTGAATATTATTATCATTATAATAATGTATAATTATAGTAATCCGAATAACATATAATGAAAAAAAGTTTACATTACAATTGCTGTCTACAAAGATAATAATGCCTCAAATTATGGTATAATATTAATGTATAAGCACTCATAATTATCGTTAAAATGTTTTAAGCTTACAAAGGGATAAATAATCTTCCTTTACGTGCTAAAAAAAAAAAATTCTTGAAATTTTCATATTTGAATAAACAAGAAGTATATGTATTTTTTTCCACTGGCTAACATGGGATTCCACTTTTTTTCACTCCCATTAGATAAGTCCTCTTAAAAATTAACTTTTTTTTTACCTACAGCAATAATTAAACAAAGGCAATTAGTAAGTAAATATAATTTAAGAAGTGGAGGATAATTCAGAAAAAGATTGATTTAGAAAAAAAAATCTTCAATTGAAGAAAAATTAGTTTTAAAATATAACAAATTTTTAATCATTCACAGATGAAGCCATGAAGTTAAAATTTTATTAATAATATTGTATGTTAGTCCAAAATCAGTATTCTGTGCATCCCTAAATTCAACGTATAACAACCAATGTAGTAATTCATCATAAATATTCAACTCTTATATAATAACCTAAAACTATGTATTTGTCCTAATCTACAAAATTTATATAAGGCGAAAGCATAATATGCTTATATCTATAAGTAATAAATATTATAAGAATAAAGAGTTTAGATAGAATTATTTCCGATAACGTAATGGGAGATAACTGCATAAAATATCATTTACGCCATAAAAGGGATAAGTAGAAAGAAACTTAGGAAGACATAATAAGACACTATAACAGTGTTACAAATCCCGTTAAGAAGAATATATTTGATCTGGCACCATTACATTGATATACATTTGTATAAAAATATCATTTATTTCCCAAAACGTAAAACTGATAACAAAAATGTGTAATACGAGAAATAATGATTCTGCCGAAACTAATGAATGAGTTACTTGAGACTTCTATCAGCCTTATTAGCCGGACATGTGTTTGAGCATAAATGAATTAGATTACATGTAGAATATTATTTAATGTTCTCTTCAATATTTTTTCGTAATAGGGCGGTAATGAAATTATCCCAATGATATACTGTGTACATCCCTATGATATAACATGTGTAATAAATGTTTCAGGTAAATATATACAAATGTTAGTTTTGCTGTTTTTAACCTTTTTATAATATGCCTATACATAAAAGTAACAAATATTATAAGAATAAATAATTTGTTTATTTCCGAAAACGCAATGGAGGACTGCATAAAATATCATTTACGCCATAAAAGGTATAAGTAGAAAGAAACTAGACTGACAAAATACGACATTATAGCAGTGTTACAAATCCCGTTAAGAAGAAAATATTTGATCTGGCGCCAATACCTTAATATATATTTATATGACTATCATTTGTTTCTCCAAACGAAAAACAAAGTGATAACTAAGATGTGTAATACGAGATGTAATGATTCTGCTGAAACTTATGAATGAGTTAATTGAGATTTCTATCGCCTTATTAGCTAGACCTTCGTTTGATCATAGATGAATAAGATTAGATGTAGATTATTTTTTAATGTTCTTTTTAGCATTTTTTCGCAACATGGCAAAATCAAAATTATTCCTATGATATATTGTGTATATCTCTATGCTTTATTGTGTCTAAAAAATGTTTCAGGTAATTATATACATATATATTTTTTGTTGTTAACACTTTTTTAATATGTCTATACCTAAAACTAATATTTACTATAACAATAAATAATTTGATTATTTTCGAAAACGCAATGGAGGACTGCATAAAATATCTTTTACACCATAAAGGGGATAAATAGAATAAAACTAGGCTGACATAATAAGACAATATAACAGTTTTTCAAATCCCGTTAAGCAGAAAATATTTGATCTGGCGCCAGCATCTTAATATACATTTATTTGACAATATCATTTGTTCCTCCAAACGTAAGACAAAGTGATAACTATGATGTGTAATACGAGAAGTAATGATTCTGCGGAATTTATGAATGACTTATTTGAGATTTATATCAGTTTATTAGCCGGACCTGCGTTTGAGCATAGATGAATTAGATTACATGCAAATTATCATTATTTAATGTTTTCTTTAGCATTCTTTCGCAACAAGGCAATACAGAAATTATCCCTATGATGTACTATGTATATCTCTATGATATAAATATAATGTGTCTAATAAATGTTTCAGGTAATTATATACATGTATCTATATTATTTGCTGTTAACCCTTTTTTTAATATGCCTATACCCAAAACTAATATTTATTATAACAATAAATAATTTGTTTATTTCCGATAATGTGATGGGGGACTGCATAAAATATCATTCAAGCCATAAAGGGATAAATGGATAGAAACTAGACTGACATAATGAGACATTATAACAGTGTTACAAATCCCGTTAAGGAGAAAATATTTGATCTAGCGCCAATACTTTAATATACATTTATATGACAATGTCATTTGTTTTTCAAAAAGTAAAACAAAGTGATAACTAAGATGTGTAATACGAGAAGTAATGATTCTGCTGAAACTTATGAATGAGTTAAATGATATTTCTATAAACCTTATTAGCGGGACCGGTGTTTGAGCATAGATGAATTAGATTTCATGCAGATTATTATTTAATGTACTCTTTAGACTTTTTCGCAAAAAGGTAGTACCGAAATTATCAACATACTGTGTATAGTATATCCCTATGATATAATGTGTTTAATATGTGTTTCAAATAATTATATATACATATATTTTTTCTGATGTTAACCGCTTTTTTCTCCGCATATACTATAAAACATCGATGAATGAGTTATTTGAGATTTCTATGAATCTTATTAGCGGAATTTGTGTTTAAGCCTACATGAATTAGATTACATGTAGATTATTATGTAATGATTTCTTCAGCATTTTTTCGCAACAAGGCGGTAAAAAAATATCGTTATGATGTACTGTGTATATCCCTATGATATAATATTTCTAAATAAATGTTTCATGCAATTATATACATATGTGTAGACACATTGTTAGTTGTAGTTGTTGTTTAAACCTTTTATAATATGTCTATACTTAAAAGTAATAAATATTATAAGAATAAATAATTTGAGTATTTCCGATAACGTCCCGTAAGACATGGTGACGTCACTACAACGTCGTTGTGAAGTCACATTGTGACTTTGTGACCATCGATTGTCGATGTGACGTCACGTGACGTCGATGTGAAGTCACAGTGACTAAAATGTGAAGTCGTTATGGCCGTTTTAGAGCTTTTTTGTGACGTCACATTGTGACCACTTTGTGACATCACAATGTGACCAATTTGTGAAAAGTGTGTCATTTGTGACTACTTTGACATTAACATTGTGACGAACTGTGAAATTTTTTTTAGAAAGTCACATCTTAGTCTCATTGTGACGTCACTGAGTGGTGGCATTTTCGTCACAGATGTGATGTGACCAAAGTGACTCACAGTGACGTCATTGTGACGTCACTGTGAACATGCATGCTGTGAGGGGTAATAATGGACTGCATAAAATATTATTTACACCATAAAAGGGATAAATAGAAAAAAGAAACTAGGCTGACATAATAAGACATTATAACAGTGTTACAAATCCCGTTAAGGAGAAAATATTTGATCTGGCGCCAGTACCTTTATATACATTTATGTGACAATATAATTTGTATTCCCAAACGTAAAACAAAGTGATAACTAAGATGTGGAATAGGAGAAGTAATGATTCTGTTGAAACTTATTGAATGAGTTAATTGAGATTTCTACAAACCTTATTCGCAGGATCTGTGTGAGTATAGATGAATTAGAATACATGTAGATTATTATGTAGTGTTTTCTTCGGCATTTTTTCGCAAGAAGGTGGTACCGAAAATATTGCTATGATGTACTGTGTATACAGGCCCGTAGCCAGGATTTCCCTTCGGAGGGGGCTGAACAGGGTTGGTAAAAAACCGGGGGTTTTTTTTCAAAAAAAACCCCAAAAACCATGGTTTTTTTGGTTTAAACCAGGTTTTTTTGGTTTAAACCGGGTTTTTTTTTTTAAATATGCTTTTCGATTACATATGCATGCATTTTTATCAATAAAATAAATATTTTTGAATACATAAATAATATAGTTTGATTTAAAAGTAATTCAAATCAATATAATTATATTTAATAATCAATCATATATATAGAAAGTTGTAATAATTTAAAATTTAAGCATTTTTAGTAAAAGCTATGTCCTGTGTTTTATAAATCAATTGCTCTACATAATAAAACAAAGACCTTGAAAATCTTAAAAAACCATCTTTTGATTACTAATACTACAAATATATATATGATGTAGTTTTATAAATAAAATTTATTTTCACATGACTTTTCAAAATAATTTCTTTGAAATACTTGTTATATGAGATGTCTGATTTTTCTGTTAGAATAATACACGATGAACAATTATCTTTTATTGAAAATAAAGCTTTTTATAAAGAATTTTTGGAATGATTTGAATTTAGCAGTAAAGTCTTCATACACTTTCAAGAAGTATTGTGTATTGCATTTGACACTTCTCCTCTGAAACTGCCAGGTTTAAAAAATATGACGATAAAATAAACAAAAATACCTATTTAACAGTTTTTCAGACTGCTGAAGAAAACATTTATCTTAACCCTTTCGGGTCTGGTGTACTATTAATAGTACATGTCTTTTAATGGAGTATTATTTTGTTTTAAAACATAACTGTGCTACTATTTACATATAGTAATGTTAGTATATGTCCATGCAATTATTTTTCGGCTTCTTTTATGTTTCGGCTTTTAGTAATAATAATAATTATTATTATTTGCTTCATTCTCTTTGCTCCGTTTATGATTCTTTTATTTTAAACATATATTTTACTCTTTAAATTTACAATAAAAGTTACTTTCCTGGAAGAATCATGTGTAATAAAGCGAAAAAAGTATTAGAAATTTGTAATATAAGTTAAATCTTATTAAAATAAAATATTTTCTAAACATCTCTAAAAATTCTTCCTTAGCCTATTTTCATATGAACATGAATTAAATAATGCGCAAAACTACAACATTCGTTGTCTTTGAGACCATGAAATGTTCATTAAACACAAATTAATCTATAAGGACAGCTAGTGTTAATGTAATTAACGTAAAAATATTTTTCCCTAAAAATTGAAAAAAAATTCGGACCTGAAAGGGTTAAAATAGAAAGTAGTTTTATAAATGCTGTCATCCACTAAAGCATTTAAACAACCATCAGACTCTGGCTTTTTTCTAAGCTACATTATAACTCTTAGTACTTTTAAATGTCTAAACTAAAAATTATATCTTTTTAGGCATTTTTTCTATTATGTCAAAGTTCTAGTAAACCTTGTCTTGATCTATCTCTCCCCCCCCCCCCCCCTATTTTCTTGGCTGATCTAAGCAGTATGTTCAGTTATGCAATAGAAGATTTAAATATATCTTATTGCATATTTTAGTAAAACGTAAAAGGTGCTTCCCTTGCACCCAATTTTTCAATATTTCTAATTTGACTTCATCTTTTGAGATTTCTTTTTATTCTTAAATGATAATACCACCAATCAAGAAAATTTTCTTTTAAAGCTTGACTGAAATCTTAAAGGTTGTTTTATGTTATTAACTGTAAATCTGCATTTCTCAAAAGAAAACAATTTTTTTCAGAATATTGCATATTTTTAATTTATTTTATCCTTGCTAAATTTACATAATTTAATTGTTTATTTTAGAGCTTCAGATATGTTCATCAATGCATGAAATTTGCATTCTACATGCATACTAACAGGACCTAGACTAGACTCACTATGTCTTATGATGACTGCTGACATAAGTCTGTTAAAAGTAGAAATTACTTGCATCCAATAACTTAAAACACTCAAATTACAAAAAGGAAAAAATACATTAGATTTGTTTAAAAAAAACAATTGGTTTAAACTGTTACAACCATGCTGGTAAAAGAATAAAATCTTAATGCAAAAGCCCCAGTCACAATGTAGAAATGCAAGAAAAACAAAGACTTACTAAACCCAATAACCATAAAGCCTCCCCCCCCCCTCCCAAAAAAAACACCTCATAGTCAATAATTCATTAACATATTGCATAGATAACAAAAGGCAATCAGTGGAGAAAATTACTTGATTATGCCTTCATTGAGGCTTTGAGAAATTATGTAATCCTTAGTAAATTTTAAATAATCAAGTAGTAAAAGTGCATTTTTAGCTTGAATCTGCTATTCTGGCTATTTTTTAAGTTAAAAAAAAGAGGAAAAAAACTATCTAGTTTTTTTCTAACTAGCTAATTTTAGAAAAATTAATTATTCTGCCTTGTAGATTTATAGCTTGTACGAAAATTTAGATAGATTAAAAATGTTTGTCATTTTAGAAATTTATTTATTCATTATTTCTCTAAAGCTTTGCTTGTTAGCTTCTGCATAACTTGGATTTTGCATTTGTCAAAAATGTGTAAAATAAATCAAAACATTACAGAAAAACAATAAAAAAACCAGATTAAAAAAAACGCATGTTTTTTTTTTTTTTTTTTTTAAACTATTTGGTTTAAACCATGGTTTAAACCACAAACCAAACAACCCTGGGGCTGAATCTTGAATTTTTTTTTTTCTGATCTGACAGTAGTAATTTGCATAATTTAAATTTTAATTTAAAAAGTAAACAAGGCGTAACTTAAGGTATGTACCTGCATAGGCTATGTGATGTCCATTTAAAAAATTGCCAGTTTATATATTTTAGAGTTCTGAGCGAACTGATATTTTATGTGGTAGATGCGAATAAAGAACAATATTTCCGACTGAGTGATATAATGAGGAATTGCTATATCTTTAACTGAAGATATTAATATTTTTACAATAAAAAATGCGTAATTTAATGCAATGGATTTTTTTTAATATCATATTTTATTATTATTAGCTAAATTACTATTATACTTATTTTCATAAACTTTGCAAAATCTTTTTAAACTTTCGGGAGGGGCTTCAGCCCCCTTAGCCCCCTCCCTGGCTACGTGCCTGTGTGTATATACCTATTATATAATGTGTTTAATAAATGTTTCGGGTAATCATATGCATAAATTTTTTGTCGATGTTGTTAACCCTTTTATTATATGCCTATAGTTATAAATATTTTAATTATTTCCACTAACGTAAAGAGGGGGTTGCATAAAATATCATTCACACTATAAAAGGAATAAATACAAAAAACTATGCTGACAAAATAAGACATTATTAACAGTGTAAAAAATCTTGTTAAGGAGAAAAATATTTGATCTGGTGCCAATACCTTAATATACATTTATATAATAGTATCATTTGTTTCCCCAAACGTAAAACAAAGTGATAAATAAGATAGGTAATGCAAGAAGTAATGATTCTGCTGAAACTTATTAATGAGTTATTTGAGATTTCCACCACCATTAATAGCGGGATCTATGTTAAGCATAGATGAATTAGATTACATGTAGATTATATTGAATGTTCTCTTTAGCATTTTTTCTCAAGAAGGCGGAACCGAAAATAATCCTACGATATACTGTGTATAATCCCTCTTTGTTTATCCCAATGATATAATGTGTCTATAAATGTTTCAGGTAATTATATATATATATATATATATATATGTGTGTGTGTGTGTGTGTGTTTTCTATTGTTGACTCTTTTTTCCCCGCCACATACTGAATGACATCGATGAATGAGACATTTTTCTAAAGATTCTTACATACAATAAAACACTTTGTTTGATTTAAAAAATGTAATTTTTCAAATAATAATGAAAAACGAATCTGAAAGTATCAAAGATTGCGCCGATAAATCCTAGCACATGTTTATAGTACCCCGCCCCCTTAAATGCTGATTCTAATAGATTTTTTACGTGATACAGTCGAATCTACTTGTAACGAAGTTTTCTACTTAACGAAATTCACTGCTGAACCTTGACTTTGAACGCTATTAATATGTAAACTAACTCCTTATAAGAAAAATATATTCTACATAACGAAGCTTATTCCACTTTCATACGAGTACAATATTCAAACGCGGAACTTGCTTCTGTGATGTATATATGAATTTGTTTCAGCGGATTGTATGAAACTGAAACTTTTTATTTACTTAATCATCTACATAAAGAAATAATTAAAATAAATAAATTAAAATTTTTTGATACAAAAAGAAGAACATTACAATTTTATGAAAATGTTACAGATAAATTATAAGGATTCTTAAAAAAGGGCGGAAATTTTTATGAGCAGTGTATTTTTTATAAGAAATTTGTACAAAGAAATATTACACATTTTTTTAAAGTTAAGGATTTAGAATACTGAGAAAAAAGAGGAAAGGAATGCCACTCTTCCCTCATAGCATGCATGGTCACAGTGACGTCACAATGACGTCACTGTGAGTCACTTTGATCACATGACATCTGTGACCAAAATGCCACCACTCAGTGATGTCAGAATTGTGACTGAGATGTGACTTTCTTAAAAATCTTTAGAAAATTACAAATATTCTTCAAAACATGTTATTTACTTTTAAAAACATGTTTCTGGCAATTTAAATATCGTCGCTTATGTCACAGTTTCCTCACAATGTTAATGTCAAAGTAGTCACAAATGACACATTTTTTACAAATCTGTCACGCCGTGACTTCACAAAACGGTCACAATGTCACGTTACAAAGAGTTCTAAAACGGCCATAACGACTTCACATTTTAGTCTCTTTGACGTCACGTGACGTCAATGTGAAGTCACAGTGACTAAAATGTGAAGTCGTTATGGCCGTTTTAGAGCTCTTTTGTGACGTTTCACAAAGTGGTCAAAATGTGACAAATTTGTGAAAAATGTGTCATTTGTGACTAATTTGACATTAACATTGTGACGAAACTGTGACAAAAGCGGCGATATTTAAATTGCCATAAACACGTTTTTTAAAGAAAAAATATGTTTTGAAGGATATTTATAAATTTCTAAAGATTTTTAAGAAAGTCACATCTCAGTCACAATGTGACGACAATGAGTGGTGGCATTTTGGTTACAGATGTGATGTGACCAAAGTGACTCACAGTGACATCACTGTGACCATGCATGCTATTAAAGACGGGTTCCGTTTTTGTTTACCTCTTTTTATTTGGGTTTTTTTTAGACATTATTCTAATTAAATTGTCTTATATGTCTATTATTGCCTGAAATAAAAGTTAACCCTTTATCCACCACATTATGATTTCATGAAAATTTTATATTCCAAAGCATTTTACGTAAATTGTTTTAAATAAATTAAAAGATTTTTATAATCATTTAATAAATTTTTGAAGGATTTTAGGAGGATTGAAGGATTTAGAAGAATTAATTACAATTGAATTTACAAGGATTTTGTGCAATATTTATAACCCCACTCAAATCTTTTATTTTATATTTTTTTCTTAGTATTTTGTAGAGTTATAAAATGTACAAATACGATGTTCTTAAAATATAAATATAGATATATTTCCGAATTGAAAAATCCCCATCCCCCTCCCTCAGCGCCAAGAGAGCTGAAAAGATACATAGGCAAAAGAATTCATCCTTTTAAAAATATTTTTGTTTTTTGTAACCAATAATGTTTTTGGAACAAGATAAAATAATGTATCTTTAACTCATTCTGAACAGTATTCCCAACAAACACATAACTGGTGGGCCACTATAGGCGTCGTTAGCGATGGCCCAAAGTGTTTGATAACGGCCCGCCATCTTTGGCCGTAACGGCTCCGTCAAAAAACTGTCACGCCGGCCAGAATGCGATCAGAAGATCACTGGCATGAATACAAGAAGTTGTCCACAAATGTGCCATTAACGTTTTATGAAAAATATCAGACAGCCACAAACTGGCCACAATTATTCTTTTAAAGGCCATTAAAAACAAAGGCTGGTCAGGAGATCACCCTCACCCAGCCATTTGTGTTTGTAAGAATTAATATTTAAACATAAATTCAAAATTTGTTCTATAAAAAATATTTGCTGGAAGATTATTTAAATGATAAACTGTCTTTGCATGTAAAACATATGTACTAATAATCTTTATGCACACTTTTCAAAAAAGTTATAAATTTACAAATTTTTATCTTCAAATTTTTCAAAAGTTTCCAAGTTGAAAATGAATTTATTTGTTTATTATTTAATTATATGTTTTAAAAATTTACATTCGATACACTTAAAAAAGTACATAAATTTACTTACCTTGAACTTTTGCAAAATTTTTTAAATTACAACTAACTGACGTATTAAAACAAATTATAAGGAGTAATTTTAATGGTATTTATAAGTACCGTCGGTTAAAGGGATAATGCGCTAATGCGCTAATTAAAATATAGTTTTCTGATATTTCCATTTTATGCGTATATTTTTAATTTTATATCTGAGCATTTTATCATAAAAAATTTCATTAATCAGAGTCGATTTTTATTTAACGGGTTTACTTTTTAACGAAGTGTTTAAGTGTAATGATAAGATTTCGTTAAATGGAAGCTTCATTGTGTATATATATTTTGGATGCTTATAACAGTATGAAAAGTCATATTTATATCAAAAGTAGCGAAAATGCATTCAAATAAAATTTTGGAACTTATTAAAGTTAGTACTTTCATATTGTTCTCGCACCAAGTTATATCGACCGAAAAAAATCGCTATTTACATTGAAAATTTTTGATATTATTCATTTCAGTGGTTCAAGCTCATACGGTTCAATTACATGTCTTAATACGAATTGCATATTTCCAACTGAGCAAAAAATTGCCCAAGCTTGGAATCAAACCCAAATCCTTGACTTACGGGACCAATGCTTTACCGTTTAAGATACCTGGGCCGGCGAGCATATTTTGCTCAGATAAACTTATTGGTAAAATATCTGGTCTATCATGTAAGCAACTCAATAGAATAAACCGCATGTAAAGGAAGCCCATATAAAAAATGGGTACATCGATAAATTATTATTTTAATGCAATCTAGCTGACTGGTAAAGTTATCATTTCCAACTGAGAGAAAAAATGACCGAACCGGAAATCAAACCCTTAGTTGAAAATATTCAATAAATGTGCTAACTTTACCAATCAGTTTGATTGTGTTGAAATAATAATTTACATGTCTTAAATTCGTGGTTTCTTTACATTTCATTGTTTTATTCATTAATTGATGAGTATTGTAATTTCGTAATAAGGTAGAAACAAAATATGAACTATTTATAAAATTTTAAGTGCAAATGGATATGGATTTGTTTTTCCTAATCTTCTGCACGCGCTGAAGATAGGTTTGAAAAAAAAATGCTTGAAAATTATTTTAAAAACAATAAAAGTTGAATAATTGTGATGCAGTTTTCAAATAAATTCCATTTGAAAGTACATTTTGTTCCCTATTCGACGGTGTAAAATTGGAAAATGTGCGGTATTTAAAAGTTAAAAAATTAAAAGTTAAATTTAATTGACTGCTGTTATCAAAGTGAAAATGACGTCAATGTTATGCATTAACAAGCTGGTCTTTTATAATATAGGTAATATACATTATCATTACTTCAATTATTTTGTTTAAAGAAATATAACTATTATAAAAAAATAACCAAATCATTTTTATTTTATTTTTTAAGAAAATATACTATTATTATTTTTTAATGGAAATTTTAAGACAGAGAACATTTATTTAACCCATAAACCTAACAGCAGTATTTTTATGAAATGAAACAGCTATAAAACGAAGTACCAAAAATGTAAATATACTTTGTAATATGGGCTAGTTTTACGATTTTCAAGATAACATTTAAGCTGTTAACGATTCTAATCTTTGAGTTATCACCCTGCAATTTAACATTAAATTCCAAACTACTTTTGCGGTAGGTTTTGTAAAAATGTCGCAAGGGAAAAGAAATATTTTTCTTTTTTATAGAATTTTTACTTTTTGCTCCTTATGGAAAAAAAAATGATATTTTTTTGCGATCAAGATGGATGGGGAACTGATTGCTGTGAGCGATTTTTTTATTGAAATTCCATCAATGGGAGGATGTTATACCTTTTAAGTACATAATGGATTGGCAAAAATTGTAAGGAATAAAATTTTACAGAAATTGAATGATTTATCAAAGAAATGTATAAAATTATAAAATAAATACATTCTTAACACCTTTTTTAGTGCTTCTTTGATTTGCAAAAATTTTAACTTTTTTTTTATATTATGTAAAAGATCGAAAATTGATATTATTCTTTTTCAGGTGCGTATGTAATTATATAAATAAGTAACACCAATAGACGTCGTTCAATCTGTCCGTCTGTCCGCTTATAACAGAGTAAAACTATTCAACCAAATCGTTTGTAATTTAAAATATATAATTGTTGCATAATTTTATCGAGTCTTTTCAAATTTTATGAAAATCGGATGCATAGTTTAATTACAGGGACCATCAAAACTATTCCATTATATTATGGCCAATAGGAAAAAATAGTTTCAAGTACATTTTAATGATGTTGCAGTCTTTCGAAGATAATAGAATTGATATGCATCTATAACGTATACACTAAAAATACCTTTAGTCAATTTGTTATTCAATTCCTTTAGTCAATTGGTGCAAAGAATATTTGTTATTAATTTACAAGGCCATACAAATGTATTCCATTATACAATATGTAGGGGAGGGGGGCACTATTCAGAGCGCGTTTGAATACTATTAAACTATTTCAGATTTTATGAAATTGATATTCTTTGCTGAGGTTAACTACAAGTTACTTCCAGTATAACAGAAAGTAGATAGTATTTACAGGTACACACAAAAGATTTCGGCACTATACTGTCGATGTACTACATGCATACTGTTACACCAAGACCTGAATATTTTTAAAACCTTGTTACAGTACGAACGCATCTTATTTGCTAAGTTTGACGCACAATTTCCAACTTGTTTATTTTTGTTTTACGCTTCATAAGATTACAAATCTTGAAAGAAATTAAGATAGATAAAGATTTGTCCGTTAGATAATAGAAAACCAGAAATTAAATCATAACGAAAATTAACATTTGTTAATAATATAAACATTTGTTGATTACTTTTTAAGAAAATTAAACAACTGATGCAAAATTATTTTTTAACAATTGCTTTTGCATATTGTAACTTAAATCTGTAAAACCAAAATTTCTCTAATTAAGACAGTTGGTGGTGTTAAAAGATAGATGTAAAGCTAGAAATTTTTTTTCTTGTTGATAAAATTGATTAGAATATGTCTAGTTTGAATTCTGATAAATATTCTCCATAGCATGCCTTTTATTTATTTATTTTTTTATCATGTAAATTTCTGAATGCTTTTGAAAAACAGTCTAACATATTATATTTATATTTTCTGGGACATTTCCTCAACAAAATAGAAGAAACTTACTCTATAACGTTTAGTATGACATAAACTAAGGTAACCGGATAAGAAAAAGCGAAGTAACAAAATTATGTTTAAAACAGCATTTCTTTGGACCTAATTACACGAGCAACTGAATTGCTACCTAGCTAGATCTCAAAATCGAACTGAATCCTTCTGAATCGATATTAGATTTTTGAAACAGATGATTTTATGACTAGGAAAATTATAGATCATACAATTATACAAATTTTTTCATTATGCAGATGTTTGTATGATTTAGAAAAACATAGGAACTACATAAATTTTGTAGCCAGACTGCACATTTGCAGATTATTGATATAGTACCAATAAATTAGAGCAACTATACATTGCAATACTTAGAAGCAATCAGACAATATACCAATGAAATAATGAAAATATATTTAAGTACATGCAAAGGGAAAGAAAACCAAACAATATGAATATGAATATGTATGTAAAAATAAAACACAACACAAAAAAGTTATGACAAACTGAATTTAATTTAATTTCTTCAGACCTGCTGTATCCTATAGGATACACATGTTTACAATTATTTTTCAACGTATATAAATGTTTTAAAAAAGAGAAATTGATTGAATGGAACTTAACAGATAACAAAACTGAAAAAATGACAATTTGTTTCTTATAGCGCTTTTTTAGCGAGCTACATGCTACATAAAAATGATGTGCGAAATGTACAAAAATGAAAACGTAAATAATTTTACTATGCGTTAAGATACCATTTGTAGAATCCATTAGTAATAAAAGAAATTATTAAGTATACATTTATTTTCTATTTTCTATTTATGTTTTTGCAATAAAAAAAAGTAAAATAAAATGAACAAATCCTGAAAAATTGTAATAAAAATTACTTTTTGAGTCCCTGTGTATCATTAAACTTTATGTACAAGAAATAAATTTTAATTTTTTTCTGCTGTTCAATCTTCTTCAATTATCCGTTTTTTAGTATAAATCCATAACTGAAATTTAAAAAAGTGCATAAATAAACCCCGAAGTCTAAAGATCTTAAATTGAATTTAATCAAATAAATAAATAGTATTTTCATTCCATTACGTTTACATATGCTCAATTATACATGCACACACACGAACGCAAGCAACATGATTCAAGGAAATAGTCCTTCCATAAAACCGAAATAGAATTAATCTTTGCAAATAATGCAGGGAATCAAATATCAAAGTCACTTGGGAGACTATCAACAAAAACAAAATGAACGAAATAAGATGTACAAAACTATATCGTACGGGAAATGCAGCGATGCTGAAAATATGAAAGAACTAAATAAATGGAAAAATAAAAGAAAAGGAAATCAAGAAAACTGCATTGGCAGAGATTCTAAATCCAGCACCTAAATGGAGTTCCCGATAATTTAGCCAACAGATATGGCAATATTTTTCTAAATGAATGCGAGAGCGGTTGCCAGCCACGAAGGTTACACCGTTCATAATTCAATCTTTCTTACTTATCCGTTTTTTAGTATAAATCTATAATTGAAGTGAAAAAAGTACAAAAACAAACCCTGAAGTCAGAAGATGCTAAATGTAATTAAATCAAATAAATTTTTAATATTTTCTCTCCGTTACGTTTACACATGCTCACTTATACATGCATACACACGAATGCAAACAACATGATTCAAGAAAATACTCCTTCCATAAAACCGAAAAAGAATTAATCTTTGCAAATAATGCAGGGAATCAAATATCAAAGTCACTTAGGAGACCATCAACAAAAATAAAATAACGAAATAAGATATACAGAACTATTACGTACGAGAAACGCAGCGATGCTGAAAATATGAATAAACTAAATAAATGTAGGAAAAAAAAAAAAAAAAAGAAAAAAAAGAAAAGGAAATCAAGAAAACTGCATTGGCAGAGATTCAAAATCCAACACCTAAATGGAGTTCCCAATAATTTAGCCAACAGTTATGGCAACATTTTTCTAAATGAATGTGTGAGCGGTTATCAGCTGCGAAGGTTACACCGTTCATAATTAAGTGAGTGAATGGAAAATTAAATTGGTGTGAATCTTGGCTCGTAACATTTCCGTCACGATTATCAGTAATTTTTCCTGGCAGTTTTACGGTTAAATGAAGATTTATTATAGCCTTGTAAAATGAGGGCGGAAAATGTTTAAAGGCAAGTGATACAATAAAGAATATGGCTAGTATAGTGTATTAATGTCTTTTTTTTTAATACATAATGTAACAAAACCAGTAGATTAAAGGAGAAATTTAACTGTGTATTATGTATATTATTTTTCGTAGTAAAACCTGCTTTAGTGAATTTATTGCATAATAGCATTCTTTATTATAATTATGAAGAGTAAATTCCAGATATTTATAAAAATTAGAACAAAGGGCTGCATCTCATGAAAAATATAAGTATAATACGGAATATGGTAATTAAATTTAAACTCATTAAACTTAATGTACAAAAAAAAAAAAAAAAAAAAAAAAAAAAAAAAATCTACTGTTTAATTTTTTTTAGTTATCCGTTTTTAGTATAAATTAGTAACTTAAATTTAAAAAAAGAACATAAATAAACCCCGAAGTTTTAAGAGGTTAAATTCAATACAATCAAATAAATATTAAATATTTTCTCCCCTTTACGTTTGAATAAGCTCACTTAAACATGCACGCACACGAAAGCAAACAATATGATTCAAGAAAATACTCCTTCCATAAAACCGAAATAGTATTAGTCATAGCAAATAATGCAGGGAAATCAAATATCATAGTCACTTGGGAGGCCACCAACAAAAACAAAATAACGAAATAAGATGTACAGAACTATAACGTACTTGAAATGCAGCGATGCTTAAAATATGAAAAAAATAAATAAATATAGAAAAAAAAATAAATAAAGAAAACTGCATTGGCAGAGATTCAAAATCCAGCACCTAAATGGAGTTCTCAATAATTTTGCCAAAAGTTATGGCAACATTTAAAAAAATTAATGAGAGTGGTTATCAGCCACGACGGTTACACCTTTCATCAGAGTTGAACCCAGGGGGTGGCCCGGGGGGACATCCCCCCGGAGCAATGAAATGTTTCCCCGGAGAAGTGCGATTCCCCCGGAATTCTGTAATGCCCCTCCCGGAACCACAGAAATCCCACCCGGAGAAAAGTGTCTGAATTCAACATTGCCGTTCATAATTCAATCTTTCTTAATTATCAGTTTTTTAGTATAAATCCATAATTGAAATGAAAAAAGTACATAAATAAACCCTGAAGTCATAAGAGATTAAATTTAATTCAATCAAATAATTATTTAATATGTTCTCACCGTTACGTTTACATATGTTCACTTATGCAATCACAAACATGAACGAAAACAACATGATTCAAGAAAATATTCCTTCCATTCCGGAATAGAATTAATCTTTGCAAATAATGCAGGGAATCAAATATCAAAGTCACTTGGGAGACCATCAACAAAAACAAAATAACGAAATAAGATATACAGAACTATAACGTATGGGAAACGCAGCGATTCTGAAAATATGAAATAAATAAATAAATGTAGAAAAAAAAAGAAAAGGAAATCAAGAAAACTGCATTGGCAGAGATTAAAAATCCAACACCTGAATGGAGTTCCCAATAATTTAGCCAACAGTTATGGCAACATTTTTCTAAATGAGTGTGAGCGGCTAGCAGCCATGAAAGTTACAACAGTTCATAATTCAATCTTTCTTAGTTATCGGTTTTTTAGTATAAATCCATAACTGAAATGAAAACTAGTAGATAAATTAACCCTGCATAAGTACATAAATAAACCTAATTTAATATTTTTTCTCCGTTACGTTTACATATGCTCACTTATACATGCACACACACGAACGAAAACAACATGATTCAAGAAAATATCCCATCCATAAAACCGAAATAGAATTAATCATAGCAAATAATGCAGGAGAATCAAATATCAAAGTCACTTGGGAGACCATCAACAAAAACAAAATAACGAAATAAGATATACAGAACTATAACGTACGGGAAACGCAGCGATTCTTAAAATATGAAAGAACTAAATAAATGTAGAAAAAAAAGAAAAGGAAATCAAGAAAACTGCATTGGCAGAGATTAAAAATCCAGCACCTAAATGGAGTTCCCAATAATTTAGCCAACAGTTACGGCAACATTTTTCTAAATGAATTTGAGCGGTTATCAGCCATGAAAGTTACAACAGTTCATAATTCAATCTTTCTTAGTTATCGGTATTTTAGTATAAATCCATAATTGAAATGAAAGCTAAAACATAAATAAACCCTGCATAAGTACATAAATAAACCTATTTTAATATTTTTTCTCCGTTACGTTTACATGTGCTCACTTATACATGTACACCCACGAACGCAAACAACATGATTCAAGAAAACATTCCTTCCATAAAACCGAAATAGAATTAATCTTAGCTAATAATGGAGGGAATCAAATATGAAAGTCACTTCGAAGACCATCAACAAAAACAAAATAAGGAAATAAGATATACAAAACTATAACGTACGGGAAACGCAGCCATGCTGAAAATATAAAAGAACTAAAATAAATGCAGAAAAAAAAGAAAAGGAAATCAAGAAAACTGTATTGGCAGAGATTCAAAATCCAGCACCTAAATGGAGTTCCCAATAATTTAGTCAACAGTTATGGCAACATTTTTCTAAATGAATGTGTGAGCGGTTATCAGCCACGAAGGTTACACCGTTCATAATTAAGTAAGTGAATGGAAAATTAAATTGGTGTGAATCTTGGCTCGTAACATTTCCGTCACGATTATCAGTAATTTTTCCTGGCAGTTTTACGGTTAAATGAAGATTTATTATAGCCTTGTAAAATGAGGGCGGAAAATGTTTAAAGGCAAGTGATACAATAAAGAATATGGCTAGTATAGTGTATTAATGTCTTTTTTTTTACACGTAATGTAACGAAACCAATAGATTAAAGGGGAAGTTTCACAATATATTTTGTATATTATTATTCACAATAAAGCCTGTTTTAGTGAATTAATTGCATAATAGCATTCTTTATTATAATTATGAAGAGAAAATTCCAGATATTTGTAAAAATTTGAAAAATGGGGTGCATCTCGTGAAAAATATAAGTAGAATATGGAACGGTAATGCATTTTAATTATGTATTTAACTAAATATTAATAATCTATCTGCATAAATCAAAATCTCAATAAAAACAAATTATAGAATAAACAATGTGTTTGGCACAATGTTTTATTACTATGCAGGGCAAAATAACAGACAATACATAAATAAATAAATAAATAAATAAATAAATAAAGATTTTCTTCTTTTTTTCCGTTATCAATAACACCTACCATAGCTAATAAATAGTTCACTAAAGTAGTGTAACAAGAAATTTTTAATTTATAATTAAAATACACTGAAACATCCCACTTTAAAATAAATATAATAAGATACTGCGATAAAATTTGGTTTACTATGATTTTTTTAAGTTATGTACACACTTATTAAATGATATCTTAATATTTATTATAGATATTTTCTAACTTTTGAATAATTAGTAATACTTGTTTTATTTTATTTAACAGAATGATGAAATAATTTTAAAAAGTTATTTTGAATATTTGCATTTATAACAACATTTATGCTATAGAATAAAATAACAACATATATTTTTATGAAATGTAATATATTGTAAATAAGAGCAATTTACTATTTAAAAATAACAATTTACTTTTCAAAAATTCTGGAATACAATAAGAAACATAAAATTGTAATTTTTTTATTACATTGTATTATAAAATTTATTAAATATTGTTACATTATTCTTGTATTCAGTTGCAGCCTTGCCAACATATGTGAGTAGGAAATGACAAGCTGGGCATCGTCTTCCTAACTTAAATGGTAAAAGCACTTGGAATGCTATTCCAAGGATTCAAGGCTTGGACATTTTCCCTTCTGTTGGCTGTACGCTTAGCTAGCATTGTGATAATTTATTTATGAAAAAAATAATTACATTTTTATTCCGCTAAAAGATTTTTTTAAATACTAATTTTCATTAAATATTTCTTTTGAATAAACTATAAGTAACAGATTTCGTTGCTTTAATTTTTTCTAGTTAAATTATTCCGTATAATGTTATAGATGGCTGGTTTAGTGATGGGCGATTTCGATTTTTTAAATCGATTTAATCGATACTACGGCCAACTCGATTTAATCGATACTTTAAAATTTTAAATCGATTTCTCTGAAGGTAACATAATTTTCATTTTCTTTCAAAAGTCGAAGATAAAATAGACGGATGTGCCAATTCCAAAATTTTAGTGTATTAGTTTCTAAGATAGAAGAATTAAAGAAACCTCAGAACCCCCCCCCCCTTTCCTGCAAAATAGCGTTTTTTGTTCAGTGATGTACACCAAAAATGATCAGGATCAATTTTTATTAAGTACCAGCTGAATCTGAATTTTGATGAAAATCCAAGAAAGCGCGAGACACAGCTATTGCGAAATCATAAAAAATGCAGCATATCAGCTCCACCTGTAGGACAATTTACACCAAGAACTAAATAACACTAATCTATGTCAGAGATTTACTGAATCTGAATTTTGATGAAAATTCGTTCTTGAGATAGCGCTATTGCGTTAATCATGAATAATGCAGTATAGCAGCACCATCTCTTAAGCGATTTCCACCAAAATGTAATAATTAGCATTAAATAATATCAAGGACTAATTGAATCTAAATTTTTATGAAAGTCCGTGCATTAGTTCTTGAGATAAAG
Source organism: Maratus speculifer (assembly GCA_964019185.1). Lineage (NCBI taxonomy): Eukaryota > Metazoa > Arthropoda > Arachnida > Araneae > Salticidae > Maratus > Maratus speculifer. The sequence goes on along the minus strand of OZ025289.1, from coordinate 143,370,258 downwards.
CTAAAATGGAAACAGGGGCGTGCGAAAAGAGAACTGCGCCCAGTTCAAAGTTCCAATTTAGCCCCCCCCCCCCCTATTAACTTTTTCTTGTGATAGGCTAGAAGTGATGTTAGTAGTAAAAATTTGATGCCTTCTAAATTTCCGTGCTCGGAACGACCGCTTCCTTTCGCCCCCCCCCCCTTTTACATGGCGCTGAGTGGAAATTGTGAAAAATTCAGTATAGCAGCGCCATCTGAGAAGCTATATACATCAAAATGCAAAAAACATCAATTCATGTCAAGACTAACTGGATCTAAAATGTGATGAAAATCCGTTCATTCGTTATTCGGATATAGCTGTTGCTCAAATCGCAAAAAATGCAGCATAGCAGCGCCACCTGTTAGGCTATATGCACCAAAAATTAATTAGATTCAGTTTACATCAAGGTCAAACTAAATTTAAAGTTTTGTGGAATTCCATGCATTAGTTCTTGAGATAAAGCTAAAATGGAAACAGGGACGTGCGAAAAGAGAACTGCGCCCAGTTCAAAGTTCCAATTTAGCCCCCCCCCCTATTAACTTTTTCTTGTGATAGGCTAGAAGTGATGTTAGTAGTAAAAATTTGGCGCCCCCTAAATTTCCGTGCTCGGAACGACCGCTTCCTTTCGCCCCCCCCCCCTTTTACATGGCGCTGAGTGGAAATTGTGAAAAATTCAGTATAGCAGCGCCATCTGAGAAGCTATATACATCAAAATGCAAAAAACATCAATTCATGTCAAGGACTAACTGGATCTAAAATGTGATGAAAATCCGTTCATTCGTTATTCAGATATAGCTGTTGCTCAAATCGCAAAAAATGCAGCATAGCAGCGCCACCTGTTAGGCTATATGCACCAAAAATTAATTAGATTCAGTTTACATCAAGGTCAAACTAAATTTAAAGTTTTGTGGAATTCCGTGCATTTGTTCTTGAGATAGAACGGTCAGAAATTTTTGTCATATACAGACTCACAGAGTGACAGACACACACACACAGATATTTCTTAAAAACCATGAAATCCTGTTAAAGACCTTCTAAAATACATAAATCCATCAAAAACGGGAAGTCAAAATTTTTCACGAATCTAATACTCTCTTCTTGTAAAGTTACAAAAGGAAGTAAAAATGCAAAATCGATTCTGCCCGTAACATCGGTCTTTAGATTCGATTTCGATCTTTAGATTCGATGTCGATCTTTAGATTCGATTTCGATCTTTAGATTCGATGTCGATCTTTAGATTCGATGTCGATCTTTAGATTCGATTTCGATCTTTAGATTCGATGTCGATCTTTAGATTCGATTTCGATTTTTTTTTATTTTTTTTTTTTAGGCTAAATGAGTGTTGTATTTTTCTGCGAGGAAGGCATCATGTTTTACAGCTCTGTAAGAGAGGGGGAATCGCAATTTGTGCATTAAAAAGCATAAAATCTCATAACTTCTGGGGGGTAATCGCCTGCGGACTACCCCATTAATTCGACACTAGGTTAAATCGTTATATTTTTGTTTAGAAGTTCAGTTATTTGAAGTATTAGTTTATTATGTTTTACTTTTCACGCTCGTCTCTTCTAATCCCCCCCCTTCCGCGTCAGTTTTAACCATGGAGCTAAGAAGGTATATGGGTCACCGGTATATGGAGGAGACATATGTGACGTCACTTGAAGCTTTTCCTACCCCCCCCCCCGTTACAACGCCGCGGCCGCCATATTTGACCTCGGTAAGCTGCCTTTTTCCGTCTGCTCCTCGCGGTGCAAGTCAACTACGGTAAAAGTCAAACATGGCGGATATGAAAGAGGGGGGAAAGAACTGGTTTTTCGGCGTCAGGGCTCACCGTGATGCTAGATTGATATGTCTCCTCCATATACCTTCTTAGCTCCATGGTTTTAACTTACAGGGCCGTTCGAAATATGCATACAGTTTTAAAAATGTCCAATTCTCGGTCTATTTTATTTTAGTTCCACATTTTAAATCCTTGACAAAAGATAAATAAAGGGTCGCCCTTCCGCCCGTTTGGAGTTTATCTGCGCCCTGCCGGATGCATATTTTTTTGTTTCTTCAAAAGAAACAAAAAAAAAAAGTGAGGGGGGGGCTTGCACCCTTCCCCAATATACACCTTAAAATTTCGCTCATTTAATTTTCTACCATTTTTAACTTAAAAGTTTAAGCTATATGGCACTCCCAGAGCTGTGGACCCCTCCCCTCTGTCGATCACTCACCTAATTTTGCTTATTTCTTCACTTCATTTCAATCTTTAAAAGGCTATAACTTTGCTTCTATAGGAGTTACAGTGATGAGAAAAATTCTAGTATAGCTAACCCTTTCTCGCCGTTCTTTTTGCTATTCCAGTTTCCCGGTTTTCCCTATAGGATCTTTTTTTTTGGGGGGGGGGGGGAGAGGGTTTTTTTTCTCATTTCTTGATACAATATGCCTATTGAAAGCTTATGCTTCATACATTACAAATCTAGCATAAGAAATTTTCTCCCATCATTTCAGGTCACGTTACGGACCCATAATGTGTTAAAATTTTAATTTTTCAAACTTCTTCAAAAAAAAAAAAAAACATTGATACATATTAGCAAAACTGGGGTTCGAACCCGCAATCGTTTGATTGCACATGTAATCCCTAAGCTTATTGGCCACCGAGTACTGAACATCGCTATTATTTCTTTAGATTGTCATCTTTAAATTCGTAATATCTTTTGAATAGAATGTCCGATTTGAATAATTCAAAAAGTAATCTACAGATATTGTAACAGGCATTAATACAAAATGATTTATTTGGATAAGGATTAAGGTATCGATAGTATGGTCTAATTTTGGTTGGTGTATTTATCGCGTTTTAAAATGTAAGAAAGTAGTTATAGTGAGTTAACTACAATAGTTGGATATATGGTATCGCGCGGTTTTTTTTATAGATATTAATATATTCTTTAATATTATAGAACCTTTTTTTATTCATTTAAAAGTATTTCCAGGCGATTCAAAATTATGTATCATAACGATTCAAAAAATACACACGTAATTGTTCAAGGTTTCACTTCTATCGGCACTCTCAGAGTGCTACTATTTTTTTTTTTTTCATGTTCGCCCATCCTACCGCCCCCCCCCCCTTCCTCACCAATCTTAACTTACAGGTTCGTTCAAATATGACTGCGATTTCAAAAAAGTCTAATCCTCGTTCTATTTTGTTATAAATCCATAGTTTGGAACCTCAACAAAAGATACATTTGGGCCGGGGTCGCCCTTCTGTCCGTTTGGGATTTACCTTTCTCCCCTGGGTGGGGGGTCATATTTTTTGTTTCTTCCACACCATCTCATGTAATATATCGTTATAAAACTTTTATCTCCTCTTTTTTCTGTTACTACCCCTCTCTCCCCCTAGTTACATGCTCTTGGCACTTTTTATAGTTTCAAAGAGTGCATGTTCCCCGCGGGCCACCCCATGAATTCAACACTAAGTTAAACACTATATTTCTATTTAGAAGCTCAGTTATTTGGGTTATTAGTTAATTATGTTTTTTTTTCAAGTTCGTCCGTTCTAATCCCTCGCCCTCCCCCCCCCCTTCCTCGCCAATCTTTACTAAATGGGCCGTTCAAAGTATGCATGCAATTTTTAAAATGTCCAATTCTCGTTCTATTTTATTCTAAATCCTCATTTTGAAACTTCGACAAAAGATACATTTGGGCTATGGTCGCCTTTCCGTGAAGAGTGGGGTTTACCTGCCCCCTTGGGAATAGGGCATATTTTTTGTTCTTCCAAACTACTTCGTGTAACATTTGGTTGGCATTAGAAAAAAAAAATATTTTTTTGTCTATACTCCTTGTTCCCCATCCTAGTTACACGCTCTTGGCACTCTTTATACTCGGTTTAATGCCAAGTTACTCAGAGTTGTTATTAGTTGAGTTATGTCTCTCAAATTTGTCAAAGTTTTTGTGTAAGTGACAATCATTTTAAAATTTAAAATTCTTATTATCCGACTCTAAAATTTGCATTAGCCTGGCATTCTATGCCTCCCTAAATGGGGATTGGGGGGGGGGGAGGCGGTAATTACGGTCCTGCTGATTGTCTAAGTTTAGGAATTAGTAATTTGGATCTTCTCTGTGTGAACCTGAATATCGAAATATCGATTCTAGTATCGATTCTAGAACTGAGAAATCGATTCTTATTATGATCGATGTTGTTTTATACGATATCGATTTTAATCGATTCTCAAAATTTCCAGAATCGCCCATCACTAGCTGGTTTATCCAAATATAATTCAACAATATTTCGCTTCTTTTTGGCTTATAGTACTTCACATGTTTATTCGACATAAATGCTTACTTCACTATTTTTTAAAGTTCACGGAACAAAAAACTTTTATCATTACCACATTGTGCTTGCTTTTATGTTTATAAGAAACTAATCAATCGGTAAAAATAACAGTAAATAACTAAAAAGTGTGCATTTGAAGAAAATGTTGGCACATCATGAAGTAAAATCTCACTCCAATTTTACTCTGCTGCCAATTTAATTTGAAACAGACAAAAACAATAACAGATTTTTCTAAATTAAATCCAACTTATTGTTGGATAACTTTTTGAACTTATAAAAAACTTCAACAAATTGTCTTTATAAAATCGACATATTTCGGGTTTAAAAAATGTTGTTATAACGAATTTTCCATTACAAATTGTTTTCACTTGATTTATACTTTAAGAAGGAAAAACTTGTATACAATATAAAAAAAGGGAAGAAATGACTTCCCAAAAATTTCACAGTTTTGAGGATAACTTAATTTTCAGAAGTCTGAAAACAGCAAATGCCTAGACGTGATATTTTTCTTTGAAGGATTTAAAGATAAGTTACGATCAAAATGAAACTATTTCCTTTGAAAGCTAAATTATTCAAATACCCTCTAGGGCAGAGAAAATTCCTTGTTCGCCAATAATAGAAATCTCTTAAACAGAAGATAAAACGTCCCTAGACAGTTTGCGCTAATACTAGGCGAAATCAAACATTTGCCAAGAAGTATAAACACTGAGTTCAAAACAGAATAAACGTGAAGAAATTTTCAGATATTTGCTCTAAATTTAAAAAAGGACGTAATGTTAAAAGTAAAATGATTGTACACTGTAAAAAAAAAAATTCAAGAGGTTACTAAAAATTTCTTAGTAAATTTGTATTCCACAGAATTTTTTAGTAACCATTACAAACTTTCTCTTTGCAAGTGAAACAAGCATTTCTTTTGTAAACTGAACAAAAGAATTTTTTGTATAACTAACTTAAAAATTTTTAGTATGAGCCACCAAGCAAATTTTAGTAATAGCTTCTGAAGCGGAAGATTTTCGGCAAAATCTCAACAGATGGCAGCATCAAACATTCCTACGTCCTCCGACAGGATATCCATAATCCCTTTATTAACGAGACACTACATACACTCGGGGCGTATTTGGCGGTGGCAAGATTCGAACCCGGAACCTTTTAGCCTGGAGTCCGTTACTTTAACCACTATGCTATCAAGGCCACACCAACTGAGTTTTAATAAGAGCTATTAAAAATATAAAACTATTAACTCTATTCGTTGCTAACTTTTTTCTAGTAATTCTTACAGATTTTTTTGTAACCGACTAAGATTACTAAAAATTTTTTAGTAATTACAAAGATCACTAAAGTTTTTTTAGTAGATCGACCCTTTTTTTTTTTACAGTGTAAGTGGAATGTGTGTAAAAGTATTCATGACTGATTAAACGTGGTATCTTTATTGTATTACTAATTTCTTTCTCCTTATTAAATGCGCAAAACAGATTTTTCACGGGACATGCTGAACAGAAATTCGTTAAGCGTTCCTCAGAATAAAAATTATTATCGAGAAAAAGGGGTGTAAAGTAGTGTTGCAAACTGAAATTTCAATTCTTCGTTTATTTTAGGATTAAGGATAAATAAAAATAAGTGCAGAACAGCATTAAAGTCGAGGTAACACTTTTTATTGCAATAAAATGTATGTACGAATGTATTATCTACACAATATCTATATAAATTAAAGGTATGGTATAAAGCAGATATCACTTAGAATTATTTATTTATTACTAATAATTCAAAAAATTATTACATATAAGTACACTGATTTTTTTATTTTATTATAGAGACATTCACTAAAATTTTAACAACATGCTTAAATGTTTTACACAGGTATATGGTTATTTAAATGATATCGTAGGTGATTATTAGATTATTTCTTTGAAAATTATTTTGCACAAGCATTTTTCATTATGTATTTATGAATTTTCAAAATATTTTTATCGGGTAAATTATATTTACATAGGTATGGAGACACTTGTATGGATACGATTTATATGCTGATTGCTGTTTAAATAATGATGCATTACTTTATTAATGATAAATGTGCATAGACTCGCATGACCCCGTATTTAAATATGCTTTGGTTAGTGATCGCTGTCTCTTAAATGTATTTTTTTCTTTTTCTTTCGCTTTCCTTCTTTCTTTCTTTCTTTATATAATATGTTATCATATACTCTAAATGTCCAGGTAACCAAAGAGGAACGCATTTGGTGAAAATGGGAATGGGATCCGAACTGTAGTTTCAAACAGTCAGCTTGTGAGGGGGTGTCCCTTTGTAATAAAGGCACTCTGGTGTTTTGAGTGAGATCGTGACTTCAATGTTCTAACATGTGTGGCGCAAAAGCGGCATCTATCCTTTATGCAACTCTAATTTTCCGAAGTGTGTGTTCGATCTACAGTTAACTGCGGTTTTTTGAGTTTTTATGCAAATTTCTAGCTCCGTCTTCAGTTTGCAAAATATAAAAGCTGTAAGTTGTGAGTTGGAGTGTGTGTGATGTGGTGAGTTGGGAGAACCTCCAGCGACGAATCGTAGAGCTGACGTGTGAAGGTAGAGAGCCTCAGTACCGGAGTTCGGTAAGAGTTAGTTCAGAATAATTTCGCACTGTGGTTGTTTAAAATAAAGATATTTGTGCAGCCACGGGCTGTTTATTTACAGATTAGTAAAAGTAGTCCGCGACCTGAAGAGAAGAGCCGAATTAGCGATTGGAACCGGACTTAGTTGTAATGTGAGTATACGCTAAAGTCTATTCTCATAGTAGTGTGTTTAATTGTGAAAAATACCGAACTTTGCTCCATTCCCCGTTCCCCAACTACAGTAAATAAAAGTGGTGCGCTTTAATTCTACTCAGAATATGTTTTCATTTGACTGACACGTCACAAGCTTATATTGAAGTGTTTTCCTACGGCAGGCTGAAAATGAAAAAAACCAGAAAATACTAATTGTAAAGATTCATATCACACAGCACAAATGCAGGAAAATCGCATAGCCACTGTACGGTTAATGGCTTTTAAATGAAGCGACTCCCATCATACCTTAGATGAGAAATTCATATATTGCTATTGATATTGTTATATGAGAAATCTATGCGTCATATACACTGCTCAAAACAATTAAAGGATATTGCAGTTTTAGGTGGATTTTGTATCTGGGAAACTTTTTAGCTGATTGATACATGCTCGATAGACATAGAAGGTTATATGAGAATGAATTACACATGTTTGGCAGAAAAAAATGCATTTTATTGCGCATTTGTGTACAAAAGGAAAATAACACAATTTGTGCATATGAGAAAAAAAGAATAAGAAAAGGTGTTTTTTTCAAAGAAAATCATTTTCAGTAGGGGGTATAGTTTCCACGGGCGGCCAGCAACGTTGAACACCTTTGAGGCACGGACTCAATGAGGCTATTAATGACTAGTTGAGGTATTCTGCCCGACTCTTCCAGAAGAGCTCTTTCCAGTTCTTGGAGAGTTTGTGGGGGTTGTTGGCGGCCAGACATTCGTCTTTCTAGAGCGTCTCAAACGTGCTCGATTGGATTCATGTCTGGAGAACACGCTGGCCATTCCATTCGAACGATTCCTTCCTCGAAAAGGAAATCCTCCACCAGGTTAGCACGATGTGGCCTGCAGTTATCGTCCATTAAAATGAAGTTATCTCCGATTGCTGCAGCGTAAGGGACTACAATAGGTCTGAGGATCTCATCCCTATATCGGCGACCAGTCAGAGCTCCATCTCGAATGATGTAGAGGTCAGTGCGCCCGTCAATGGAGATGCCAGCATACACCAACACTCCTCCACCGCCAAATCTGACACTATCGAGCACGAACGCAGGATTATTCCTACTGCCACGGTCTCTCCAGATGAAAATACGCCTATTATCCGGATGCACAGAAAAACGGGACTCGTCAGAAAACAGAATACTGCTCCATTCATTTCTCCTCCAGTTGACATGCTCGGCTGCCCACTCCCTGCGGTCGCGACGATGCCTTTATGTTAATCTAACACATACCATCGGTCGGCGAGCATACAGACCTACAGCATGGAGCCGGTTTCGGACAGTCTGAGTTGAAATCGTGGTGCCTGTAGCCAAGCGAAGGTGTTGTTGGAGAAGAGTAGCGTTCATGTTTCGGTGTCTCTGAGCTGTTAACGCTAAATACCGATCTTCATTGGGCGTTGTTGCCCGTCTACGACCTTGCCCTGGTCTTCGGCCTGCACATCCACTCTCCAAAAAACGGTTCCAGATCTTGGAAATGACACTTTGTGACACTCCAATGGCTTGGGCTACTTCGGCTTGAGTTTGGTCCCCTTCTAACCTACCAACAATTCTCCAAGCTTCTGAATCTGTCAAATGACTTCTCTGAGACATCGTACTCATCGAAACAAAGCAATCACTGAATGCCGATCATCCTTGTCTCCATTCTCTTTTATCCAGTCGAAAGTCAAATTTCATTCGCTGCCGCTAGAGCGACGTTTTTGACGTCGAACTCAAAATTTGCATACTCCACAGTTTGAAAACCAGAAAAATTTGCATTTGTGATTCTCTTCTTCTATTTTCGGCAAAAAAATTTCGTTTATATCTTTATTTTATATAAAACTTCAAATATCCTTTAATTGTTTTGAGCAGTGTATTACAAGTTGATTGATTCTGTGTGTGGGCAGAGCGGTCAGAGGAGGAACTATCAAACTCGCATATACTATGAATTCGTCTTTTTAATTTTTTTGTACACTAAATTTTGCGGGGGAATATGAAAATCAGATATCCGTAAAATAATAACATACAAACAATTTTGAATTTATAGAAGAACAAGTTATTTAAGCAGAACTAAACATTGCGAACCGCTAAGTCACACAAGAATTTTCGACAATCCTTTGAGAATACTTTAGATCATCATATTAATTAGGAGAGATTACTTCACTGCAAACAGAAAATCACATATATAAAATAACTTTTTTTCCGAGATACATTTTAAAACATACAAATATTAAAAGCCACCAATGCAGAAGATATTTATTTTTCAACTGACGAAGTAGCATTATAAAATTCTTAAATTTATGCCAACATAAAAGTTGTTTAAACAAGTAACTAGATATTATATAACTAGATCTTTATAGTTTAAAATATAAGAATATAATCCAGGCGAAAAATTATTTATTTAAACACCGGAGAGAACTCAGAGGAATTTTTGTCTAGTTATAAATAAAATGCTGCAACTTCCCAAAGAAAAGCAATGATGCTTTCTCATCTCCTTTAGAAAACGATAGAAAAATAGTCATAACCATCTGTTATGAAGAAGAATTGTCATAGGAAGTAACTATAAATTAAGGAGTCTATATTTTGTTGATTTAAGGACTTAAATTTCTCTTTAAGGGATTGAAAAATATTGATAGTCAAACAAGATAAATATCGTAGTTTAATTTAAAATGAAAATACCATAAAATATTTACGAACAAAAAATATCAAGTGAATATATCAAATCTCATTGACTTCATTTAAATTTCTTTAAACTCAGAAGTATTTAGTTAAAAATTACCAAGTCGGGCAACGTGGCAAATGAGATGCATTCGTGGTGTAACAAATTTTATAAATATTCAGATGATGTTAGAGAAAAAAGTTGTTGTATTTTTGAGTAGAAATACATGAATAGAAAATTTATTAAGATTATACATACAAAATTCTGTAATATGGAAATACTACGACTTCAATTTAAATACGACATAATCACCATGTCAACCTAGAATCATAAATTATCATGTATGTCATCGAATTCATTACGTACGATAGGATTTAAAGGAATGAATAAAATTTTATATAATATATTTTTAGATTATGATTTGATTTTCATAAAATTTTAAAAATTATCAAATTTGCATATACTACCTTTTTAAAAAAATTTTTTGGCGTAATAAATTTGGAGATAGAATACGAATATTAGATATTCGTTATAAATAGTAACATACCCTGGAAGATTTTTAATTTATAGATAAACCAGTTAAGTAAACAGGATTAAACATTGTGAATAGTTATATCACACAAGAATATTTGACAACTTTGTGAGAATATATCAGATCATGAAATTGATTAGGGCAGGTTACTTCTTCAAAAACAGAAAATTTCAAATAACAATTTTTTCCCTTTTTTTTTCGAGATATGTTTTGAAACATACAAACATTAAAAGCCAAAGGTACAGAAGTTATTTATTTTTCAGCTGACGGCGTATCATTATAAAATTCTGAAATTTACACCAACATAAAAGTTGTTTAAACAAGTAACTAGATATTTTATAACTAGATCTTTATAGTTTAAAATACAAGCAAATAATCCAGGCGAAAGGTTATTTATTTGAACACCGGCGAGAACTTAGGGGAATTTTTGTCTAGTTGTAAATAAAATGCTGCAACTTCCGAAAGTAAAGCAATAACGCTTTTTCATCTCCTTTGGAAACGATAGAAAAATAGTCATAATCATCTGTTATGAAGAAGAAGAATTGTCATAGGAAGTAACTATAAATTAAGGAGCCTACATTTTGTTGATTTAAGGACTTAAATTTCCCTTCAAGGGATTGGAAAATATTTGATAGATTTTTTATTTGAAAAGACCATCAAATATTTACAAACAATAAATATCAAGTGAATATATTGAATTTCACTGAGTTCATTTACATTTGCTTAAAAGAAATATTTAGTTAAAAATACACCAGTCGGAAACTTTATGTCAAACAGCAAATGAGATGCATTCGTGGTATAACAAGTTTTAGAAATATTCAGATATTGGAGAAAAAGCTATTGCAGTCTTAAGTAAAAGTACATGAATAGAAAATTTTATTACAATTTTACATAAGAAATTCAGTAATACGGAAATAATATAGCTTCATTTTAAATACGTCGTAATCACCATGTCAACCTAGAATCATAACTTATCATGAGATATCATCGAATGAATTACGTATGATAGGATTTAATGGAATGAATAAAATTTTACATGATAGCTTTTTTGATGCAACTTATAATTTCATAAAATATTAAAAATTATCAAAAACTCGCATATACTACAAATTCTTTTTTTTTTAATTTTTTGGTGTAATAAATTTAGAAAGAGAATATGAATATTAGATATTTGTTATAGGTAGTAACATATGGGAAATTTTGAATTTATAAATAAACTAGTTAATTAAGTAGGACTAAAAATTGCGAATAGCTACGTTGCACGATAGTTTTTGACAACCTTGTGAGAATACATCAGATCATCAAATTAATTAGGAGAGGCTACTCATTTGAAAACAGAAAATCACATATATAAAATAACAATTTTTTTCGAGATATATTTTGAAACATATAAAAGCCAGCGATGCAGAAGTTATTTATTTTTCAGCTGACGGAGTATCATTATAAAATTCTTAAATTTACGCTAACATAACAGTTGTTTAAACAAGTAACTAGATATTATATAACTAGATCTTTATAGTTTAAAATACAAGCAAATTATCCAGGCGAAAGGTTATTTATTTGAACACCGGCAAGAGCTTAGGGGAATTTTTGTCTAGTTATAAATAAAATGCTGCAACTTTCGAAAGAAAAGCAATAATGCTTTCTCATCTCCTTTGGAAACGATAGAAAAATAGTCATAACCATCTGTTATGAGGCAGAAGAATTGTCATTGGAAGTAACTATAAATTAAGGAGTCTATATTTTGTTGATTTAAGGGCTCAAATTTCTCTTCAAGGGATTGAAAAATATTGATAGTCAAATAACATAAAAATGTATTTTAATTTAAAATAAAAATACTGTCAAATATTTATAAACAAAAAATGTCAAAAGTGAATATATCAAATCTCACTGAGTTGGTTTATATTTGGAATTAATATTCAGAAACACTTAGTCAAAAGAAAACATGTTGGAATTTGTGCGCGAAACGTAGCAAATGCGGGACGTTCGTGGTATAACTAGCTTTATAAATACAACAGACTCCGTCAAATCTGTACAGCTTTGGACCAGAGGTTGTGCGGATTTTAGAATTTTGTGGATTTCTGGTCATTGCTTTGTTTATATTTTTAAACAGTAATTTGAATGTTAGTAATAATGTAATCGAAATTATAATGAATGTTGACAATATAATAGAAAATTAAAATAAGTAATAAGCTAATATAATATTTTTTTTGTCTTGTTTTAAATAAGATGCTGCAACTTCCGAAAGAAAAGCAATAATGCTTTCTCATTTCCTTTGGAAACGATAAAAAATAGTCATAACCATCTGTTATGAAGAAGAATTGTCATAGAAAGTAACTATAAATTAAGGAGCCTATATTTTGATGATTTGAGGGCTTAAATTTCCCTTCAAGGGATGGAAAAATATTGATAGTCAAACAAGATTTTAATTTAAAATGAAAATACAGTCAAATATTTAGAAACAAAAAACATCAAAAGTGAATATATCAAATTTCATTGAGTTCTTTATATTTGCTTGACTTCAGAAACACTTAGTTAAAAATAAACAAGTTGGAAATATTACATGAACGTGGCATTCATGGTATAACTAGTTTTATAAATATTCGGATGTTGGTGAAAAAGCTGTTGCAATCCTACGTGAAAATGTATGAATACTAGGTTTATTACGATTATATACATGAAATTCAGTAATTCGGAAATAGGACAATTTTAAATAGGATGTAATCACCATGTCAGCATGGAATCATTACTTATCATGGGATATAATCGAATTAATTAAGTATGATAGGATTTAATGTAATGAAGAAAATTTTTAAAAACATCATTTTAAGTTTTGATTCAGTTTTAAAAAAAATTTAAAATGACTGGCCAAATTTTTTTTAACAATTATAAATATTATATTTGAAACTAAACAGATAGAGTAGTTTTCCCGTTGTTATATGCGAGCAAACCAGGTGGCGACTATATATTTTACGGATTTATATAATTACGAACACACCTAATGAAAGTTCTGATGGTACATTTACACACAAAATATATCAATTGTGTTTAAACACAAAAACAATAAAAAAAGCGCTTATTTTTTTAAAAATGATCTATTGTTCAAGTTTGTGTAGTGCAGTCTTTCTGCACTGAAATAACTCTAGTCAATCGCAGTTGTACGATCGCGCTGCACAAAAATACCACTTGTTAATCGCAACTGTAGGATCGCGCTGCTCAAAAATACCACTTGTCAATCGCAGCTGTAGGATCGCTCTGCATAAAAATGCTGTTTGTCAATCGCAGCTGTAGGATCAAACTCTGTCAAATGGATCCATTAACAAATATTCTGAGGAAATAATTCGAACTACTTCAGAAAGTTCCTATATGATGTGCTGAGTCTGCTGTTACAGCTGCAGCCTCTCTTACACGAAGCTGTGCTCATTGGCAAACAAGCATAAAATATTAGAATCTTGAGAAAATTGGGGAATTTCGCTGATCGGTTTTCACTGTAAAACTTCTCAAGTATATGTTTCAGTATTAGTTAATGGAACATAAACTTTAATTCTGCCTACTTTGTCAATACAATATTCACTTTTTGATTAAGGAGACTTGCGTTCAAGTACATGAATAGACTATTTAATACTTTTATCCCAGATTCAAGAATTTGTTTCGTTGGAAGGAGAACCCAAAGTGCAAAAAACATGCTGAGATGTTAACACATCTGTTCACACTGATTTCAGTCTTTCTGTGATATATTTATATTTGCATGTTTAATTAATCTCTTTTTTAAAATCAAACTCTTGCTTCCAATTTTTAATATTTGTCAATATTTAATTCCAAAGATGAAACGACAAGTTATTTGTTTTGTAATGCCACACTTAAAAGGGGGCAATTTTCAGTAGAAATCCAAGAGGAAGCACAAAATTTTAATAAATTTATAATTTTCAGCAAACCCTTAGCTTTAACACTATCATTGTCTTTTCCATGGGTGACAGTGTCAAAGTCGATGATGCCATATTACTTTTTCCTTGGAATTTAAATGCCTTCCTTTGATTTTATAAAATTTCCTCGTTCCCTTGAATTAAGGCACGATATTCTTAGTATGTATAGTTTCTTCAATATTTTAAATGACAAATATTTGCACGCCAATGGCAAGTGACGGTGTGGAGACTTCGCGTCTTGTATCGCGACTCTATAACTTTCAAATGTATAGTTAATTTAATTAAAAGATGTTCAAAAATTTCTCTTTAATTGTCAGGTCAGTTATCCGAATGGAAAAGATCAAAACTTAAGTTGAAACCAACACGAGCTTGAAGCATTTAAAATGGACTATACGAACGCCGAACATGATCCGGACAAAAGAAATAAATAAAAAATAAATTTGCGTCAACTCCATCCGACCCACTGCAGGTTTCAAAGGGGTTGCGTATTCGTAATTTGGTAACATTTATGCATAGTTTAGATGGTTATTCAGTACTGAAAGTAACATTTTACTATTTATTAAATCCATCCAATTTGCAGTTAAACTTAAGTACATTTTAAAAATAATCTAAACTGATTTTGGAACTATCAAATGTTTGAGGTCGAAGTTTGAGAATCTGACCCTGACAATTAATCCCTTCTAGACGGGAACCTTTTATGAAATTTTTAATGTTCTGACATCGATTTTTATTAACAGAAAATATTGTCTTATTAAATCGAGAAAATGATCTGATTAAATAAGGCAAATTTTACAGTAAAATTTTATTGGTGGGGATAAAAAAAGATTCTTAACCCTTTTTGTGTCACCTATACGTGTCACTCGTCCCCAAGTGGTTGATGATTTTTTTATTGACTGGTGTTTACATAAAAATAATCAGAATACCGATAAATGAGACAACACAAATCGGAAAACAAATAAAATAAGTTTATGCTTTGAAATCTTTTTAAAATTATTGTTGCATAAATATCAAATATACTTCCACAGAAATATAACGAAGTTGAGAAAGAATTTAAAAAATAAGGTAACACAAAAACATGAAAAACACATTTACATCAATTCCCTCTTTTATATAATAAAAAATATATGTATGCACGAATGCTTATACAGTATTCAGATCATTAATAATGAATAATTTCTTCGCTTGGTTAATCATTAAATAAATCTTTTTGATAATTATCGGAAAGTTTCTTGAGAATAAAAAAAAAAGTCTACAATATTCCAAGGAATTTCTCTAATCAAGCCCAGAAAATATTATGAATAATAATTCCCAAATGAAAAAGCTAAAGAAAAATAACGAGCAGTCGCATTTTTCCACATTTTAAAACAGCAAATACTTTGTTCAATTTATTGCAACTCACTCGAAAAGGAATAAAATAGTACGTTGGGGAAACAATTTATTTGAATATGAAACATTCTTTGAGAATTTTCAAGCTTAGTAATAAATAACGCGTTTCAAATTGAAGGCAATAACATTTTCACGACTTTCTGAGTCAAAGAAGAAAAAAGTACGTAGTCATATGTCTTGAGGTGGAAAATGGTGTATTGGAGTTGGCTATAAATTAAGAAATCCATATTCACTTAATCTTGCATGATTTAGAGAGAGTGCATATTTTGCGAAGGACTTTAGCAGGAAGAATTTTAACTCATGGTTCATAAAGTAGGATGTGATCTATGTTTTTTCATTTAAATGGGGACGTTTATAACGATCGGGAAGCAAATAAAAATATATGTTGAGCCCTATGTTTAGATATATTGTAAATTATGACACTTGAAGAAATGAGATTAGTCGGTCAATGTCTTTTAAGGCAATTTGTAAAATAATATTTTACCAGATAAAACTCAATACTTTTTGACACATTTAGAGACAAACTTTAAAACGTAAAAATATAAAATGTGCAAGTTAATCTATTAAAGTGATTTGGAATTGAGTATTATTTTTTTATTTACCGATGTGCTGCATCTTGAATTATAAGCAATTGCTGTCTCATGACTATGGATTTTGGGCTGTCGCACCTCAAAACTAAAAACACATTTAAAGACTCATTCTAAAACGTAAAAATATAAAATTTATAAGCTAATCTACTAAAGTGATTTGGAATTGAGTAGTATTTTCCATTTACCGACGTGTTACATCTTCAGTTATAAGCGACTGCTGTCTCATGACTAAGTACTTGGTGCTGTCGCACTCCGAAAACTGGCATAAACATCAATTTCGCCAGCATTTTATGTGAAATCCTTTGTATTTATTAAAAATGGAAAGCGCTATTTGATTTCTTAGTTTTTCTTTTAGAACAAACGCCAAGTTCTATTATTAATTGTATTTAGAGCATGTTATCGCATAAAGCAAATACATACCCTCTTTTTAGGAGCATTTGTAATAATATTAATATGTAACAACTGTAGTCATCATTTGTTTCGCCCATTTGTCTATAATGAGCAAATACATACCCTCTTTTTAGGTGCATTTGTAATAATATTAATATGTAGCAACTGTAGTCATCGTCTGTTTCGCCCATTTGTCTATCTGTCAGCATGTATAAAATGTAAAAACTACGCAACTGAATGGCTTGAAATTTAATATACATAATCGTTGCAGAATTTTATCGAGTCATTTTGAATTTTATGAAAATTGAATCACAAAACTTAAAAAGATATAAAAAATTTCTTTATAACTGTTATATCCTATCCCACTTAATTCAATAACATTCCATTATAGGTAGTGATTCTAGAGTGCCATGGCGATTATGTTAGATTTAAAATAGAGCCTTATTATTTTCGTTTTACTGAATTTAATGTATATAAAATGGTAATAAATTTTGTATGCATTTTTCTACAAACCTGCAACAACTACTGCATTAAGATCTAAACATCTATTAAAGTAGTTATAGTACGTACATACCTCATTTGCCACATTTTATGTAAGATTTTCACACACCTTTTTCACACTACTTTAATACTATGAAATAATAGTTCCATCTATTTTTTTAAATTATGTATAGGATTTTGTAAATTGATTAAAAATTAATGACCTATATCGTGAGGAACATCTGCATTATGAAACGAAATAAAACAACCTAATACTCTGTGCTAAATTTCTTAAAAATAAAAAACAACAATTTTTAACAGTAAATATAATTTCAGAAAAAAATCATCTTTTTCTAAAATAACAAATATAATGCTAAAATAGAACAAAAGAACTGTCACATAACAAAAATATGAAACTACGATAGACTTCTAACTAAAAATGTAGTATTAAGCAATTTATATTTCTTATTTATTATATTTCAAAACTATGATTAGTTGTGAAGACGAATTCTGAAATATTTTAAATATTTTAAAATTAGTCCTTTGGAAAATGGTATTGATTACATGCTTATGTAGTGGCGCAATATTAAAGTAATCAAGATTTGTGACTTATTAAAGAAATAAAAATGAAATACGCATATTTCTCCAAGGTATACGAACATGAAATGCAGTTAAACGTTTGATGCAAATTCTAACACAGTTCAAAATTCCCTTTATTTTAAATCTGATCGTATGAAGAGGATTTTTGAAACTACGACACCATGATGAATTTTTTTTTGACTGATTTACATTTATTTGAAATATAGTTTAAAATAAACGTAACTAGTTCATAGTGTGGAAAAACGTTGATAGAAAAACACGCAATATAAAGGAATAATGAATAAATTATCAATGATTTTATTCTTGTTTTTTAAAAACTATTTTAAAAAGTCTTTTAGATTTTTTACTAAATTTATCAAATAATAATGATAAAAAAAAGATTTTAAACATAAAATCTGGCAAAAAGCAAACTATTATTATATAGTATTTTTTTTCCTTCAGAAATTATTCTGTTCAATGTAACCAAAAAAAAAAAAAAAAAAAAAAAAAAAAAAAAAACAATTGATGAGAAAGAAAAACCATTTCAAAGATATAAGACTACCATTTTTGTCAGCTACAGCTAAAAATATAAACCTGACGTTCTGTTTTACTGTACTCTAGAAACCACTAACAGTGGCTTCGCACCCATTTTAGTACAGTCAACTCCAAATAAAAACAGTTTGTTGCTTAGAATTCAGTAAAAATAGATAAAAGTGTATATAGTTCTTATTTTCCAATCTTCCTGCATGATATTGTAAATTTGATTTCTTTAATTAAATCAAAATGGTTTCTTCTTAAACTGTTTTATATTAACCGTCTAACATATTCTGGTACTAGAAAATTTGAATAATTCGTGGATAAGCAAAGACGATGCAGATGAATGTGTTAAGATCATACAGTTATTTTTTATAGCTATTAGATCATTGAATAATTTCTGTCCTATTAGAAATACTCACCCACCCCCTCCCCTCCAAAAGAAATGTTGAGATTATTTGCTATTAAGGTACCTCTATAAGGGCGTGTTCAGCACAACTTACCGGTCACTTACCGATTGTAGAAAAGTAGGAAATGAAAATCAAGGCGAAGTGTGACGTCAGCTACAATTCAACAGGATAGTTTTCATTAGTGCCACAATACGCTTTCGTACTGCCCTACAATCGGTCGGTAACATTGATTACTTTGGTAAGTTGCGCTGAACACGCTCTAAGAGAGTAGCAGAATATGAACAGAGAGCATGTCCAAAGTGCACTTAGACAGAAATTCGTAATCGAAACTATGGCAAACCTACATTCAACAATATGAAACGTGATTTTCCGAGTTCGATTAGCTATTAGATGAGTGATGCAAGTTAGTAAACATTAACTTGGCGATGTTGGCAAGTTCGCCAAGAGGGTTGGCAATTCATTTTTGTCCAAAATCACCTTAACTAACAAAGCTTTTATATCCTGTATCTTGCCACTCTCATATACAGGTACTCTAGTTGCTCTCATATTTGAATATGTTCTAATGCAACGGGAAAAAAAATCAATGACATAATATATAAGAAGCAAAATTATTTTCCAGGTATAAAGGGTGGCTCAGAACAACTCTCTAATAGTTAGTAGCGAGGTCATTAACACAAAACCAAACAACATTAACATCGAAACATGGGGTGATTATTATTCATTTATTAAGTCAAAAATACGGGGTGATATACTCCATAGATTAACATACAAGATAGGATTTAAAAACTATACTAAAGCTGTGCTTTCACGATTCATTAAGCATTAGGACTTAAAATGACCAACACTGTTTTTTTTTTTTTTTTTTTTTTTTTTTAACCCTGAGCTCCGAAATGCTATATACTATATGTTTCTGTAATGTTGCTAATCCTAATGCTAAGCAAGATAATACAGTTGAAGTAAAATCTGCAATGACAGCAGTACTAGCCTCCTGACTGCCGCCGGCTGATTTTTTCACACACTAAGCTGCAGGTCTCACTGCAACATAAGCAATATTTAAATTAGTATAGTTCCGCAAATAAAACCCAGTTCTGAAAAATTAAGTTAGGATTGATGCTATCAAAGATTATACATCGATACTAATAACATATTTTGTATCAGGTTGGAAAAAACATGTTTTTTTAATATTTTTAATAAATTACAGAGAAAACAACATTACAATATTACCCTTTGGCTCGGCAGTCAGGGGGCTAGTGGTAATAATGACAAAAGTAAAAACGACGACTTCATTTTTACTATTTTTTTCATCATTATTGTAACAACAAATCTTATCAGAGCTTTTTTACCATGTCTAAATGTGTGAAAATATATCAGCATGTTTCTTCTATTGATAAAGCGGAATTTAAAGTTTGTACTTTTGGCTTTTCTTATAAAGGTGGAAATATAAACATGTAAGATTTAAAAAAAGAAATACTATAAGAAGGTAGCCATTCAGCAGTAGAAATATTCCGTATATGAGAAATTTCTTATTTCTTTTCCCGATAGGCGTTGCAATCGTCATCTTCTTACCATTTCGCTCTATGATAATGTTCTATTTTAGGTGGCAACCTATGTTCCACTCTAACTAGACTCAGATTGCCATATTAGCTTTATAAAAACTGTTGCATAGTAAAAAAATTGTCAAGAGATTAGCTTTGCTTTTTGCAAAATTTGAAACAGCGAAACAAGTGCTAGAACTTTCCCCTATCCGGACGCAAGAAAAAAATACTCAATCCTTTTCAAAACATTTTCGAACGCATTCCGAGCAAAAAGTTCTGGGAATTTTTTAATCTACCAGTTACCTGAATTTGTATCGTATATAGGAGTTTTAATGATATATCTCTAAGAGTTCAAGAATTTCGATCCAGACGTGGTTCCTTCCGATTAAGGCCACTTTCGATCAATGCAACACTTTTTTCAAGGGCCGTCGATTTCAATCATTTAATGAAGTCGAGAATTATTTCAAGAGTTTTTCGATTCCAAAATGCCGCTATGGTACTTCCAGCATATTCCGGAATCTGGTAGAATGATGGCAAAAGGTCGTGTACTATGATGGTATCTACTTTGAAGAATATCCTTGTCACTTTTGTTGTAAATTTGCGCATAATAATGCAACATTCACAAATTCTCCAGAGCTTTTTGCTCAATCTAGCATTAATAATTTTGTAAATTACTGAACAATTGTTCTGAATCACACTGTATGGAATATTCATTATTCAAAATCGATCACAATGTATCCAGTATTAGAAATAATAATTAAATTTTTACAACTCGGACTTGTTATTCAGCGTGAAAGGGATTTTTGTCTATGTTTTATATAATGCAATGACTTGTTCGGGGTTTTATAAAAGTTTTAATAATAAATTACGTTAACCCACAAATTCGTTTAAAAAAATAAATAGAGTTTCCCTAACACAGATTATTTGCCGTAAAAGCGCATAATTACACACACACACACAAATATATATTAAACAGGATTACCATAATTGAAATTTACATCTTTAAACGCATTAAAGTCAAATTATTATGTAAGCACAATATAGCACAATAAGGAATATTATTGTTATTTGTTTTAATGAAAACTACTGAAAGTATTAAATAATTAATTCTGAATTAGTAAAATTGAAACGTAAAAATTTATTAAAAGCTGTTTTCACTATGAAATCATCAGGTAAGTCAATATAGCCATAGCACTGTATGTGATGTCAACACCTATTTACAGTATGTAGTTTTTAATCGTGCGCAAATATTCATGAAATCTCGTAAAAGTCTTATTTTGTGTTAATGAGTTTAAATGTATCAATTTTTGTTAAATATTTTTTTATTACATAGTATTAGATGCTGTATATTTTTTGGCTCCGTGTTTTTAATATTAATATGTAGACATAAGAATAGCAATTCAGTAAATCATAGTCGACTGAAGATTAGTAAGTTATGTGTAAATGAAAGTGCAATAACTCAAATTCTACAACCTTACTCAACATAAATCACTTAATTTTTAATTTTTTAAACTAATTATCTTTTCGGCAAACTAATATCAATATACCTCTGTTTTCATTTTTAATAAATTGCAAAAGAAAAAGAAAAAAAGATTGTTTCAACATCAAGAACGATAAATAAGTATAAATTTTAATATAAAATTTAACATTGTGAAAAGAATATACATACTTTATTTTGGAGTGAGGAACAACAGAGATATTCCATACATATACATTAGAATATAGAATATTTCAGATAAGAAAAATTCGCATATATTACCTGCAAAGGAAAAAATATATAATTTAAAACTTAGCTCTAAAAATAAATTTTATTATAAACACAGTAGAATTAGATAAGGAACAACAATAAAATTATGAAAAAGAAGCAAGAACTTTCAAAATTCAAAATAACGTTATTAGGATACCTTTCTCTTGAAACATTTTTGATAAAAAATATCAATATATATGTATTTTCAGATATGATCAATAAATTTTATTTTATTTCTCTTACATCACTTTAAATGAATGAAGCAGACAGAAAGCTGTCATTTGAAAAAGAAAATTTGTAGCTGGAAGTTTTCAAATTTATTTTCTGTCTGCATACCTTTATATTTTCAGAAGAATAATAAAGTAACACATTATAACTTCCAAAAACATATAAATGTATAGGGACGCAACTAATGATTATTTTTAGGTGTTTTCGTGATTATATAAAGACGTAGCATCTATAGTAGTCGGTCAGTCCGCTCGTCCGCATATGACAACGTAAAAAGACTACTAATCCGAATCGTTTAAAATTTAAAATACATCATTGTTGCATAATTTTGTCAAGTCATTTAAAATTTTATGAAAATCGGACTGATAGTTCAATTACAGGGATAAACAAAAGTATTCCGTTACATTACGGACAATGGGGAAAATACTTTGAAGTGAAATTTAATGATGTTACGCTCTTTCAAGCATAATAAAATTGATATGCATCTATGAAGTATATACTAAAATATACATTCTGTGCAATCTGTGTTGCAAAGAATATTTTTTATTAATTTACAGGGCCACAAAAAAGTATTCCATTACATAATGGTATAGGAGGAAACATTGTTTGGGGCGCGTTTTAATTATATTAAACTATTTCATGTTTTATGAAACTAATATACGACGCTGAGGTTTACCAAAAGTAGTTTCCCGTATAATGTAAAGCAGATAGTATTTACAGGGACATATAAAAATTTCGGATACTTATAGAGTATCCAAAGTACTGTATACTATTACAGAAAGATATGAATATTTTCAAAACTTAGTTATAGTATAAAATATTAAACTAAGCATATATTTTATAAATATTTTGAGAATTAAGAAAAAAAGAGACATCTTTTAAGAATACACACAAAAAAGAAATTATTTCCCGAAGGGATTTTTTAAATATAAGAATGCACCAAATGCCCATAGACTTAATATTAGCCTTATTTAACTAGCAGCCTTTCTTCGAACTATTTAACTGACATTGATATTTTTCTATTGACTTTAATTCTTTTGGGTCCGGATTTTTTTTCAATTTTTAAAAAAAAAAAATTAATTTTGCGTTAATAACCTTAGCACTAGCTATATAAGAGATTAATTAGAGTTTATTGAATATTTCATTGACTGAAAGATAACAAATGTTATTGTTATGCATACTATTCAATTCATATTCATATGACAATAGGCTAAGGAAGAATTTTTGGAGATGTTTAGAAAATATTGTATTGAAATAAGATTTAACTTACATTGCACAGACAATATACTAACATTGCTATATCTAAACAGTAACAAAAGTATTTCTTAAAACAAAATAATACTCCATTAAAAGACATGTAATATTAATAATACACCAGACCCGAAAGTGTTAAAAAAATTCAACTTTTTGATATGTCTTATTTTGCAACCTTTACTCCGATACAGCAAGCTATCACTGTTTTATAATTTTTTAAAACATGGATAAACTTCCGCAATAACCTATATATAAATATTTTTGCTCTGAATTACACTCAAATTTGAAATTGGAAAAACATTGTACTAATAATCATGAAACAACTATTTTCATAACTTTCCTTTTATCACAACAATTTCACATTCTTTGTAAATAACTAATAAAATCTTTGAATTAACTTTGGTTGTTCAATTTAGCATAAAATCATCGAAGTGACATCTCTTAATCGGATACAATCTTTTACTCTTGAGCATCACTAACTTAATGATTAACTCTTCTACCATGCGAAAATAATTCTATCTTTTTTAAAAAAGAAGTTCTAATCACAGCGTGTAACGTGAAAAGGAATCAAAATCATCCATCATTTAGTTTTATTCATGAAAAAAAGAAGAAACAACCGAAGAAGCTAACATGACTATTCTTGCGTTCTTTGAATTCAAGTGCAAACATTAGTTTTTCAAGTTATTTTATGATGATGCAGTAAGGTTTAATATAACTGGAGGCTCTAGAATTTGAAGTTCAAATTATAAAAAAATACTCGTAATTCAAATTCAAATCTCGCTGGTTTTCCCTGTGGGATGAAATTTGCGAGACTTTACTTAATGGCACGTGAGAGAATTTTGCAAATTACGTTAAGGAATATTTGCATTTGAATTAAAAGGGTTAAAAATATAAGTTTAAAAAATACTTATTATTTCGCTTTCCAATCCTGGGAAGTTTTTGGATATTAAAGCACCTATAAAGTCTCTTACTTGGAAAGACGTACCCATTTAGCAATCCAAAGTTGTTTCAACATTCGAAAATCATTGAGACATCCAAACAATCCAGCCATTTGTACCAGAATTTTTACAAAAAATTATCTGTAATAATTTTTGAAAAAATAAGCATATACTTGTTATGAAAGAAAACTGTTCGTGAATTCCGGTCTCAGCCAATCACATTAGCATTTTAGAAAGCGAATATTTTGCACATGAAAAGGTTTAGAAGCATATGTATACACAGACACTCCGACCCTTTGGATTGACTGCTTTGTAATTTTTTATACGCATGAAAAAATCAGTGGTTTTAACCCGTGAATCGCTCAGTAATAGGTGTATATGTGTGCTTGGCCATTTGATTTACTAGGTTGAGCAAAAAGTTCTGGCAAATTTTTAATATACAAGCTACCAGAATTTGTATCTTATATAAGAGTACTAGTGGTATATCTATAGTGGTTCAGGAATTTCGGTCCAGATGTGGTTCCATCCGACTATGACCTTTTTCGATCAATGCAACACTTTTTCATAGGCCGTCGATTTCAATCGTTTAATAATGAAGTTGAAGAAGCATGTCAAGGGTTTTTCGGTTCCAAGGAGCTACCATGGAGTTAGGAATTGATAAACTAATATTTCATTTTATTTCACAGCTTTTTGAAGGTTTTCTACAGTCATATTTAATTTATTTATGAAACGCCACTCATTGCTATGGCAGTGAAGCTGTTTTTTATTTACTTTTCTTTTACATTTTTTTATCTTACGAGATGAAGTAAAAGTTTAGGAAAAAAAGTTGGCATCAATTTTTGATGGAAGAAAATAGAATTTTTTGAGATAATGTTTATGTTTTTTGTTTTGTCGTGTGCGTCTTAAGTTTTATTGAAGAAGTATGTTATTTTTGTGAAAAGGCATTAGAAGAATTTTTCAAGATCGGCAGACAGAAATTTATATAGGATCATCTTTTCCGATTTTAAGTACGATGATCTGAAATTTTCAAGGTAAAAGGAATTTATATTTTGCATATATGTAAATACTTTGAATTCAATGTTTCTTAATACGACCCAGTCATACTATTATTCTATGTATATAGTAAAATTTATTAAAAAGAAAATCCAAGTATAAAGTATTTTGAATTATAGAATATTTTGAACCCAATTTTTAAGTTTTGATTGCATGCAAAACACATGGTACTTCCAGGAAATTCCGAATCTTGTAGAAGGATGGCAGGAAGTCGTGGACTTTGATGGTTTCTACCTTGAAGAATAGTCCTTGTTGCTTTTGTTGTTAACTTTCTCAAATTTCCCACAACTTTTTTCTCAACCTAATATTTAGCTTCCTACTGGTGATACAAATACATACATATATTTTATAAAATAACATGATTTTTTTAAAATGTATAATACAATGATTAAAATTACCTAATGATGCTCTATTAATAGCAGATTAAATCTTCTAATGAGTGGCAATTTTAAATGATGTCATATTCAAAAACAATCTCCAGCTATATGTACTTATATTATTTTATTTCTATACCACATAAAAACTTCACATAACGTTAAGTAATTTTTGTGAAATACAACACTAGACGACAGAACCATTTCCTTTTTGAATACTCAATTAATAAATACACCTTTGTCAAATGATTTTTTGCTCTCTCTTTGCTTTTTCCAAATTTCTTTAAAAATTTCTGTTTACGGATCAAAAACAAAATAGAACAGATTTATTTTTTTCAGTTTTTACTTTGCAGTAAGATGTCAAAAGTATACATTTTAACAAAAAAAAAAAAAAAAAAAAAAAAAAAAAAATATTTGTCAAGTATTTGTAATTGTTATAGCCGTTTAATATTTGTGTTATAAATGTAAAATTTCAAAAACTTAAATATTAATTGTTTCAATTAATTTCTTTTAAGTACAAAATATGTTTATTTTTTCATTAATTTGAAAATAATTTATCTACGAGACGGCTCAGATAAGACTTTGAGAAGTTTTACCAAATTCATGCCTGCCAACATCTTCCACTTTTTTGGTACCACAAAAAATTATAGAAAATTTTACCCTTTTAAATAGGTGAAATCTGCTGATTAAATAAGGCAAAAATTCCAATGAAATCTTCTGGTCCAAGAAATCGGAAAAGTTGTTCAGTTATTCAAATTATACACGAGGATACCAAAGGGGAAGTCAATCGGTCACGTAATTTAGTAAAGGTGCAAAGTTTTGAAAGTTGTTAATGCTAAATTCGTTTTTAACCACGCAAAACCGATTGCTGGTAATAAATCTTAATAGGATGAATGACCTGTAATATTGGATTCGCACATTTGAAACTTCTAGAAATCGATTTCTAATTAAAAAAGTCATAAATAAGAGTTATTATTTTTCGAATGTACATGTGTTTTAGAAATATATAAGTAGTGTAACCTATATTCTTTTAAAAACAGAAATCGATTTCCTGAAGCTTCAAAAATGCGAATCCAAAATTACAGTATCAAGTTATAATCATAGCTTTTAGTTTTATTCTTAAAAAACTACTTATATTGCAACCTGCTTTACATTTGAGAATTCTGAACATTAAAATAAGGTTGTTTGTTTATTCTTAAGATAAAATTTATCGAAAAACCTAAAAATTATATGTATATGTACGTATGTATATATATATATATATATAGGTAATCGCATTAAAAATTCCAGGATGTGGTAACTCAGATTGGTGTTTTTTGAGTGGTATTAGATACTCATGTTTAAGTTTATTTGTTATTTTCTGTTAGGACGTATAATATGAATAAAATGTAATCTTTACATAAGTTAAAAATTCAAAAACAGAATGGAATTTTTCTTCTAAATGTCCGCTTAACAATATTTTTTAAAAAATAATTAAAACTGATTTATTATTTTTCTATATTAAACAGTTTTAAATGGAAGAAGCAGTTGAAGTACTATCATTTGAAAGAAATATTTGAAAGATTTCAAAACTTTAGCTATAAATATTAATTTTTAGAGGAATGGGTAATTAAAATTAAGACCTAATATACAATTCTAAGAAAATATTAATTCTTAGTAAAAGAAAATCAATAAATAAAATCTTTCTCGTAAATTTTACCGTTTGATTTAGCGGAAAATTAGGGAAGTGGCAGCATTAGCATAAATTTGACAACATTAATTAGATAAAATCTTTTATTCATTGACACCACAAACTGATAAGATTAATTCTTGTATCTTTCGAAAAGAATTCTACCATTAAAAAAGAACTTCTGATCACAGCGTGTAACATGAAAATGAAACAGAACCATCCATCATTTAGTTTCGAGAAGCGGAGAAAAAATAAAGATAACGAACATGGTTACTTTCGTATTATTTGCACTGAACTAAAAACTTTGATTCGAAGAACACCATAGATATTCGCATATGTTTGAATAAAGTTCAAATATACGAATCTAATTTACAGTTTATTGTTAATATTACAGGTTTAATTTAACTCAAAAAAAAAAAAAAAAAAAAAAAAAAAAAAGAACCCGCATTGCAATTTGCTTTACATTTTGAGTTCATAACTTTAAACTAAAGTCACTTATTTATCCGGTAAAATGTACCGATAAAGCCAAAAAGTATTTTTTTACTAGAATTTATATTTCTTTATCATTATGTCCAGATCTTAATTATAACTACCCATTCCTCTAAAAAGGATTATTTATAACTAATGTTACAAAATCTTTGCAATATCTCTTTCGAATGACAATGCTTCAACTGCTTCTTCCATTTAAAACTGTTTAATATAGAAAAAAAATATATTAGCTTTAATACTTTAAATACTTTAAATATTAAATTTAAAATTTATACTTTAAATTTTACTTTAAATACTTTAAATTTAAAAATATATTAGCTTTAATACTTTAAATACTTTAAATATTAAATTTAAAATTTATACTTTAAATACCATCGTTCTCGAAACATTTATCATTTGATTTAGTGGAAAATTACGAAAGTAGCAGCATTAGCATAAATGTGACAACATTAACTAGATAAAATCTTTCATTCATTGACACCACAAACTGATAAGATTAACTCTTGTATCTTTCAGAAAGAATTCTGTCATTTAAAAAGAACTTCTGATCACAGCGTGTAACATGAAAATGAAACAGAATCATCCATCATTTAGTTTTCGGAAACGAAGAAAAAAGAAAGATAACAAACATGGCTACTTTCACGCATCATTTGCACTGAACTAAAAACTTTGATTAGAAGAACATCGAGGTGTTTGCGGGTGTTTCTATAACGTTGAAATATGCGAATCCAAATTGAGTTAAAATTACAGGTTTAGTTTTATTCTTAAAAAACTACCCACATTGCAATCTGCTTTTCATTGGGAGTTGTGAACTTATGTATATGGTTACTTTCGTGTCATTTGCACAGAACTAAAAACTTTGATTAGAAGAAAATTCGCTGGAGTTTCAATAACGTTTAGTTTAGAATTACCATGGAATCTAGAATTTACAAAATAATTTTGCAGAACATTTGCATACACAATTCTCCAAGTATAAATCACATAACAGCCAATGAAGGGATTAAAATGAGCAGAAATAAAGAGCTATAAAATTATTTTTAAGGGACAAGACAACGTGTTCATATTCAGCAAATAACATCAAGACAACAGGTAGTGTCAAAACGACAATAATGATCAGTAACGTTTAGTTTAGAATTATCGTGAAATCTAGAATTTACAAAATAGTTTTGCTTAACATTTGCATACACAATATAAGTATAAATCACATAACAGTCAATGAAAAGATTAAAATAAGCAGCAATAAAGATCTATGAAATTATTTTACGGTACAAGACAGCATGGACATATTGAGAATATGATATTAAGGTAATAGATAATATCAAAACAACAATCGCGAAATATATATATATATATATATATATATGTGGGAGAGGGAAGACAGCTGACTTTAATTGCAGACCTTTTATGATGAAAATACATCAAAGGCGCCATTAGATTAAAATAATGTCTCCTTACAAAATATAAATGCAGTTTTTAAAATAAGAACCGTCTTCATATTATGCACAAACTGGACGATTACCATATATACTCGTGTATTTCGGACAAAATTTGGGAGATAAAAATGAAGGATCAATTTAAACACAAATTAGTAAAGAAAAAAAAATTACGCAGACAATAGACGAATGGTAAGCCTTTTAAGTAATCAAGTAACTTTTAGAACGAATCCTACCGTTTAAAAATAACTTTTGATTACAGCATGTAACTTGAAAATGAAACAGAATCATCCATCATTTAATTTCGGAAAACGAAGAAAAAAAAAAAAAAAAAAAAAAAAGATAGCAAACGTGGTTACTTTCACATCATTTGCACTGATGACTAAAATCTAAAAACTTTGATTAGAAGAACTTCGAGGTATTCCCGGGTATTTTAGTAACGTTTAATTAAAAAATACCGTGGAATCTAGAATTTGCAAAATAAATTTGCAGAGCATTTGCAAAAATGATTCTCCAAGTATGAATAACATAACAGTTAAAGAACGGATTAAAATAAGCAGAATTAAAGAGCTATACAATTATTTTTACGGGACAAAACAACGTGGCCTTATTGAGCAAATAACATCAAGGCAACAGATAATGTCAAAATTACTTTTTTGAAAAAAAAAAAAAAAAAGATGAATGGAGAAAGACTGCCGACTTTCATTGCAGATTTTTTAAGATGAAAACGTATCAAAGGGGTCATTAGATTAATGTAGCCATATTCAACTTGCAGGCCACATGTGACTGGGTGACATTTATGTGCGGCTTTGTACACATAATTATTAATCCATATTCGTAAAATCAATAGAAATGTGCATACAAATTATTTACGATCGTTTTTTTTATGTTAAATATTTTTAATTGAAAACTATGTTAAAATATCGTCAATGCCTTTTTTCTGTTCAAAGATTATTTTTACATACAGTCCTGTTTGTGCTACATTGGTACTCTAATCAAGCAATTTTCCAAATTAATTAAATTTTCGCTACATATTTCTACAACTGAAAAATGAACAAAAAAGTTTTTGCATTGAACAAAATACTGATGTATTAGAGAAAGTCTCCAAATTGTTTTTATTTAGAATGTGGAACTTCTGGGTTGTCGCATTATCATGTTTTGTGCTTATTATATAGCTGATACAAATTTTTGGGGTTAAACTGTTATAATGGAAAAAAATGGCACCAAAAGATTTTTTACATTTTACGCTCTTTATTTTCAAACAACAAACTTTACAGCCTATTATTACAACATTTTCAATAAAAAAGACCTAACATGAAGTTTATTGTTTGGAAATAGTAGTGTAAAATTCTTTGTAACATTTCTGGCAACATTAACCGAATAAAATTTTTTATTCACTGAAACAGCCATCTGATAAAATTAAATTTTATATCTTGCAGAAAGAACTCTACTACTTTAAAAGAACTTCTGATCACAGCATGCAATACGAAATCCAACCGAAATCATCCATCATTTAGTTTCAGTTCGTGAAGAAAAAAGAAAGATAACATGACCGCCTTTGCAACATTTGAATTAAACTACTACAAACTTTGATTAGAATTCCAAGATATTCGTTGATGATCCAGTAAAGTTTAGAATTACTGTGAAATTTGCGACCTAAGATAAAAAAAGAATCCTTAAATTAAATTCAAATCGTTGTTAACTTTATGACGTGACTTTAAAGTAAAAGTTTTATTTAATTGCAAGTCAAAATATTTATTTAAATATTTAATTTTTAGTACTAAGTATTGTGGAACTACATTACAGTATTATTTAAAATTGAAGAGATGGTTTCAAAGGTGGGTGTTCCCTAAATTTAAAAGAAAAAATAATAAAATATTTCTAATTATTTTTATTATCATTAGTGTAAAATCCCCAAAAATGACAACATTAACTGGATAATATTTCCTTCATTGGAACCGCCATCCAATAAAATTAATTCTAGTATATCGCAGATAGAATTCTATCACTTAAAAAGAACTTCTGATCAGAGCATGCAGTACGAAAGTGAACCGAAACCATATATCATTTAGTTTCAGTTAGTGAAGGAAAAAGAAAGATAACTTGACTGCCTTCCAACAGTTGGATTGAACTACTACAAACTTTGATTAGAATTTCAAGATATTCGTTGATGTTCTTGTAAAGTTCAGAATTACTGGGAAATTTGCAGGTAAAAATAGAAAAGAATCCTTAAATTAAATTCAAATCGTTGTAAACTTTATCACGCAACTTTTTATTATAAGTTTTATTAAAATGCAAGTCAAAATATTTAACATTACTTGCAACATTAAACACACAATATCATAGAAAAAAATACATATATATAGTTCTGATTCTAAGCCGTTTTAGCAGCGCGCAGTGCCCGGTGGCCCTTTTTATTTCTTTTATGCTCCTGGCGGCTCTTTTAAACCCTTCTGGTGCGTCTGGTGGCCTTTTTTAACACTTCATATGGCCCCGTGGCAACTGAATTGATCCTAGGAAAATATCTCTAATTTTAGGGGACTCTAAACAAATCATTTCGTTCACATTTCGTTTTTGTGAACAAGGTACAAGTGTGTTCTTTTTGAAAAAAAAGTGCTCTTTTTTAAAATAGTGTTCCTTTTTCGAAAAACTGTACCCTTTTTTATAACCGTGTTCTCTTTTGAAAAAAATGTATTTTTTTTTTTTTTTTTTTTTTTTTTTTTTTTTTTTTTTTTATATAGAATAGTGTTCCTTTTTTGAAAAATTTTCGATTGGCGACCCTTTTTTTTTAGAATCAACACTAATATATATATATCATTATAACATCTCAATAGCAAGAAGCTTTATTTCATTAATTGAACATTTTTTGTAATTCTATTCACTAGAGATACATAACATTTGCGTAATATATATATATATTTTAAATATATTTAATTTCTAACACCATAAGCACTTTGCGCAAAATATTCTTTTGAAACAAGAACGTCAAAAATTTAGCAGTATTTGGCAATGAATATTTAGCATTATGTTCTAAATATTAATTTTTATACGAATGGCGAATTATAATTAAAATAAATTCTAACTGAAAAGTAAATTTTCGATGAAAAATTAATAAAAAAATTTAGTTTCTTTTATTACATGTTTCAGCCCGAATTGAAAAAAAAATCACCAATTAAACGATAGCTCAGCATAAAAATGACAACATTAACCAGATAAAACCTTTCATTAATTAACTCTACTAAACGATAAGATTAATTCTTGTACCCCGAAGAAAGAATTCTACAATTTAAGTGGAACATTTGATCACAGCATGTAACACAAGGGTGAATGAATATCATCAATTATTTAGTGCCATGTAGTGAAGAAAAAACGAAAAGAGGGGCTTAAGCATCATTTGACTCAACTTTGATTACAATTTGTAGATATTCTATGATGTTGCACGTAAGGTAATTATTGATGAGTCTAGAATGCCGAAATTTGAACTATAATGACCTCTATTACGAGTTTGCGAGAGTTTATGTGCCGCTGAAAATATAAAATTCTCGCAAATTCTATTATAAAGTTGTCACAAATTCTAAGATAATCGTGATTTTTCCACTTTTACTATTGATGTAGGTACTTAGGCTGCTAACACGTCTTTTAACTAGCAAATTCACTGCATTTGCAATAGGACAATATAAATATATTTAATTTGTAAAAGCATAAGCGCCAAACATTCGTCACGTATAAAATATTTTAGCGCAATTATCGATATATAAACGGCATGACAGATAATTTACCAAATTGCGTTAATGGGTACTTCTATAACAGATGCAAAAAATGGCAGTAAAATATACTTAAAATGAAAAAAAAAATCCTTGCAATATGGAATATAAATTTAAGATACATATCAATGGAGGTTAGGAAGGGTAAAATGATAATTTCAAAATTTTAACTTTATTTATAACTCTGCTTGTTTCAGATAATAGCTTAAAGTTAGAGGTTAAGTGAAAACTCGTTTTCGGACCAAAATCAATGTTTCGCCGAAAATTCGATTTCGGCAAAGATGACTCTGAAAATTTGGCTGGAGAAAAACCTACCGGTACTCTAAAAATGCCGTTTCTTCCTTCGGAAATTTTTAACATTACTCAATGATTTAGGCTGTATCGGCTCAAATGAGAGGCTCCTTATTTACTGGTATGAACTCCGCGGTTCATAATTATCAGTCAGGATTCTCCCAAGACTTGAGTGTAATTTATAAAGCAAAAAATGAATGTATTACTGAACTTTGAAAACGCTTTCTACGCACTCATTAGAAAATGCAGAACCGTAATCTGAAATTTTAGTTTGAAATTGCAGAAATGCTCCGAAAACTCTTTGAGAAATTTCAAACGTAACAGATGATCATTCATAAAAATCATTACAAAAGATAAATCGAGCTGTTATACTGAAAACAAATTTTAATTAGATGTAATTTTTAAAATTAGAAAATAATTTTGTGTCACAGATGAAGTAAATGCATTTCATGTTACATGAAAATAAAAAGTTATGGGCAGAGACACAAAGCCTACTTGGATCACTGTTATTATTAATTAATAATCATGTATATTTTATAAATTAATTGCTCAAGAAACATTTTGGGACGTTTTCTTTTTCGGGTGAATACAGGAATATTACCAAAATTCATTTTTGGTATCAGTTTCATCCTAAAAACCTTTTATAATCGACCCTTACTTAGAAAGGTATAACAAAGAATCTTTTGGTTTTCAACGCCTAAAAGACAAAAAATTCATAAGATGTAAAGTATCATGAACTTGGTAAGTTTTGATCGTAAAAAATGGATTGTTTTATGCTATTCTTACTAGAGTATGTTCATTTCTGTATTTTATCGGTTAAATAGCTATTTTTACGAAGAAATGTAGGAACTATGTATTTCCAAATTAATAGTTTACATGATATAGATCCTTTTCTGTTACGGAAAAAAAAGAAAAAAAGATGATAAATAAAGGGAAAACAGCTGGAGATTCTTTCTAAAGCTGTGAAAGGAAAGTAATTTGCCTTATAACCAGAGTCAGTTGGGGTAATATTGCTCCATCTTTACGAAACTTTGCCGCATGCTGCCATGCTGGAATCTTGGCGAATTATTTCCAACGAGTGGCCAAACTCACATTAGTGTTGCTATTTATATTTTGAGACCATAATTTGGCAGCTTATTCAAGTAATGTAGCAGATTTAATCTTTTTTTCTTTTTTCGGCCGAAGTTACCCTTATAAGTCAAAGTTTGCCTAATTGACTGTAAACATTGTAGTGTTTATTTACTAAAGATGTTGAAAAAACATTTATTTCCGACGAACGCAAACGTCAAAGAGCCTTATTTATTGAGTAAAATAGTTGTCTTGATCTACTCCTGTAATTTTCTATCTACTTATACCCTCTTTTCATCCTTTAATATCAAGCGAGGAGTTAGCTCTTGTTCCTAAGTATACCGTATTTGCAAATCGCACGTCTTGTTGATTAATCAATAAAAAAAAATTGTCTTTTTTTTTTTTTTGCTGTTTTTTTCTGCGTATATTTCGCAAACTATTAAATTCTGTTGTATCATTCCAATACATTTCTTGATCTTTGTGATTAAAGCTTCCGAAAAACATCACTCTTGTCAAAATCAAGAATTGGCAACTGGGGAATTTTTCCCATTTAGATGCAAGGAAACTTTTTTTTAAAATATAAATTATAGGAAAAGGATATCTGAAAAAAAATTAATTTAGTATTTCGATACATACACAACACAGCTTCTTTCAAAATAAAAGCCACAGCTAAAATCCGTATTTGATTTGTATACATTTTGAGATTAGATATATGTTTCTATCATCAGAGATAATAGCCATTGCGTGTATTTTGAGTCTTCCGGTATGTTCTAAATAATCCTTAAAATACGTCTCATATGTCTTCATTGTTGTCGAATTTAATTTATGGACTTTTCGATCATTTCTAAATTGCCATTACTAATGATGCGCCTGACAGTCAGCTTTAACATCAGCTATTTCACGGATGATCGTTCACTTTACATCTTAATCTTTCGGAGTGCATTTAGGAAATTAAACGGGTTGTCCCACTGGGAAAATGGGAGGAAATTATGAGGCAATCGATTAATAGTTTCATTTTTAAAATGATATAGTCAAGTGGGAATATAAATGAGGACACGAGTTTCAAAATTTGTCTTGTCCAAAGAATCAAAATTGCGAAAAACCTCCAACTCATTTAATAGTATTTTTAAAAACAAGTTTGAAAATGAATGTCCAAGAAAATAGCATTCTGTTCAAAAGTCTAAATAAAAAGAGATTAATTTCAGAATTAAATTTCTTTGAAATAGAATAGAACATAATAACAGGGCTGCCACAGAAAACTATTTTTATATTCTGTTTGCACCACTAATTAAAAGAAATATACTTTGTAATATAAGTATCTTACAAACGTTGTCAAAGCTTATTTAAAAGATTTCTGTTTTCTAAAAGTGATGCGAAATAGAATTAAAAAATAGTCGCCGGTGACAGCCTTGTAATAGGAATAAAAGAATATCTAAATATAGTAGTACGTGTCATATTGTGTATTCTACATAGACACTAATCAATGGATAAATGGAGCCCTTCATATTTTTGTTTCATTTTGGCAATAATGGATTTTGAGCTTATTCTATCGACGATCACTTTCAGAATTTTCAAGCTATGTTTTTGAGGCTTTCAAAAAAAATACATTCTATACATTTTGGTAACACAATATGCATATTAAGTTTTAATAGCGCTCAGGCATGCGTAATGAAAAATTATTTAGTAAACCTGCTTATTTTTTTATGCAATTTTTATTATTTTTTTAAATTCTGATTAAAAGGTATTGTGTATAATGTTGTTTGTTATATTTTTGGGGAAAAAATTACATTAAGAACTCTGCAGATTACAAGGAAAAAACTTGGAAAATTTTGGGACTGTTTTATAAAAAACTTGATTTTTCTACGAGTATACATGCTATCCGCATAAAAACAAACACAGGTTATTAAAATAAGCCAGTTAATCACAATCCACAGTTTGTATGTTTTTGTTACATTAGTTTGGACAGGGTTATCCATAAGATATTCGTTCTTTTTCAATTTGTTGACGGTCCCCTATGGAGTTTCGGGGAAAAACTATCACGGAAATGTGTGACCTATATTATTATGTTTACACACTTAGAATTTCAGGATAATTCCTCTTTATTTTTCTAGAAATTCAACAAAATGTCTAAAATCACAAGTGACCGGTCACATTTGACCATTTAGTGAATGCATAAATTAAAAGAATCGTCAAAGGTGCAGATAATTAGGTAAGCTATTATTATTATTAAGAAATGTCAAAACAAAAATGAAGTCATAATACGAAA
This sequence comes from Maratus speculifer, assembly GCA_964019185.1. Taxonomy (NCBI): domain Eukaryota; kingdom Metazoa; phylum Arthropoda; class Arachnida; order Araneae; family Salticidae; genus Maratus; species Maratus speculifer. The sequence continues at coordinate 143,333,557 of OZ025289.1, read as the reverse complement.
GGCATAGCCATATACTATCATAAATCGAAAGTTACTAAGTAATTGTTAAAACAAAATAATACTCGATGAAAAGACGCATACTCTTAATAATTTTCAAGGCATTATAAATTCACATAATTAGTACTTTTTTTCTGATCATTTTAATAAATAAGTAACTAATTTTTACTTCAATTGAACTACAAATTTTCAAAAGGCAACAAAATTTCAAGGTATACCTTGTTGCCTAATGTAGATGACTTGACAATCGAACAATAATAATAATGATGTTTTTCGAAACAATTTTCGTAGCTCTAATGACCCAAAAGTTGACTGTAAAGTTGACAATTCATATTTATAAACAAATAATTACATATCCTTTTACAAACGACACAAGAAAACAATATTTTTATATTTATCTAGCACCAAAATTATTAAAATATTTCTGCTAATACCACTCATAAAATAAATTTAATAGGAAAACTTTAATGGACAACACAATCCTTTTTACAAGTTTCATACTCTGGCGACCAATCAACTGTCCAAAGGCTTAATTCTTCAAACGAGCATTAGAGATTACAGCGATGATCGCAGAAAGTAATTTCGTTAGAATTATCCTTACTTTTATGAAGATATGAAATAAATGATGGCAGATCGCAATTATCTTCATTGAATTATAACCTAATTAGTAAACCTATATAATGCTTTTTAGTCATATTAGTTTACACAGAATTTAAGTATAATTAATAAAATTTAGTATCTGAGGTTACAAAAGTTAATTAATATTATATTTTGCTAAAACTCTATGCAATTTAAAGAATTTTATCAAAGTCTTTTCTGAATAGATTTTTACTTAAAAAGTCACAAAAATAGTAAAAAATTATTTAATCATTGTAATGATTAAGAAACTCATTTTTGCTTTAAGAGAACTTCAATCTTTCAAGCGGCAACAAGATTTCGAAATGTGGCCTAATATATATGATTTTAGAATTTAACAATAATAATAATAATAATTTAGGAAACAATTTTCGTAGCTCTAATGACCCAAACTATAAAGTTGACAGTTCATATTCAGAAACAAATTTCTGCATATCCTTTTACATTCGACACAAGCAAACCATAATTTTTTATCTTTCTCTAGCATTAAAATTTTTAAAATATTCCTACTGATACCAAACATAAATTTAATAGGAAAAGTTTAATCGACAACATAATCCTTTTTAGAAGATTTTCATACTCTGGCTCCAATCAACTGTCCAGGGGCTTAATTCTTCAAACAATCATTAGAGATTATAGCCGATGATCGCAGAAAGTAATTTCGTTAGAATTATCCTTACTTTTCTGAGGATACGAAATAAAAGATGATAGAACGCAATTGTCTTCATTCAATTATAAACTAATTAGTAAACCTATATAATGCTTTTAGTCATATTAGTTTACACAGAATTAAAGTATAATTACTAAACATATTTATCTGAAGTTACGAAATTTATTAATATTATAATATGCAACAGCTCTATACAAATTAAATATTTTTATGAAATGCTTTTCTAAATAGGTTTTGACTTAAAATAATCACAAATCCAACAAAACGTTATTTAATCATAGTAATTATTAAGAAACTAATTTTTAGTGTAAGAAAACCTTAAATCTTCGAGCGGCAACAAGTTTTCAAGATATAGCATGATGCCTAATGCAGATGATTTGAGAATCGAACAACACTAATGGTAATATTCTCCGAAATAATTTTCGTAGCTTTAGTGAACGAAACTGTAAAGTTGACATTTCATATTTATATAGAAATAACTTCAGATCCTTTTATCAACGACACAAGGAAACCGTAAATTTTAATATTTTTCTAGTGTTGAAATTATTAAAATATCTCTGCTAATACCACTGCTAAAATGAATTTAATAAGAAAAGTTTAATAGACAACATAATCCTTTTTACAAATTTTCATACTCTGGCGACCAATCAACTGTCCAGAGGCTTAATTCTTCAAATACGCATTAGAGATAACAGCGATGATCGCAGAAAGTAATTTCGTTTGAATGATCCTTTCTTTTCTGAGGATTCTAAATAAATGATGACAGATCGCAATTATCTTCATCGGATTTTAACCTAATTAGTGATAATACTTGATAATGCTTTTAGTCATATTAGTTTACACAGAATTAAAGTATAATTACTAAATATAGTGTCTGAGGTTACAAAATTTTGTTAATATTATATCTTGTAAAAGTTCTATGCCAGTTTAAAGAATTTTATGAATTCTTTTCTAAATAGATTTTACTTAAAACAAGTCAGAAATAGAGTAAAAATATATTTAATAAATTAGCACTGATATTCACTTAATGAAAAACTAATTAATTAAGACTTATTTTATTTATTTCTTTGTACAATAAATAAATAAATAAATAAAATAAAAAATGTAGTAAGCGACATATATCAAGCAATATGTTCATAACGAAGAAATTAATAAATAAATTATTGCCAAGCATTGCTGCAAAAGCAATGATATTTTTTACTTTAAACGCATAAAAATATGTTTCAATCCACTCCCATTAATGAACTTGACATTGTTGAAACATTTATTATTTATAAAAATCTTTAAGATATTGTTCATTATGATTTCACTATTCTTCCGTCGTCAGGCAGATTGCTGGAAGAATTTAATAAATTTCATTAGCATGTTTTCACATTACATTTGTTAAACATTTTATTGGTTATTCGCTATACTTCCTTGAAATTCTATTGCACAATAAAATTGATCTTTTGAGTCCGGTCACATTGCTCATTTCCTAAAATTTCCAATTGTAATTCTATTGGGTAATAAACCTTATCTTTGAATCCTCTTCTGTTACATTGGCTGTTTCCTAAAGTTTTTTGTAGCTCTATTGGTCAATGAATTTCACATATTTTTATAATGAATCTGGTTCTCCTACATATATTTGAGCATTTTTTTTCTCCCTGAGCAATCATATTTTGAGCTGATGACAGTACGCTATGTTTACTTCAACAAGTTACTACTTTAACAAGGGGAGATTGTGCTTACTTTAACTAGTTTTCTACAAATAAATGTGTTTTGGTGCTATAAACATTATTTTTATTTACTTATATTGTACGGCGCCAAGCCATTTCCTATTAGAATTCATATGAAGATGATTCTCTTAAAAAAAGTCGACATGGAAGATGGGTTCCTTATTGTTTGTTTTCCTTTTTAGATTTTTCTAATTCTAGATTTTTTTAATAAAATTTCTTTATGTTTTCATTTATATTTTACATGTTTTCCATTTACAGTTCTGCATCGATATAATACACACATATCATAAAAATCGTTGCCATTAAATAAGTCACAGAGGCGCGGATGCTTCGAAATCTTTAGAAAAGTTCAACTCTTTTACTTTCTCTTGTAAAAATTCGAAATTGAAAAATATATTGTAAGAAATCTTTAATATTACATTAATCTATCATTTATCTTAGTCGAAAATATTATAATTTATTTTATTAGCAGGAAATAATAAGTAATGTGCAATGTTCGAATAATTTTATTATCTTTTGTAATAGATCATAAAATTTCGACAAAATACTATTAGTAGCACATGATATAATGCAGGACACGTGCTCAAAATGCCAAAATAGCTTATTCTAGTCAACAGTCTCTTGACGTAATATTAATTGAATGGAAACACCTATTTAAATGTCTTGTTTGTATTATAATAAAATTAAACTTCAGTTTTTAGATAGTATACCTGGAATCTATTTCCAATTAAGTGCTTACTTTTCTATTTTAGTTAATTTTTTTATAAGGATACTTGCACTCTAAAAACCAATTTAAAAAAAATTGTAATCTAAATGGAAAAAGTAAGAGAATACCTGGTTGCAAATCATTCTCAACTATCATATAAGAAAAGGGGGGAGGGTATATTTAAAAATATTGAAATTCAAACGAGAAATTTGAAAAGAACGCTGCCATTCATTTACCAGTAGGTTTCAAATATCTTCGTCTGAGTCGCTTCGGCAATTATATATAGAACATTTTAATAAGATTTTACTGAAAAATAATCTGAGTTAATGTTGTATATATGTATATTATTTCTTTATTACCTGTAAACATCAATAGTAATATTCACCTTTCTTACTGTCAGAAGTCTTAGATTAATTAAAGGGTAGATTTATATTCGAAAATAATAATACTCAAAAATAAGCATTTCTACATACTTGATAAAATAATCTACTAACTTTTAGGTCACTTTTTACAATAATAATTACATTTCATTCACTTGTATTTCGAATTTAAAAAATAGTTTTCTATATATAGAGAAATATTATCTAAAAGAAAATCATAAATACATTCAAAAATTGATAAGCATGCCTGTCATTTTATTAAACTAGAAAATATGAGAAATACAGGAATTCAAACTCGGAATTTAATAACGTCGATCTCAAATATTTTCACTACCAACAAAAGCAACAAACTGCCAAAAGAATTCAAAATATTCATATAGAATTCGATGCTTTGAAAAAATACAAAGAAGCGTATGAAGTGTTTCTTTTTCAAACTAAAAAATTTAATCATTGAATTTTTAATATAAAAAAGAATTAAACACTGTCTGAATTTTTGAAAGATACAGAAAGCAAAACAAATAAAAACTTCTTTTGTGTTCTCATTTATTTTCTTTCAAAAATATTTTTGAGACTGATCTTTAGTTTTCAGTTTTAGCTTTCATATGATGACAAAAAAATGTATTATAAGACTTTGTTGATAAATATTAAAAGCAAAAACATTTTTTGAATTCTTCTTTTAAATATGCAATCTGGTCTAAAACTATATTTTATTTCATTATTATTGATTTAACATGTATGCTCAAACATTTAACAGCATTCGTGTATTTAAAAAATCCTCAAATGAAAGAAAGATTAGTGAAATGAAGAAGACAACAACTCAAAGCTATTTAATATTGAAAAAAAAAAAAAAAATCCAATTTGCGCTTAGAAACTTGAAAACATAATTAAAGTGTAGAATGAAACACACAGCTACTCATATATATTTTTCGGTTAATTGCAAAGCACATTTTTCCGGAAGATAATTATATAATTATCAGTACAAAAAACCCTGAACGGGTTAAAAGCTTGTGACGCAGCACTTTATCTTATATATCTAAGAATTTTAAATTTGGGACTTAAAACTAATGATATCAAAATTTATGTGACGCTATGCTATTAATTAATATATACATATATTAAAATTTAATTCATTAAGGTTTTATCAATTACATCTTTCATAAATTCAAAATATGAATCTTAAAAGATATGATATCAAAATTTAAGTGACGCCTTGACGAGGCTTTAAACAATGTTTTAAAATTCCATTTATTTATTTATTATCTAAATACATTTTCATATCTAAACAATACTTTTCATTTTCCAATACACTGTTAAATACATCACTTTCACTGAATATATATAATGCACTGAAATGTATTTATTTGAATAAATAGATTTATCTTTTAGGCTACGCTATCCAAAATCAAAAATAACATTTGAATACGTATTTTTTGCGTCATTGTATCTATTTGCATCTATTTAACTTACTTTGGATACAATGACGCAAAAAATATTTATTCAAACGTTATTTTTGATTTTGGATAGCGTAGCCCAAAAGATAAATCTATTTATTCAAATAAATACATTTCAGTGCATTATATATATTCAGTGAAAGTGATGTATTTAACAGTGTATTGGAAAATGAAAAGTATTGTTTAGATATGAAAATGTATTTAGACAATAAATAAATAAATGGAATTTTAAAACATTGTTTAAAGCCTCGTCAAGGCGTCACTTAAATTTTGATATCATATCTTTTAAGATTCATATTTTGAATTTATGAAAGATGTAATTGATAAAACCTTAATGAATTAAATTTTAATATATGTATATATTAATTAATAGCATAGCGTCACATAAATTTTGATATCATTAGTTTTAAGTCCCAAATTTAAAATTCTTAGATATATAAGATAAAGTGCTGCGTCACAAGCTTTTAACCCGTTCAGGGTTTTTTGTACTGATATCAGTGCTTTTTTTAGGTTAATAATAAAAAGATAAAAACAAAAAATTAAAGACTAATGCAAAGAATTCATATTCATGATTTCTGATCACCTTTAATTACCCCTCCCCCACCCACTTAAAAAAAGATATTTCATATTTTATTATTAATATATGCTGTGCTACTTGATTTCGTTAAAAACAACTCTGTAGTAAAGTACGTTAGTATAAGATAAGAAAGTAATGTACATTCAGCACTGTATTTCTAAGAAAGGATTTCATAATCTATGCTGTATGTATCATTTCTCATTCTAGTTAACTATGTTTATTCTTTACACATGATGATACATATACTGCAGATGGATTAAAATGATCAGGAATACAATATTCAGAATGTGCTGGAAAGTATTTCATAATCTATGCTGCGTGCATGATTCTTGTTAATTATGTTTCAACCTTTGTATAGGTTGGTAATATTGCAGATTGATTAAGACTATATCCGTTACAATATTCAGAATATGCTGGAAAGTGTTTCATAATCTATGTTGCACACAGGTTTTTCTTTCTTGTTAATTATGATTTGTTCTTTATATAGAGTGGTAAAATTACTGCAAATGGATTAAAATGATAGGCTTACAATAATGAAAATGTGTTGGAAAGTGTTTCATAATCTATACTGTATGTGTAACTTTTCATTCTTATTGGAAAATGAAAAGTATTGTTTAGATATGAAAATGTATTTAGACAATAAATAAATAAATGGAATTTTAAAACATTGTTTAAAGCCTCGTCAAGGCGTCACTTAAATTTTGATATCATATCTTTTAGGATTCATATTTTGAATTTATGAAAGATGTAATTGATAAAACCTTAATGAATTAAATTTTATTTTATTTTAATAGTTTATTTATGTTTTGCTGGTTGCACAAAACATATATAAACTAACAGGGGGGGGGGGGGAGATTTGGATGGGAAGATTACTGTACAAAGATGAAACTGATAGGTTTAAAGCATTCAGAATAAAATGGAAAGTATATAAACATGTTTAATGGAAAAATTTTTACTCTCGTTAATTATGCTTTGTTTTTTTGCACAAAATGGTAAAATTATTGTACATGAATGACAATAAGTTTACAATATTCAGAATGAGTCAGAAAATGCATCATAATCGATGCAGTATGCATGACTCTTCGTTCCTGTTAGTTATGTTTTGTGGGGTCATCAAGGCTTCTTGTTAGTTATGTAAGGGGGGGGGGGAGTTTGTATCGGGTTTAAGATTTTATTAAAATTTCCATGCTCTAGTCTGTACCTATTTACATAATTTTTTTTTCTAAAAATCTTGATTTGGTTAGATAATTGTTTTTTTTTTTTTTTTTTTTTTTTTTTTTTTTCGGTTTTGAATCTTGATTCAGTTCGACTTGAATTGGAATTTTCAGGTTCTTGTCGAGTTGCATTTCAAGTACTAGTTTTCAATTCTGGTCAGTGGATGGGGACGGAAATTATTTTGTCTTTCTTGAACAGATTTTTATTTCCTAATTTTTTTATTTTACTTTTTTTTTTTTTTTTTTTTGGGGGGGGGGGGATTGGATTGAGTTTCAGGTTATTCGATCGGGTTTGAGATAGACTTCTATTGGAATTTCCATGATCTGGTCAATACATATCGACATAAATTGTTCCTTTTTTTCTAAAATCTTGATTTGATTAAATTTTTTTTTTTTGGGGGGGGGGGATTTAATCTGGTTTCAGATTGACTTCAAATGGAATTTTCAGGTTCTTGTTGAGTTGCATTTCAAGTATATTATTTTGTCGCAGATAAATTGGGTTACAATTGGATTTTTTTTTTTTTTTTTTTTTTTGGGGGGGGGGGGGGGTAGTGTTTGAACTGGGTTTAGGATAGATTTCAATTGAAATTCTTGTCGGTGTATGTGGACAGAATTTATTTGGTCCTTCTTGGACAGACTTGTGTTTCCATTGTTTTTTCCTTTTCGGGTTTGGATTAGGTTTCATGTTAACTTTCAGACTCTTGTCAATGTGTATCGGCAGAAATAATTTTCTCTTTTTCGGATTAGGTTAAGGTTCGATGGAAATTTTTTTCAGGTTTCAATCAGGTTCAATTCAAATGGAATTTTCAAGTTCTGTTCAGGTTGCGCTTTAATGGAAAATATTTTGTCCTGTATAGATACTGGGCTCCGGTTATATGGAATTTCCTTTTTCAGGTTCAGATTAGGTTTAAGATAGACTAATTGGAATTTCCAGATTTCTGATCACGCATATCTATGGAAATTAAGTTTTTTTTCCCAAATCGAGATATGGTCGGATATTTTTTTTTTTTTTTTTTTTTTTTTTTTTTTTTTGGGGGGGGGGGGGGGGGTTGAATCTGGTTTCGGTTTGACTTCAAATGTAATTTTCAGGTTCTTGTTCAGTCGCATTTCAATGTATTTTATTTTGCAGCAGATAGATTGAGTTACTCTTGGAGGGATTTTTTTCTTTCTGGTTTTGGATTGTATAGGATAGATTTCAGTAGGAATTTTTCGATTCTGGTCAGTGTATGTCAATGGAAATTATTTTGTCTTTCTTGGACAAATTTATCTTTCCATTAAATTTTTGTTTGTTTAGAATGGGTTTCAGGATAACTTGTAGGTTCTTATTGGCACACTTGTATAAAACCAAAAACTTTCTGCAAATTAATTTAATGTTGGGTGTAATTCGCATTTTTTGCGCAACTAATGGTCATCATTCGTGTTTTTTATGCGATTTATGAATGTAATTTGCATTTTTGAGCAATTTATGGACATAATTCGCAATTTTTATGCGATTAATGAATGTAATTTACATTTTACATGATTTATGGACGTAATTTGCTATTTTTATGCAATTCATAGACATAATTTGCGTTTTTTCAGCTTTCTGTTGATAAAATTTGTGTTTTTTTAATCGATTTATTGACGTTATTTATGTTTTTATAGGATTTATGAATGTAATTTTCTTTTTTTACCAATTCTTGGACGTAATTTGCATTTTTTGTAATTTATGAACGTTATTAGTGTTTTTTTGCATGATTCATGGAAGTGATTTGCATTTTTTGAGTGATTTATGAATGTAATTCACGTTTTTATGCGTTTCATGGACGTAATTTGTGTTTTTTGAGCGATTCATGAATGTAATTTGCGTTTTTTATGCAATTCATGAATGCAAAACACTATTTGCTATTTTTATGCGATTTATAGACGTAATTTGCGTTTCAGCTTTCTGCTGCCAAAATTACTGTTTTTTGAGCGATTTATGAACATAATTTCCATTTTACTACACGATTCATAGACATAATTTGTGTTTCTCATACAATTTCTGAACGTAATTCTCACTTTTTAAAACAATTCATGGACGTAATTCACGTTTTGACGATTTGTGGACCCAATTCGCGTTTTCTATGCGATTCATGGACATAATTCACGATTTTTATGCGATTAATGAATGTAATTTACATTTTACATGATTCATGGATGTAATTTGCTATATTTATGCAATTCGTAGACATAATTTGCATTTTTTGAGCTTTCTGTCAACGAAATTTGTGTTTTTGATCGATTTATTGATGTTATTTGTGTTTTTATAGGATTTATGAATGTAATTCGCTTTTTTAACCAATTGTTGGACTTAATTCGCATTTTTTGTAATTTATGAATGTTATTAGTATTTTTTTGCATGATTCATGGAAGTGATTTGCATTTTATGAGTGATTTATGAACGTAATTTGCGTTTCAGCTTTCTGCTGCCAAAATTCGTGTTTTTTGAGCGATTTATGAACATAATTCCCGATTTACTACACGATTCATAGACATAATTTGTATTTTTCATACAATTTCTGAACGTAATTCTCACTTTTTTAAACAATTCATTGACGTAATTCCCGTTTTGAGCAATTTGTGGACCCAATTTACGTTTTTTATGCAATTCGCCTTTTTTGAGTGATTCATGGACATAATTCGAGATTTTTATGCGATTAATGAATGTAATTTACATTTTACATGATTTATGGACGTAATTTGCTATACTTATGCGATTCATAGACCTAATTTGCATCTTTTGAGCTTTCTATTTGTGTTTTTTGATCGATTTATTGACATTATTTGTGTTTTTATAGGATTTATGAATGTAATTCGCTTTTTTTTACCAATTCTGGGACGTAATTTGCATTTTTTGCAATTTATGAACATTATTCGTGTTTTTTGCACAATTCATGGAAGTGATTCGCATTTTTTGAGTGATTTATGAACGTAATTCACGTTTTTATGCAATTCATGGATGTAATTTGCATTTTTTGGGCGATTCATGAACGTAATTCACATTTTTTATGCAATTCGGTATTTTTATGCGTTTTATAGAGGTAATTTCCGTTTCAGATTTCTGCTGCCAAAATTCGTGTTTTTTGAGCAATTTATGAACATAATTCATGTTTTACTACACGATTCATAGACGTAATTTGCGTTTTTTATACAATTTATGAATATAATGCTTGCTTTTTTACATGATTCATGGACGTAATTCACATTTTAAACAATTTGTGGACGTAATTCCCATTTTTTATGCAATATGCTTTTTTTTTTAGCGATTCATGGATGTAGTTCACATTTTTTATGCGATTCATGCATTTAATTCACATTTTTTATGCGATTCATGCATGGAATTTGTATTTTTTATGCGATTCATGGATTTAATTAATGTTTTTATTGTGGTCTTTGGACGAAATTCACGTTTTTCACGTGGTATTTTGTCGAAATGTTGGGTTTTTTTACATGATTCTTTGTTGAGATACTTTTTTTTTTACGCAATTTGTCGAAATAAATAAATAAAAATTGTTTCTTCATAAAATTTTCTGCACATGGCGTGCGTCTATATTATACAACTCTGCTTGTCAGATTTTTTTTTTTTTTTTTTTTTTTTTTTTTTTTTCAGATTGAATTAAGGTTTGCTAACCCATAGACTAATTGGAATTTCCATATTTCTGACCAAGCGTATCTATGGAAATTAAGTTTTCTTTCCCAAATCGAGATATGGTTGGATTTTATTTATTTATTTATTTATTTTTTTTTGGGGGGGGGGGGTTGAATCTGGTTTCGGTTTGATTTCAAATGTAATTTTCAGGTTCTTGTTCAGTTGCATTTCAATGTATTTTATTTTGCAGCAGATAGATTGAGTTACTCTTGGAGGGATTTTTTTCTTTCTGGTTTTGGAGTGTATAGGATAGATTTCAATAGGAATTTTTCGATTCTGGTCAATGTATGTCAATGGAAATTATTTTGTCTATCTTGGACAAATTTATCTTTCCATTAAATTTTTGTTGGTTTAGAATGGGTTTCAGGATAACTTGTAGGTTCTTGTTGGCAGACTTGTATAAAACCAAAAACTTTCCGCAAATTAATTTAATGTTGTGTGTAATTCGCATTTTTTGCGCAATTCATGGTCATCATTAGTGTTTTTTATGCGATTTATGAATGTAATTTGCATTTTTGAGCAATTTATGGACATAATTCGCAATTTTTATGCGATTAATGAATGTAATTTACATTTTACATGATTTATGGACGTAATTTGCTATTTTTATTCAATTCATAGACATAATTTATGTTTTTTCAGCTTTCTGTCGACGAAAATTAGTTTTTTGATCAATTTATTGACGTTATTTGTGTTTTTATAGGATTTATGAATGTAATTCGCTTTTTTCACACAACTCTTGGACGTAACACTTTTACACAACTTTTTGCAATTTATGAATGTTATTCGTGTTGTTATGCACGATGCATGGAAGTGATTCACATTTTTTGAGTGATTTATGAACATAATTCACATTTTTATGCAATTCATGGATGTAATTTGCATTTTTTGAGCGATTCATGGATGTAATTCGCGTTTTTTATGCAAATCATGAATGCAAAATGCTATTCCCTATTTTTATGCGATTTATAGAAGTGATTTGCATTTTAGCTTTCTGCTGCTAAAATTCGTATTTTTTGAGCGATTTATGAACATAATTCCCATTTTACTACACAAATAATAGACGTAATTTGCATTTTTCATACAATTTATGAACATAATTCTCACTTTTTTAGACAATTCATGGATGTAATTCATGTTTTGTGGATATAATTCACATTTTTTATGCAATTCGCTTTTTTTGAGCGATTCATGGACATAATTCGCGATTTTTATGCGATTAATGAATGTAATTTACATTTTACATGATTTATGGATGTAATTTGCTATATTTATGAGATTCGTAGACATAATTAGCATTTTTTGAGCTTTCTGTCGACGAAATTTGCGTTTTTTGATCGATTTATTGACGTTATTTGTGTTTTTATAGGATTTATGAATGTAATTCGCTTTTTTTACCAATTGTTGGACCTAATTTGCATTTTTTGTAATTTATGAATGTTATTAGTACAGTAGAAGATCTTTATAACGCAATTCCATAAAACGCACAGCCTTTCAGATGTAAACAATGAATTTTGCCATGAAGGAGCACCTGAATTTTTAGACTGTAAAAAACTGCTACTGTCTGAAAACTAAATTTAATGCATTAGTACAATTTTACCTCCTTAATTTAGAACTTTTAAAGGAAAAAAAAAATTATTATTACAATAAATGTTTTTGAAAATGAGCAATATAATGAATATTGGGTCCAGGTGTATCTGGACCATTTTTAAAACGTATATTTAACAAAATGTTGAATGATCGCAATAATAGAAAAATTTATAATCTGGATAAGGAATGCAGTATAAAGGTAATTCTAATGTATTTTGATGTGTTTCAGACATATTTGTCTATATTTATGAGGTAAATTTGATGACGCGTGATATGTGATCCATATAACGCAAAATTCTATATAACGCACAACCTTGCGTTTTTAGATTTGCGTTATATAGATCTTCTACTGTATTTTTTTGCACGATTCATGGAATGATTTGCTTTTTTTGAGTGATTTATGAACATAATTTGCGTTTGCTTTCTGCTGCTAAAATTCGTGTTTTTTGAGCGATTTATGAACATAATTCCCGTTTTACTACACGATTCATAGACATAATTTGTGTTTTTCATACAATTTCTGAACGTAATTCTCACTTTTTTAAACAATTCATGGACGTAATTCACGTTTTGAGCGATTTGTGGACCCAATTCATGTTTTTATGCAATTCGCTTTTTTTTTGAGCGATTCATGGACATATTTCATGATTTTTATGCGATTAATGAATGTAATTTACAATTTACATGATTTATGGACATAATTTGCTATACTTATGCGATTCATAGACATAATTTGCATCTTTTGAGCTTTCTATCGACGAAATTTGCGTTTTTTGATCGATTTATTGACGTTATTTGTGTTTTTATAGGATTTATGAATGTAATTTGCTTTTTTTACCAATTCTTGGACGTAATTCGCATTTTTTGTAATTTATGCACGTTCGTAGTGTTTTTTGCACGATTCATGGAAGTGATTAGAATTTTTTGAGTGATTTATGAATGTAATTCACGTTTTTATGCGTTTCATGGACGTAATTTGTGTTTTTTGAGCGATTCATGAATGCAAAACACTCTTCGCTATTTTTATGCGATTTATAGACGTAATTTGGGTTTCAGCTTCCCATTTTACTACACAATTCATAGGCATAATTTGTGTTTTTCATACAATTTCTGAACGTAATTCTCAGTTTTTTAAACAATTCATGGACGTAATTCACGTTTTGAGCGATTTGTGGACCCAATTCGCGTTTTTTATGAGATTCATGGACATAATTTGCGATTTTTATGCGATTAATGAATGTAATTTACATTTTACATGATTTATGGGTGTAATTTGCTATATTTATGCGATTTGTAGACATAATTTTCATTTAAGCTTTCTCTCGACGAAATTTGCGTTTTTTGATCGATTTATTGACGTTATTTGTGTTTTTATAGGATTTATGAATGTAATTCGCTTTTTTTACCAATTGCTGGACCTAATTCGCATTTTTTGTAATTTATGAATGTTATTAGTATTTTTTTGCACGATTCATGGAAGCGAGTTGCATTTTTTGAGTGATTTATGAACGTAATTTGCGTTTCAGCTTTCTGCTGCCAAAATTTGTGTTTTTTGAGCGATTTATGAACATAATTCCCGTTTTACTACACGATTCATAGACATAATTTGTGTTTTTCATACAATTTCTGAACGTAATTCTCACTTTTTTAAACAATTCATGGACGTAATTCACGTTTTGAGCGATTTGTGAACACAATTCATGTTTTTTATGCAATTCGCTTTTTTTGAGCGATTCATGGACATAATTTGCAATTTTTATGCGATTAATGAATGTAATTTACATTTTACATGATTTATGGACGTAATTTGCTATACTTATGCGATTCATAGACATAATTTGCATCTTTTGAGCTTTCTATCGACAAAATTTGTGTTTTTTGATCAATTTATTGACGTTATTTGTGTTTTTATAGGATTTATGAATGTAATTCGCTTTTTTTTACCAATTCTTGGACATAATTCGCATTTTTTGCAATTTCTGAACGTTATTCGTGTTTTTTTGCACACTTCATGGAAGTGATTCGCATTTTTTGAGTGATTTATGAATGTAATTCACGTTTTTATGCAATTCATGGATGTAATTTGCATTTTTTATGCAATTCATGAATGCAAGTCGCTATTTTTATGCGTTTTATAGAGGTAATTTCCGTTTCAGATTTCTGTCACCAAAATTCGTGTTTTTTGAGCGATTTATGAACATAATTCATGTTTTACTACACGATTCATAGACGTAATTTGCATTTTTCATACAATTTATGAATATAATTCTCGTTTTTTTACATGATTCATGGACGTAATTCACATTTTAAGCAATTTGCGGACATAATTCCCATTTTTTATGCAATTTGCTTTCTTTTTTTAGCGATTCATGGAATTTGTATTTTTTATGCGATTCATGGATTGAATTAACATTTTTTTTTTTTTTTTTTTTTTTTTTGCGGTCTTTGGACGAAATTCATGTTTTTCGTGTGGTATTTTCTCTAAATGTTGGGGTTTTTTACATGATTCTTTGTTGAGATACACTTTTTTTTTAATGCAATTCTTTGTCGAAATAAATAAATAAAAATTGTTTCTTCATAAAATTTTCTGCACATGGTGTGCGTCTATATTATACAACTATGCTTGTCAGTGTGTATTGTCAGATTTTTTTTTTTTTTTTTTTTTTTTTTTTTTTTTTTTTTCAGATTAAATTAAGGTTCGATAGAATATTTCTTAGGGTTTGGATGAGGTTCAACTCAAATAGAATTTAAACAATTACATTTTAGAAATGACAAAACTAAAAAATGTAATTATTTATCGCCCATTATTAGCTGTTAGTATTTTAAAATATTTATTTGTTAGTGTGTTAGTAACTTTACATTATTTGAATTAAAAATTTTTAATTTCTTGTATTAAATTTAATCTTAAATATGTTTTCTTCTTAGGTATGTTATGCAATTTATTTAAATAATGGATTCAAAGTTATTTGAGGATTTTTGTTCATTAGTAGAAACAAGGCCTTTTTTTTTTTTTTTAAATAAAAAAAGCGTTAATTATCATACATTTTTGTAAAAGAATGTTAGAAAGAAATACTTCAATTTCGAGACAATGAATATGAAATTAAAACATCTATAGAAAAAAAGGGGGGTAAATTTATATTTTATGAAACTCATTATTAAAGCATAGAAGTATAAGTTATTTCTTTTTAAACCAATGTTATCATTAATATTTGGTTAAGAATTATTTGCTTACCCAACTTTTAGTGCTTGTAAATTCTAACATTATAAAAATATATTAAGATTTTCCATTTTAGATGTCCAATTTATAAATGCAGTTTATTAATAACGCTATGTTCTAAGCTGTAAAGCTAATGCTTTTATATTTTGATTATTGATTTCTATAACATAATATTAACTATTACAATACTTTTGTATTTGGTTTGTGATCTGAGAAAAAATTTTTCACGCTTGGATTTAAATCATCAGACTCTTAGGAAGAAAAAAAGAAAAAAAAAATCCTATTTTGAACAGCATCTAATGCAGACTACAATGATGCGCTGTAGTACCTCCGTGGCAACTGCTAAATAACATTTTAACATATAAACATGGAATTTCGAAATTATTAATGAAATAATAGGATGCATGAAACATGTTAAAGCTACAGTCACTAATGGATAATGAGAGCTGGGTGCATGTCAAATTACTGGATGCAGCAAACTTATGCAATGGTCTCTAAAACACATGAAATTTCTCAATGCTGCAGTCAATAACAAATGTATGAGCACTATGCCCATATGAAAACAAACAACAAAAATTAACAGATGCAGCAAACTATGCGTTAACATGCAGATTCCCAATATCTGGAAGAAATGAGTGATACCTGAACTAAAAAAATCCAGTGACAATATTGTGAAACAAATACATTAAAACAATAACGTTTATATTAGAAAAAAAAGGGCCTAAAACTCTCACTCGCTAAAATAAAACTCGTTAAAGCAGTCCAACTACTGCATGTATAGCACTTAGAGCACATGAAAACAAAACAAAAACAAAACACTCAGGCTGCAGCAAAATTGCTGTGCAACAATCCGTAAAATACACAAAATTAATTAAAAATGCAATCACTAATGCATGTTGTACAAGCACTGTGTGTACATGAAGAAAAAAAACAATGAGTGCAACTAATTTGTTTTTAAATCTCTGAAATCTTTATAGCCACAGTCACTAATGCATGTAAGAACAAATTAACTTCATTACTTTCTTTTGAATTATCAAAATACTGCTGTAATTTGTTGATAAATACTAGTTTGTTCACAATTTCCAATAATAAGTGCACTTACTTATTTTAAAAATTGTTTAAAACCTGGATTTACTGGCCATTAAGCTAAGCTAAAAAGGCACAGTTTTAAAATGAAAATTAATAGCGACAAAAATGCATAAGAAAAAGTAATAAATGCATTTTGAATAACATATTCAAGCAATTTTAATCTAAAAATTAACATCCTGGGTTATTAATCACAGAAATTAATAAATGAAATAAAAAAGCACAATTTTTACAACACTTTAAAACTTAGTATTGTTAATTAATTCATATAATTATTGTTAATTAATTCATATAATAAGGACATCTATAAACTTAAAAACAATCTATTTTGAGAATTTTAGAATTCACAAGCACTTGGTTAAACTGTTGGTCAATTATAAATATTGTTTGTTTACCAAAATTTAGCAATAGTTTACACATTCTGCGATAGTTTATGTTGGTTTGAAATCAAATCAACATGCTAACTAATGTATACATCACTTATACTTTTTAAATAATACTTTAATAATGAGTGCCAAAAAATATTTATTTACCTTTCTTTTTCATTATAGATGGTTTAGCTTCACGTTCGTCTCCTGAAATTGAATATTTCATGCCAACATACAGCACGAATCAATTTGTTTTGATTCGTGTACTTGGATTCACCATATTATTTTATCCAAAAAAGGGGGCCTTTCAGTTTCTCCAAATAACACAATACCTATATTACCATAATAACCATTATTTCGCAAATTACACAACATACATGCTAAAAACAACAAGTGCCAAGTACAAAGCTTACCGCCAGCGAATTCGATTACGATTCAAAACAAAACTATCTAAACGGCGTATGAATACATGGAATTCTAAAGCAAATTTATTAAAAATAATTTTTGTTTGTAAACTTTAAAAGAAAATCATAAGTGAAAAGTATATTGAATATGTATAATTAAAAAATATTTTCCTATTTTAAAAAAGGATTCAAAATATTTTTTCCACAAAATGCAAAAATATCCAATGTAAGAAATGTAATATTTTCTTCTTACGAAAAATAAAGGCAAAATAAATAGAAATTTGATTTAGTATATATTTATTGAATGTTTTAAAGCGCATGATAAGATGTTTTTGTAGTTTCAAAAACATTTATTGCTTCGATGCGGGTGTTTTAACTGTGACCATTACTACATTTGCCTTTTTGCAGTGTCTCCGTCTGCTAACCCATAGAATAACATGTAATCCGCGAGCTAATATAGTCCAATTTTCCAAGATCAATATATAACAAACAAGAGTTTTCCTAGAAACAAGGCAAGTCTTATTCCCTCTATCTTAAAGAGATTCATATTATATATAAGTTTTAATAAAATCTCCCAGCCCGTTTTCTAGATCTCATTATCAGGAACAAACACCATCGTTTTCAGTTTAAAAATGGTTATCGAGATCTAAAAATATACGGCACGTAGAAATGTAAAAATTATAGGATAGGATTAGACTGGGAATATAAGACTATATTAAAAAAATTGGACCATTCTGACCAATATTTGCTGAGTTATTAGAAGGCGGCTTTTCCGATTTCCTTTGAAGTTGAGTTAGCTGTATATATGAAGTTCCGCATCTACCCTTATGACGATGGTAGGTTTTGACGATGGTAGGTTTAAAGCTGCGTCACTTGAAGGCTGCCGCCTTCTATGATTATTAAGTATAATTCATCCTTCTGTTTAAGTTTCGTGACGTCACAGTGTAGAAAATCACGAAAAAACATATGTGAGATTTAATTATTTTATTCTTCATATAAATGTACACAAGGTGTCTTTTCGTACTAAATCGAAGATGCTCTACAACTTTTAAAATAACTTTTTTCCTCATCTCTTACCGTTTTCAAAATAGGAATGCTAACTCCACAATTTGCCATCAGATGGCGCTATAGGAAGTTTCATTCTGTAGTGCATGGCAACTTTAAAATTAAAATAATTGTTAAACAGTTTTAAAAACTAAAACACACGATTTTATATCAGGTCGGGCTAAAAAGTTTAAAATGTTACTTTGGTTGCATAGTTACGGTTTTCATGTGTCTAGATTTCTCAAATTGCTTTTGATCCATTTAGCTGGCGTTTTTGATTTTGATCCTTTTAACCGGCGATTTTTTAAATTGTTGAATTGTCATCGGTTTCAGTTTAATGTGCTGTCTTAAAGTGGGTGAAAATAACGCTCAAAGATTCTGTTACATACATGCATACAGGTGAAGCTAATAAAAGCGTGTTAATGACAGCTTTAATCAAAATGCGAATTGAACTAAATTAATGTCATCCAGAAGAACAAGATATTGCAATAAAATATAATGTGGAAATTAATATTTGTAAGTAAGAGAAAAAGGAAAATATTTCTAAAAAGTAACAAAAAAAAAAACTTTTTTATCAATTATATAGTTTCTAACTATGCTTTTATTAATCTACTAGGCGTTTTTCTCCAGTTTTACAATTTTGTATTTATGTAAGTCATATTATTATAATCTTTATAAATCTCACTTTAGGAAATGTAATAAATTTTTAAATATTTTATTCAAGCATAGATTTTTGTATGCTATATTAAACATACAATAATCAAAGATATCAGATTTAAAAAAAAAAAAAAAAAAAAAAAACTAAGTCTATAGAATTAAATTTTATGTTATAATAATATTCAAATCCAACTCTAAAATTATATATAATCATCCAAAAATTTGTTTTATTATTTTGCAATAAAATAATTGAAAGAGCATAAAGTAACAAGGTATTAATCTTTATTAAGAAATTCACATTTTCGGAACAAAATCACCTAGTGTTGTTGAAACTTCCGAAAATTTTTATACAATTTCATTAAGTGATATTGAGTGAGACTAACATTATTAAGTTAAGAGAGACGAGTAATAGGAGTGAAATGAAATTATAACAATTATGCTCTCTGGTATAAAAAGAGGATGGATGGAAATTATTAACGACAATGTTAGACAGGAAGTCAAACGAATTAGACTTATACAAATAGATTGCAGAATTAGCAATTTTTTAAACATAATTATGTGCACGACAAAAATTTATTTGATTATTCAGAAGAAATACACTCATAGCAATTTGCAAATAAAGTTCTTCCTGCTCATAATATTTCATGTTTTCAGTAAAGTTATCAAACTCTTAAAATCGAAAAGAAGAAAATTTTCAATGGATTTACTATTTGAGCATTTTGTCTGTTTTGTCATTAGCTTATTGAATTAAGTTTTTTCTTATAATAATATTGAACTCCAACTCTAAAATCATATATAATCATCCATTGATTTGTTTTATTATTTTGCAATAAAACCATTGAAAGAACATAAATTAACAAGATATTAGTCTTCATTAAGAAATCAATATTTTCAGAACAAATCGCTTAGTGTTGTTGAACCTTCGATAAATTTTAACAAAATTTCATTAAGTGATATTGAATGGGAATAAGATTATTAAGTTAAGAGAGAGAGTTAATGGGAGTGAAAAGAAGTTATAACAATTATACTCCCTGACATAAAAAGAGGATGGATGGAAATTACTGACGACATCGTTCGACAGGAAGTCAAGTAAATTAGACTAATACAAATAGCTTGCAGAATTAACAATTCTCTAAACATAATTATGTGTAGGGCAAAACTTATTCACAAGTAATACACTCTGGCAATTTGCGAATAAAGATATTTTTAGTCATATTATTTATGTCTTAAGTAAAGTTATAAGATTAAAATGATATAACATACCACATATGTCGAATCCTTTAATTCACCTTATTTATATACATAAAACCAAAATAAAATACTCAGATTACACTGTTAAAAATCTTGTTCTAGTTTGAACCAAAAAAGTTTGTTTTTTGGTGCTCTATATCTGCCACCGTAAGATGGCGAAATCTTGAACCAAAATTTGGAGCTCCCATTGAAGCATAGTTCCAATACTTGGAACGAGGTTGAACTAGGAAGCTCTAAATGTTGGTACGAGATTTCACCATCTTATGGTGGCAGCTATTGAGCACCAAAAAACAAACTTTTTTGGTTCAAACTAGAACAAAATTTTTAACAGTGTACTTAAAGGTGTTTTTATTAATAAAACCTAGTACTTTCGAGCATGTCATGCTCATCATCAGGGTTAAAACAACAAAAGAGTAAAAGTCGAAGGCTGAGTTCTTTTATACGAAGTAGACTGATTCAAAGACAATGTAAAAAAAGGGGGTGAGTCGGAATGCTCCAAATTCGATAGAAAGGGGGTTTCAAGTTATTTTGAGTAGATTGCACCATATTTTTGGAATATCGTACGACAAAGTATCGTTACAAGTATTGTTAGCTCGACATAAAATTTCAATTGGTTCCATGATTTTAATCTCCTGGTAATTTGATATTTTCTTTAGTAATTTAGCTTTTTATGATAGATTAAAAAAAAAAACTAAATTACTAAAGAAAATATCAAATTACCAGAAGATTAAAATCATGGAATCAATTAAAATTTTATGTCGAGCTAACAATACTTGTAACGATACTTTGTCGTACGATATTCCAAGAATATGGTACAATCTGCTCAAAATAACTTGAACCCCCCCTTTCTATCGAATTTGGAACATTCCGACTTCCCCCCCTTTTTTTACGTTGTCTTTGGATCAGTCCACTTCGTATAAAAGAACTCAGCCTTCGACTTTTACTCTTTTGTTATTTTAACCCTGATGATGTGCATGACATGCTCGAAAGTACTAGGTTTTATTAATAAAAAACACCTTTAAGTAATCTGAGTATTTTATTTTGGTTTTATGTTCGGTAAAGTTGTCAAACTCTTAAAATCGAAAAGGAGAAAATTTTCTTCTGTTTAAAAATTTTGTATTTATATCAATTACATTATTATAACCTTTTTAAATCTCACATTAGGAAATACAATATTTTTAAAAATATTTCATTCAAGCATAGATTTTTGTTTACTATATTTCAACTAAATTTCAGAACTGATTTATGAATATTGATCATACGATAATCAAGCATATCAATTTTTTTAAAAAAAACTTCAGTTTATTGAATTAAATTTTATCTTATAATACTATTCAACTCCAACCCTAAAATCATGTATATAATTATCCAACGGTTTGTTTTATTATTTTTCAATAAAATAAATGAAAGAGCATAAAGTAACAAGGTATTAATCTTCATTAAGAAATTCACATTTTCGGAACAAAATCACTTAGTGTTGTTGAAACTTCTGAAAATTTTGACCACAATTTCATTAAGGGATATTGAGTGAGAATAAGGTTATTAAGTTAAGAGAGACAAGTAATGGGAGTGAAATGAAGTTCACAGTTATGCTCTGTGACATAAAAAGAGGATGGGTGAAAATTATTAACGACAATGTTTGACAGGATGTTAAATGAATTAGACAAAGTAAAATAACTTGCAGAATTAACAATTTTTTAAACATAATTATGGTACTACTTTATATGGTTATTTACAAGTAAAACACACATAACAATTTGCGAATAAAGTTATTCCTATTTATAATATTTTATGTATTCGGTAAAATTGTCAAACTCTTAAAATCGTAAAAGAGAAAATTTTCGACGGATCTATTACTTGAGCATTTTGAACAATTTGAGATAATAGACAAGACAAATAAAAAACTCAATTGATCTTAAAATTAATTAGTTTTTTAAAGCGAATACTTTTAATCCAGGTATTGGCAACCTATGACAGTGAGTCAGTTCATTATTATAATTTCTCAAACTCTCTGTTACGTGAAGCAATATTATGTGAAACCAGTCCACGGTAACCCCAACTTAAAAAATATATATGTATTCTGTTATGTAAATCTGTAATTCAGTTTTCTTCAAAAAACTTAAGTCTATTGAACTAAATCTTATGTTAGAAAAATATTTAACTCCAACTCTAAAATCATATACAATCATCCAACGATTTGTTTTATTATTTTGCAATAAAATAAATGAAAGAGCATAAAGTAACAAGGTATATTGATCTTTATTAAGAAATTCACATTTTCGGAACAAAATCACCTAGTGTTGTTGAAACTTCCGAAAATTTTGACACAATTTCATTAAGTGATATTGAATGAGACTAAGGTTATTAAGTTAAGAGAGACAAGTAATGGGAGTGAAATGAAGTTCACAGTTATGCTCTGTGACATAAAAAGAGGATGGGTGGAAATTACTAACGACAATGTTTGACAGGATGTTAAATGAATTAGACAAATTCAAAAAACTTGCAGAATTAGCAATTCTTTAAACATAATTATGGATACGACAAAAAATTATTTCATTATTCAGAAGTAATACACTCATGGCAATTTGCAAATAAAATTTTTCCTGCTCATAATATTTCATGTTTTCAGTAAAATTGTCAAATTCTTAAAATCGAAAAGGAGAAAATTTTCAATGGATTTATTATTTGAGCATTTTGTCTATTTTGTCATTAGCCTATTGAATTAAGTTTTATCTTATAATATATTAAATACATTATAAGATAAAAAGACTAATTAATTCCAACATATTAATCCTGATCTAAAACATTTTCGCGAAAATACTTGAGTCAACCAGTTCTTGGTATATCAGACTATCTACATGTACACAATTTAGAATAGGACACTATCCACGAATTACTCGCGAATTGTGAAAATAGCTCTGAGGAATTGCCAATGTTTGATGTGATAGAACTCTTTCAGTAAAAGAAAGCAATGTTAAGTAACAACAGTGTGCGGTGAGAAAAAATAAATGAGGTAGAGAAGGAAAAAGAGGAACAAATTCGTTCAGCTTGTGTGTGTTTCTTGTAACGGAAAGATTATACTTTAAGCGATAAGTTGCTGGATCGTCAGAAATGTCTTGTTCTCTTATTCCCTGTTGTAAGAAATGAAACAAAAATGAAAAGTGCCGATAGTAAAAGGAATACATCCGCTTACTTAAATTTTATTTGGCAGAAATAATGTGAATTTAGCTTCAGCAAATAAAGAATCCAAGCAATATTGTATAAGCGATAAATTTGAATTAGCCTTTTTAAAAATTTATGTACAGATTTCGATAAAGAGCTTGAGCTCAGAAATTGCAATATAATAAATTAAATTAAATTCATGTGTCTGCTAAAAAAGTAATTTTTAAAAAACCTTAAATTGATTACAAGTTAAAGTGATTCTAATATGCATTGCAACCAGATGAGTAGAAGCATATACCTTATGGATTTTTATAAGAAGCTGGATATACCCATTCCTTCTTAAATAAAGCGAAAGAAATATTCAGCGTCTTTATACACCAAATATTTTCTTAGAGAAAAAGTTGTTCTATTAAATTGTCAAAAATGTTCAGATTAAATGAAAAAGATATTTTCTCTAACAGAATACTGGCTTGCAAAAATGCGGAAATCTTTCCCTTTAATAGAAAGAAAAAAACTCATTAATTTCAGTATCTTAATCCTGATCTAAAACATTTTCGTGAAAATACTTGAGGCATACAGTTCTTGATACATCAGACTAGTCTACATATATGCAGTTCAGGATAAAACATTATCCACGAATTACCCGGCAAATGTGAAAATAGCTCTCAGAAATTGCTAAATTGTTCCGATTAACTGAAAAGATATTTTCTCTAACAAAATATTGATGCACAAAAACGCGGAAAGATCATCCTTAATAAAGTGCCCCCCCCCCCCCCAAAAAAAAAAAAAAAAAAAAAAAAACTCATTAATTCCAACTTTTTAATCCTGATCTAAAACATTTTCACAGACTATTATACATCTACACAGTTCATGATAGAACATTATATACGAATTACTCGTGAACTGTGAAAATAGCTCTCAGAAACTGCCTATGTTTAGATGTGATAGTAACTCTTATAATAAAAGAAAGCAGTATAAGTAATAATAGTGAGTAGCGAAAAAGATAAATGAGGTAGAAAAAGGAAGAGGAACAAATTCGATCAGCTGGTGTGCGCTTCTTGTAACGACAAGATTACACTTTAAGCGATAAATGGCTGGGTCGTCAGAAATGTCTTGTTCTCAGCTCCCTGTTATAAGGAATGAAATAAAAGTGAAAAGTGCCGATAGTAAAACGAATATATCGGCCTACTTATATTTTATTTGGTAGAAATAATGAGATTTTAACTTTAGCAAATAAAGAATCTAAGCAATATTATATTAGAGATAAATTTGAATCAGCCCTTTTTTAAATTTAGGTACAGATTTCGATAAACAGCCTTGAGCTCTGCAATTGTAATATAATAAATAAAGTGAAATTCTCGTGTGAGCTAAAAAAGCTATTTTTTTAAAAACATCATAGATCAGGAGGCGGAAACACAAACAATCACCCATCATGTTCTCGGATGAAAATCTAGGATTAGTTAAATTTAGATTCGCATATTAAAACTCAATCGGTCATCTTGGTCACCTAAAAACACCTAAAAACATCGGTCACCTAAAAACCTGATTTTAGCAGTTTAGAAATAGGTTTATCATTAAGTTTTTCTGCTCCCAGTCCTCCATGTTTACAGGCTTTTGGGTGCAGAAAACCACAATGGTAAGCCTACAAGTCAAAAGAAGTACGGAAATCTCATCCTTAATAGTGCGAAATAAATATTTTCCCTTAACAAGAAGTTTTAAAAAAAAAACTCTTTTATTCCAAAATCTTAATCCTGATCAAAAACATTTTCGCAAAAATACTTGAGTCATACAGTTTTTTAAGGGTATAAGACCACTATACACAGTTCAGGATAGGACATTATCTATAAATTACTCGCGAACTGTGAAAATAGCTCTCAGAAACTGCCTATGTTTAGATGAGATAGCAACTCTTTCAGTAAAAGAAAGCAGTGAGAGTAACAATAGTGCGCGGTGAAAAAGATAAATGAGGTAGAAAAAGGAAAAAGAGGAATAAATTTGATCAGCTGGTGTGCGTGTCTTGTAACGACAAGATTACATTTGCGATAAGTGGTTGGGTCTTAAGAAATGTCTTTTTCTCTCTACTCCCTGTTATAAGGAATGAAATAAAAGTGAAAAGTGCCGATAGTAAAAGAATTATATCGGATTACTTAAACTATATTTGGCAGAATTAATGCGAATTTAACTTTAGCAAATAAAGAACTCAAGCAATATTGTATGAGCGATAAATTTGAATCAGCCCTTTTTTAAATTTAGGTGCAGATTTCGATAAAGAGCTTGGGCTTAGCAATTGTAATACAATAAAGTGAAATTCGAGACTGAGCTAAAAAAACTATTTTTTTTTAAATACCTTGAATTGATTACATGTTAAAGTAACTCTAATATGCACTGCAACCAGGTAATGTAGAGACGTATTCCTTATGGATTATTATAAAAACTGGGTACACCCATTTCTTCTTTAATAAAGCAAAATAAATATTCCGCATTTTTATACACTAAGTATTTTGTTAGAGAAAATGTTGCTCTGTTATATTACAAAAATTTTCCGATTAAATGAAAAGATATTTTCTCTAACAAAATGTAGAGGCAAATTAGCCCCATAAAACCACAAGAGCAGACTCATAACTGTATTTTAATAGCTGAGCGAAGCCCAAAAACCCAGCCCAGGAAAATATTTGCAAGCTAAGTGCAATACGCAAAGTGTGAATGCTCTAAGATTTCTGAGAGAGATGACCGGAGGCTGTGATTCGGAGCAGATGGCCTCCCGTGTGCTTATGCTTTATCGGAACGAGTTTCCGTTTAAGAACCTTTTAAAAGGATCGATTGAGATCCATTAGTGATTTTAATCACTAACATGTTTTGTTGTTTTTATATTTCATTTATTCAAGAATTGTATGTTTATATGTATCAGTTATTTAGCCAAGAAACTGATAATTAAATACTGATTTAGCGATAACTTGAAACTTTTATTTATTTACTATTGCCTGATTTTCCTCCGGCCCTTTACTATAAAAATACTGATGGGGAAAAATGCAAACATCTCATCCGTAATAAGTGAAAAAAATCGTTTCCCTTAATAGAAGTTAAGAAAAAAACTCATTAATTCCAACATCTTAATCCTGATATATAACATTTTTGCGAAAATACTTGAGTCTTATAGTTCTTGGTGTACCAGACTAGTCTACATGTACACCGTTCATAGTAGGACATTATCCACGAATTACTCGCGAACTGTGAAAATAGCTCTCAGAAACTGCCTATGTTTAGATGTGATAGTAACTCTTTCAGTAAAAGGAAACAGTGTAAGTAATAATAGTGTGCGGCGAAAAAGATAAATGAGGTAGAAAAAAGGGGAAAAAAAGGAAAAAACTCGATCAGCTGGTGTGCGTGTCTTGTAACGATTACACTTTAAGCGATAAGTGGCTGGGTCTTAAGAAATGTCTTGTTCTCTCTACTCCCTGTTATAAAGAATGAAATAAAAGTGAAAAGTGCCGATAGTAAAAGAATTATATCGGACTACTTAAGCTATATTTAGCAGAAATAATGCGAATTTAACTGTAATTAAAATAAAGAACCCAAGCAATATTGTATAAGCGATAAATTTTATTAGTCTTTTTTTTTTTTTTTTTTTAATTTATGTACATTTTTCTATAAAGAACTTAGGTTTAAAAGTTGTAATGTAATAAATAAAGTTGGATTTTTATATTAGCTAAAGAAACTGATTTTTAAATTTTTTAAATTGATTAGTTGTTAAAACGACTCTAATCTGCATTGCAATCAGGCGTGTAGAAGCATATACTTTATAAATTAAATAATATGAATTTAATTATAAGCAAGTAAAGAACCCAAGCAATACTCTATAAGAGATAAATTTGAATCATTCCTTTTTAAATTTATGTACAGATTTCGATAAGAAATTTGAACTCAGCAATTGTAATATAATAAATAAAATCGAATTCATGTGTGAGCTAAAAAAAATAAAAATAAAAGCTAATTTTTTTTTAAACATTGTAGACTGGGTGGCCAGCAGCCCAGATAATCACCGCATCAAGTTCTCGGGTGAAAATCTGGGATTAGTTAAATCTTGATTCTCACAATAAAATGCAATCGATCAGACAAATCATTTCTTAATGGAAAATACCTAAAACCCGGATTTTGGCGTTTGTTCACAGGCTTACTATTATGTTTTTCGTGTTCCAATACTCCATGTTTTCATACTTTTGGGTTCAGGAAAGCTCAATTGTAAACCCACGAGTCAAATGCTAAAATCGGGTGTTTAGGTGTTTTCCCCCAAGATGAGACTTCGCAGACCGATTGCCTTTTAATATGTGAATCGTGATTTAACTAATCCTAGATTTTCACTCAAGAAGTCAATGGGACGATTGTCAGTGCTTTGCCTCCCGATCTATTAAACTGATTACATTTTAAAGCGATTCTAACATGCATTGCAACCAGGTGAATAGAGAAGTAACCTTATGAATTTCTATAAAAGCTTTAGCCATGGAAGGTTGCCACAGGCGACTATTTTTTTAATTTTATTCACACCACTTATTTTAATAACTAAAATTTTTAGCATATTTCTCTTAGCAAATACTGCCAAAGAATATATCAAATATTTTTGTTTTCTGAAATCAGTGTGATTTAGAATTAATATGTAGATTTAGATTTAGAAATGACCGCCTGTGGCAGCTCTGAGTAGTGTTGAATTTCGACATTTTTCTCAGGGAGAGGTTTTTGTGACTTCGGGTATAAGGGAGGGGATATTATAAAGTTCCAAAGGGGATATTGCACTTCTGGACCGTTAAAAGAATAAAATCTCAAACCTTCTGTAAGGGGGATGGGGGCATTTCAACGCTTCGGGTGAAATGCCCTTCCTGGGCCACCCCCTGTCAACACTGTCCTTGAGCGTATACCATCTGCTTAAAGATTATGTCCTCTGTCTCTTTTATGAATACCACTCTGATTGCAAAAGCTCCATATTTAATTAACTTTTAGACGTAAAATTTTAAGCATATTTTATTATATTCTATCAGCTATGGTTCATATAAAAAGTCTGGTTGCGTTTAATATTTTTTTATTTATTTAATTTGAAATATAATTCTTTTTTAACAAATGAATTTTACCTTATGTGCCTTTCGCGCAGGACTTTTCATAGTTTTATTGTCACAATGAGCCAAGATTTTTTATTATCATTTTATTATCAGATATTGAATACAAATAAAAACTAGACGTTGGTGGCCACCGTAATACTTACCCATAATATATATACATATATAATATATGAAAATAAAGTATTTGTAAACTATTTATAAAATGCATTGCAATTCCAAAACAAAATTTAAACATGTATTTAAGTATTTTTATTATGCATAGTAATGCTCTATTAATGAGTTGCTGATGAATCTATTTTGGCAAATTATAATACACGGCAAACTACTCAAGCAGCACCGAATTGCGAAAAAAACATCCTTATAACTCCAAAAATAATAATCGTATTAACTAACAGTTTACTGTGTCGGTGAAGCGTCTCATTTCCAATTAAAATATATCTTTGAATTGAAATTTGAATGAAATACAGGGTCAAGAAAAATCGAAGAATGTGGAAAACAGGATTACAGATATCTCGGCAACTAACAATCCGATAGACTTCGCTTTTTATGCAAAATTTGTGTTATTTTATTGTTTTTTACATTAACTCCTTAAAATAAAAAAAAAATCGAAAATTTTTATATACCTTTCATCAGAATGAATATTTCGAGAGTCCGAAAAAAATAGTTCCGGATTATCGAGGTTATTGATATTAAATAGGATTCGTTTCATTCTTACATACTAAATTACATACAAAATTTCAAGTCTCTATCTCAATTTGTTCGGGAGATAGAGCGTTTACAGACACACAGACAGACAGACGGCAATTTTTTTTTCTAAAAATATGTTTTTCGAAATCTCCAGTGTCTAAAACGAGTAAATCCGTCAAAAAAACTTTTGATTTTAAAAACGATTGCAAGATTTACCCTATACTACGTATAATGGGTAAGTAAAAAATGTGTGTTTAAATTGACTTACAATGAAAAAGATATAATAATTAGTTTTTCGAAATAAAAATTAATGTATTTTTTATTTTGTTTTTATAAAGATAGTCCTAACTTCCTAATTTCTTTCTTTATTTACATAATAGTAGATAAGTGTGCATCTATAAGACTTCTGTCGAAATTTCATGAATTTCACGAAACTGAAATTCAATTTGAAAGAGGCTTATTTAAATACAAGATGCCATTTGCCCCCTCACACAGATGATATGAAAATTTTTATAATGTACTTTTGCTGTAAAAATATATTCTCAAGATGTTATTAACCAATTTTATCACTCATAAATGAACATAAAATAACCATTATCCTGCGATTACACTGACCAAAACCAATACTTTTCCTAATTACGACGCTAAATAAACCAATAAAATTCATAATCTTTACCGTAACCAAAAGCATTCCCGTAAAATTTCTTGATGTATCAGACTAATCTACATATACACTTTCCAAGATAAGACAATATGGACGAATTACTCACAGCCAGTGTGGATAAAACCCAGAAACAACTATGTTAAATGTAATAGTAACTCTTCTAATAAAAGATAATAGTGCAATAATGATAGTATACAGAGAAAAATACTAATGAAGTAGATAAAGTAAAAGAGCAACAAATTCTATCAGTCGTATTCGATAAGATTACATTCTAAGCTATAAGTGACTTGTCCGTCAGAACTGTCGCATTCTTTACTGTTTGATATAAGAAATGGAGTGAAAGTAAAAATTCGTGATAGTAAAAGGAATATATCGGCCCACTGAAATTTTATTTAGCAGAAATATTATGAGTTTAACTATAGCAAATACGGAAATTTAACAATATCATCTGGATATTCGATTTGAAGAACCGTTTACTTTTCAACCTATTAACATATTTTGTAGAGGAGGATAGATTCAATGTTTTATGCGTTGAAAATAAAGAGGTATTAGTTTGAACTTAAAAAAAAGCTTTTCAAAGGTATATTTAATGTCGAAAAAATACATTTTTTTATAATAATTTTAATTTTAGTGATTGAAAAAATTAATTTTTTAAATTTTAAAAGAGCTAACCCATTAATATCATTCAATTCAAAAGATGAATTTTTTAATCACAAATTACAATGTGTTCACTCAAAAAGTTGATATAAAAATTTTAATAATGTACTTCTGATTGAAAAAGTATTTTTTCCAGATGTTATAGAGCCAATTTTATTACTGATAAATTAACACAAAATAAACATTATTCTGCATGAATATTAAAACATACAAAACAGATAATTTTTTTTATTACGGCGTTAAATAAACTAATAAAATTCATCACCTTTGTCATATCAAAAACACTCTCGTAAAAATCTTGGTGTATCAAAATAGTCTACATAAGCATATCTTGAAATTGGTCATTATAGACAAATTACTCGCAATGAGAATAACACCCTGAAACAGTTATATTGCATGTGATAGTAACTTCTCTTGTAAAAAGAGATAGGTTAAATAACAACAGTGTGCAATGAAAAAGATAAAATGAGATAGAAAGGAAAGAAAAGCAACAAATTCGATCACTTGTGTGCATATCTTCAAGCAACAAGATTACATTCTAAGCTATAAGTGGCTGTGTCACCAGAATTGTCGCGTTCTTTACTGTTTGCTATAAGAAATGGAGTGAAAGTAAAAATTCCTGATAGTAAAATGAATATATCGGTCTACTGAAATTTTATTTAGCAGAAATAATATGAATTTAACTATTGAAAATACGAGAATTCAACAATATCGTCTGGACATTCAATTTGAATGAACCGTTTATTTTTCAACCTATTGACATATTTTGTAGAAGAGGATAGATTCAATGTTTTATGCAATGAAAATAAAGAGGTATTAGTTTAAATCTTTAAAAAAAAGTTTTCAAAGGTATTTAACGACTAAAAAATATTTTTAAAATAATTTAAAAAAAGAAACTGAATAAAATCGGTTTTCTGAAACTTTAAATGTACCTAACCACTTAATATCATTCAATTAAAAAGAGGAATTTTTTAATGACAATTTACAATGTGCTCGCTCACAAAGTTGATGTGAAAGTTTTTATTAAGTACTTCTGATTGAAAATGTATTTTTTCCAGATGTTATGGAGCCAATTTTATTACTGATAAATTAACAAAAAATAAACATTATCCTGCAGGAATATTAAAACATACAAAACAAATTCCTTTTTTCTGATTACGGGTTAAATAAACTAATAAAATTCATAATCTTTATCGTATCAAAAACACTCTCGCAAAAGCCTTGGTGTATCAGAATAGTCTACATAAACATATCTTAAGATAGGCCATTACAGACGAATTACTCATTGGCTATGAGAATAACACCCCGAAACAACTATATTACATGTCAGGGCTTGAAATTCAAATTTTTGAAGGAGGGGAGTCTCCCTACCAACATTTATAAATGGAGGGGAGTTTGGCTGTTTGGGAGGGAGAAAAAATGTTTAAAATCCGCCATTATTTTATGTGCTATTTAAAGAATTACCAGAATACAGACATAAAAAAATATCACTGAAGCAATTTTTATCAACAATTCAGAATAATTATGCGAAATGTGTAAAAAAAAACTTTTATACTATCTAGTTTTTACTGTTGGTAAATTCCCTCCCGGTGCTAATTATTTTTGTCACAGGTCTAATTATTATTTTAATAATAATTAATAAAACTTCTAATTAACTTAATAAATTTATATTTATAATTAATGATTAATAATTATAATTAATAATGTTATTTTTCTGTATTTTAAATGTGCAAGATACAAATTTAATCATAAAATAATACTTATTTGAGTGTAGAAGATAAGAAGTATCACTATTGTTTGCATTTCTTTAAAAAAGGAGCAAGTCAAATTCACCGAAAAAGATTTTCTTAAAAAATGAATACTTTATTGAGTAAAGGGATACTTTTTGTTTAATATATGGCTGCTTTCAGGAATTGCACTTACTCAGAAAAATTTGGAGCTGTCAGAAACTGATTTTAGAGCAAGCAACAAAGAAAAATAAATATTGAAGCAGGAAAATTAGTTTGTTGAACAGAAAAATGAACTTCCCCATTATATTATTTTTGGGGGGAGGAAGGAGGGAGAGGTTCCCTTTGACGAAAGCTGCATTTTTCGCTATCTTTTGATGAAATCTGCCTTTTTTTACGATCTTTTTACGAAATCTGCCGTTTTTTCGGGGTTTTTTGACGAAAATTGCCGTTTTTTCGCGATCTTTTGATGAAATCTGATGTTTTATCGCGATTTTTTTTTTTTTTTTTTTTTTTTTACGAAAATTGCCGTTTTTGCGATATTTTCGGGAAATTTGTTGTTTATAGTGAATCTTTTGTCGAAATTTGTCGCTTTTTGCGATTTTTGGCCGAAATTTGATGTTTTTTTCGTGAATTTTCTGAGGAAATTTGCCGTTTTTTCGCGATTTTTTGGTGAAATCTGTCGTTTTTTCAGGATTTTTTGACGAAATTTGTCGTTTTTTCGTGAATTTTCTGAGAAAAATTGCCGTTTTTTCGCGATCTTTTGATGAAATCTGATATTTCATCGCGATTTTTTTTACGAAAATTGCCGTTTTTCGCGATATTTTCGGGAAATTTGTTGTTTATAATGAATCTTTTGTCGAAATTTGTCGTTTTTTGCGATTTTTGGACGAAATTTGATGTTTTTTCGTGAATTTTCTGAGGAAATTTGCCGTTTTTTCGCGATCTTTTGATGAAATCTGTCCTTTTTTTACGATCTTTTTACGAAATCTGCCGTTTTTTCGGGATTTTTTGACGAAATTTGTCGTTTTCTCGTGAATTTTCTGAAAAAAATTGCCGTTTTTTCGCGATTTTTTGATGAAATCTGATGTTTTATTGCGATTTTTTTTACGAAAATTGCCGTTTTTCGTGATATTTTGGGGAAATTTGTCATTTATAGTGAATCTTTTGTCGAAATTTGTCGTTTTTCGCTATTTTTGGACGAAATTTGACGTTTTTTCGCGACCTTTTTGACGAAAACTGCCGTTTTACAGAATTCTGTGAAGAAATTAGGCATTCTTTCGTGAATCTTTTGACAAAATTTGCCGGAAATTAGTTGTTTTTATATATATAATATTTGCCGTTTTTTAGAAAACTTTTACGAAATCACGCGTCTTGTGAAACGTGTAAGAGCTGTTTCTTTTGTGTGTCATCTCCGATCTTTTCAGTAATTTATGCGCAATAGCGCGTCCGCGGCATCACTGTTTCATGGAATTGAATGTGTTTTTTTTTTGTTGTTGGGGGGTGGGGGGGGGGGAGCGGAGTGGAAATTCCGAACAGAATCACCTACATTTCTCCACGGAAAATACAACGAAACTCGTCAATTGATTGCAGGAAAAAAATTGCAAAAATTGTCAATCAGTCGCGGAAAAAATAGTGATTTTCAATGATTTTTCGCTGTAAAAAAACTCGCAAAATGTGTCGATTACTCGCACGAAAATATCATAAAATTCACAAAACGGTCGTGGAAGTTGATCTTAGTTTCAAAATGCAAAATGTTTCGGGCGGGAGCCTCCCGTCCACGGAATTCTTTTGGGCGGGATTTCAAAATTTTGGGCGCGAATCCCGCCATCCCGCCCTGAAATTCAAGCCCTGCATGTGATAGTAATTTCTCTAGTAAAAGGAAATAGTTTCAATAATAATAGTGTGCAGTGAAAAAAGATAAAATGAGGTATAAAAAGAAAGAAAAGCAATAAATTCTATCACTTGTGTGTAGGGGAAGATGGGGATACTTGAGCCATTTTTTGAATTTTAATTTTTTTTAATTTTTTATATTTTTTTAGAATAAAATAAAATATTGAAAATGAAAATTTGATATTTTTTCTTCAACTAAAAACCACTTTCAATTAATTTTGAACTATTTTTCTATGCATAATAAATGTTTATTCTTTGTTTTACATCGTGGCTCAAGTATCCCCATGGCGGGGATACTTGAGCCAAGCTGAAGGGATACTTGAGCCACTAAGGAAAAATACCTACAAAAGTAATTTTTTTCGCTTTATTTTTGCACAAACATTTTACAGAATGATAAATTATGAAACGTAAAGTCCTTCAAAGCCGATTGAGAAAACAAAGCTATTAATACGATCATTTTTTGTCGTTAAAACTGGTTGTCGGAGGAGAATTTCAACTTGAGTTATAACGAAGGTAGAAACATCCTCAGTTCAGAGCCATATAAACTTGGAATCAGCAATTCTTCGTGCAAATTTCATTTTCAAAATATTAAGCACTTATCCAACAAATATTTTTAGTTTTCTTTCTGGCATATTTTATTAGTAACCAACCATCAATAGAAGGTTTTCTTTTCACATCATCACCATCATTGACAGAATTTTCCTCTAATGATATTGTCAAACTCATGCTTTTAATTTAGTAGCTGTCGGAATTTAAGCCAGATGTATCACTCTACTATTTTAAACACTTTTTTGATTTCACAGGAAAAGATTTTGTCTTCCTTTTTGGCTCCATGCAGGTAAGTTTGAACTGGGATTTTTGTTGCTTTTCTTGTTTTTTGTGCGCTCTTTTTACCAATTTTTCTTCAATTTTCTTAGTTAAAAAAAAAGTTACAGCAACAGAGGTTACGATTTCAATATAAAATTTTAATCTTAATACGTTATATTAAAAAATAAATATTTTAATATGTTGGACTAATTAAAGTGTTAGAGATTATAGCCTGTAAAACCGTTTTAAAAAGTTATTTTAATTTAATGAAAGTTAAATTGAAAACTATGTTTACATTTATCTAGACAGGCTATTTTGTTAGTCAAAATGAAAAATAAAATAGATATTTCCATTTAAAAAATATACATTTTTAAAAATTTTTAGGTCGTTATTTTTTTAAGAAAAAAAAAATAAAATGAAAAATTATTCTCCTTTTTATCCAGAAAAATATCTATTAGTGAATATAAGGATGGAATTTTATTTTTTGTTTGTTTCACCCATGTTTAATTTCTAGTGGGGATGGTTGAGGCATGGCTCAAGTATCCCCCCTCTCATTGGCTCAAGTATCCCCACTATCACTATTTTTGTTTCCCAGAGTTTTACTAAATAAAGCATGCAGCTATTAGAACTATTTTAGACTCAAAATACAATTGAAATTATGCTTATTGAATGTATGTATATAGTTGCAACTTTAAACAAAACTTTGATTACAAAAAAACAAAAAAGCCATGCACCCAAATATTTACTTCAGATAGGGAAAAGACAACTATTAATCACTATATTTTCAAAATGGTACCAAGATGTGTGATTTCTTTTTTACATGTTCAGAACTATAAATATGTTATCATATTGGCAGTTTTAGAAAGAAAAATTGACCAACTGTAGAGATAATAGGGGTGGCTCAAGTATCCCCTATGCTCAAGTATCCCCACTCTCCCCTATATCTTGAAACAACAAGATTACATTCCAAGCTATAAGTGGCTGTGTCGTCAGAACTGTCGCGTTCTTTACTTTTTTCTATAAGAAATGGAGTGAAAGTAAAATTTCCTGATAGCAAAAGGAATACATAGGCCTACTTAAATTTTATTTAGCAGAAATAATCTGAGTTTAAATATAGCAAATAAGGAAACATAGCAATCTCGTCTGCTCAACTGATTTGAATGAAACGATGTTTTTTTCAACCTACTGACAAATTTTGTTAAAAAAGTATGTATTTAAAGTTTTATGCATTGAGAATAACGAGATACTAGTTTGAATTTTAAAACAAATGATTTTAAAGACATTTCAACTCGAAATAAAATGTTTTAATAATAATCTGTAGCATATTGTTCGCATAAAAGTCTTGATTTATTATCATTATTATTGTTTTAAAACAAGTAATTTAAGTGGAATAAACAATACTATTGAAAAACATGAGTGTCTGTACGTTTGCTTGCGTTCTTTAAATTAATTGAATGCTTTTGGTTACAGTGAAATTTTATTATGCTGTTCATGTACATAATATTACTTAATCAGTACTTCTGTATAAATTTTATTACAGTGCCACAGTGACTGACACTGAATTTTCCGTTTAAGTCGCTTCAGTCACTGGTGACTGAATGTGTAAATAAATAAGATAAAACTATATATATTGTTTAAAGCAATTACTAAGAAAATATAATCTTGTAATAAATAAAATTAAATAAAATTTTAATAAATTTTCAGTAATTATTTAAAACAATATTGCTCTTTAAGTTTTATATCGTATTTTAGTGTCAGTCATCGGTGACTCACGGGACGCAAACGGAAAGCTCAATGTCAGCTACCGGTGATTGCCGTAGCACTCAACGTGTTAAGTAAGCTGAAATGTTCCAATGTACCGGGTAATCCAAAAGTCATTACGAACTTTAAAAACGAATAATTTGAAAACGAACCAAGACACAAAGGTACGGCTTGCAGCAAACGGATGGAAATGAAACCGGGTTTTTTTGTGGCAACGAAAAAAAAAATAGTTCTGTTGAAATTTGTTGAGGTATCCTAGCAACATGCAAAAGTGACAGTCTGATGTAGCTTCAGTGCAATGTTCATGATTCGTCTTTTTTTTTTTTTTTTTTTTTTTTTTCGAGGAAGTCATACATACGGCTTTCACACCCTGTGACTTTTGGCTGTGGCAATTCTTGAAGCGAAAAATGTACCGCGACCAACCGGCATCACCAGCAGCACTGAAAGATGCCATCCGCCAAAATGTGTCTGCCATAATATAAGAATTGCTACTAAATGAAGTGAACGGTGTGGTACATCGTCTCACATGTGTACTTTTGATTTATGGCGATCACATTGAACGCTTATTGCAGTACTAATTAAATGTAATTAACCTAACTTGTAAGTTTTCAACTTTTTTTTCATTTGTAAGTTATCTTTTGGTGCAAAAAACACTATAGAGTCATCTGTTGGTCGCTCACAGAACTAGTTATTTTCGTTACCACATAAAATCCGGTTTCTTTTGCATTCGTTTGGTGCAAAACGTATCTCTTATCTTGATTCGTTTTCGAATTATTCATTTTTAAAGTTCGTCCTGACTTTTGGATAACCCGGTAAATCTTCTACAATAGGTTATTGTGAAGAAATTCGCAAAGAACCTTATACTGTGTCCTTCCGACATGACGATTAATTTATTAAGGATAATGTAATAAGCTGCAACGCCGTCTTTAATCTTCCAATAAAATACTAGCTTTAGTTTTAAAGCAATTAAAAAAGTTTTAGATTTCTTATTGACTAGTTGATAAAAACAAAAATCAAACCACTATATAACGATTATTTTAATGAGGATATATACAAAAAATTCTCACGATATTTTAAACTATCTGCCTAATATAGTGTCTATATTAAGTTGTTAGAAAAAAATTTAGAGCTGTTTTTCACAAGTTGATAAGAACAAAAACCTACTTACTATACAAAACGATTACTTTAACCCCTTCGGAATCATCGTCTATTACAGAATTTTTAATCTTTTATATCATGGGTTTTTTAAAGCAGATATTTTTGCCTAATTGAATGCTCGAATTAAATATGAGAAAATTTACAATAAAACTTTACTAGTGAGAATAATCAATATTCAAAGTACTGCATGCGTCACGTATACCAGTCACTCGTCCCTAAGAGGTTTATCAGGATGCATTCAAAAATTTGCTAATGTTTCTTTCAACTATTTGTTCAATACTAACGTTAATTTTAAATAGTTCAACATATTCTTAGAGTTTTTATTCACTAGCAGAAAGAAGCAAAAACCAACCCACTACATAACGATTATTTTAATGAAGATACATACAAAATTCTATTGGATTTTATAAAGTCCCTGTACCATAAATGGCTTGTACTATGTTTTATAAATATTCAGATCTTGGTGCTATAGCTGTTACACTCTTAAGCCAAAATGCATGATTATGTAATTTATTACGATTATATATATTTTATTCTGTAACACGTAAATAATGGGACTTCATTTCAAGTATAGCGTAATAACCTTGATAACCTTGAATCATTACCTATCATGAGATATTACTAAATAAATTACGT
This sequence comes from Maratus speculifer, assembly GCA_964019185.1. Lineage (NCBI taxonomy): Eukaryota > Metazoa > Arthropoda > Arachnida > Araneae > Salticidae > Maratus > Maratus speculifer. The sequence continues at coordinate 143,294,664 of OZ025289.1, read as the reverse complement.
ATGATAGGATTTAATAAAATGAAGAAAATTCTTATTAATATCTTTTTAAGTTCTGCTTTGATTAAAGTTCTTCATAAAATTTGAAATTATTTGTGAAAATTCTGCAACGATTATGTTTATTAAATTTAAAACCATTCAGTTTAGCAGGTTTTACGTTATCATATGCAAGCAGACGGACGAGCCAAACGACGACTATAAGGGCTATGTATTTATATAATTACGAACGTACCTAAAAAAGAGTTATTTGAAATTACATATTTATGAAAAGAGGTAATACCAAATTTAAAATATTACAACTTTGAATGAACGTTATTTGAAATTTTTAGGTATCCATACTACAAATTTGTTAAAGAAATATCACGCTAACATAACATTTATTAGCACGGAGCTAAGAATAATGGGGATGTCAGTTCCCTAGAGAAAATCCTAAATTAAGAAGAAGAAGAAAGAGGTACATTGCCCTTCACATCTAATAGGATTACGCCAAAATAATGAAAGACAGTAAACAGAAGTTATAAGCGATATATATATACTTATATATTGCAGTAAAGAAGAAAGAAAAAGAACAGTAAGCTGAATCATATGAATGACAAGCAGCTTTTGTCAAAATATTGTTTCACAATTTCGATATTCTTTTGATTAAATGTTAAAGTAAAATTAAAATGAAATATGCTATATAAGAGATGTATGACACATTGCATTATTTAAGAAAATAATAATAATGAAATACGATTGTGTTAATTTCTAATTATAATAAGCAACTTTTTCCTCTTATAAAATTTATTTATATAACATTCTCACCAACTAAATAAAATAAATTATTATAAATTTTTTAGCTGGCTTCCAAGAATGTTCGTTGCAGAATGAGTTTGTATTTATTTTTGGTCATTTCTTTTATTAGCGCTAAAAAATAGCGTTCCGTTACATAAGCCAGACGTAAAACGAAGCAAATGTAACCTTTCATGGTTAAATACTGATAGTCTCTACAGCAATTTTTTTAATTTCTAAGCATTGCACATTTTTAATTTTTTCACCGTTGTATAGAGGGAAAAGTATTTTTAAATGCAATTTGTTTGAAAACTGCTTTACAATTTATTTATTTTTGAGATATTATTATTATTATTATTTTGAAGTTTTAACGTGATTTCTGTAACGGTGGCAACCGAGGTATTCCCTTTTTGGAGAAAGTGACGAAAAAATAGATGGAAACTAGTATATTATTACAACTTTTGTTGCCATAGGAAAAGAAAGAAAAGAAGAAAATAAAAAAATACTTGCTATTAAAAAAACTTCTAGTAAAAGGTGAAACTATTTTAAACTACAATTAAAATAATCTATATTAATGTTACAATACTAAATTTAAAATAATAGAATACAACTTTTTAGTTATTTTTATATTACATTAAATTAAATTAATTTTCACTTTATTTGTTAGCTAGCAAAGTTTTTTCTGTCAGTGCTATCATTAAGAACTTTTCCAAGATTGGTTGGGTTGACTTTAAAATGTTTCGTTTCTGGTTGGGATTTGACTCCTGTTGTACATGTTGATTCGATTTATCAGTAAAGTGTACAATATTTTTTTCAAACGAAAAAAACTACATATATTTTTAACATCAATGAGTATATACATCCTGTTTTAACATGAAAGAAAAAAAATGATATTAAGAGACATAATTGTAGACAATTTTTTCAAAATTATATAATAATATGAATTAATTATTTTTAATTTCGGATTCAGTTTGCGTTTGAGTTTAAGTATTTCCGGTCCGGGTTGAAGTGTGTAAAGCTTAGGTCACTCTATAAAATATAGATATTTAACGCTGAATATGTATGTATATCATTAAATAACTGATACAGATTACTTCCAGTTTCATTTAAAAAATCTATAGCAGAAAACCCAAAAAACTTTTTGAAAACATCGAATGTATGTTCAGAGAGAGAACTGAAAATAATAAAATAAAAAGAAGTCTGTAAAACTTTATAAAATTGTAGAACATTTAGAAAATAAAGTACTTTCAAGAAGTGTAGGATTTTAGAACCTGTATTGGACTTATCTAAAACAGAGTACGTGTATTTTCGGTTTTCGACTTTTTCCAAAAGGTTTTGCAACTTTATCAGTGAATAAAAAGTTTCCACGAAATAGTTTCGTTTGAAGAATAGCATCAGAATTATATTTTAAAGTAGGTCTAAAAATCATAGATTTTTTATTTGTATTTGAGACTAACTACACACAATCGCATACGGGGTAATGATACACTCACATAGACACACATGCAGAGGAAATCCGGATATTATGAAACGCCATTTATATTTATACATATAAATCAACATAAAAAATGAAATGCATTTAAAGTTAGTAAAGGACAAATAACACATTTCTAATGCGTTTAAAGTAAAGATAAAGGCTAAATATCACTATTTAGATTTTTCTTAAGTTACAATTTTCATGTAGTGGCTATCAGTTAGGTAATATGTAATGGAGCATTAAGTAATATCAAATTTACATTAAAAAAACTATGATTTAAAGGAAAAATCAAAATTATGTAATGAATAGCTCACTGAAGGAATTTTCGCGGGAAAAGTCCGCAGATTTCATCCATTTACTGTATAAAAAATCCCACGAGGTTCGCCAATCGGGTGGAAAAAAAAAAAAAAAAAAAAAAAAAAAAAAAACACCGCAAAGTTCTACAATCAGTTGAAATAAAATGCAGAAAAGATTACCAGTCGTTTGCGCGAAAAAATTGCAAAAATCGTCATTTACTTGTCGAAAAAATCACGAAATTTGTTAATCGATCGTTGGAAAACGAATGGAGAAATTCTTCAGCTAAAAATACTGTAAAATTCTTCAATCGGTTAAAAAAAAAAAAAAAAAAAAAAAAAAAAAAATCATGAAATTTAACAGTTGACAAGGGGGAGAGTGAAATTCAATCTGTCGCGAAAAAATAACTCAAAATTCTACAGATAAAAAAAGACTAAAGAAATTAATTCAATATATTTTTCTCAACAAAATACACGAACGCCTTTTTGAAGAATACTGTGACATTTTTACAAAATTCCACCCGGCAACCCTTCTTTTTCTCGAATCAACACCAAAGAATTCATGCTACTTGTCATATAAAATAAAAGTCTGACAGTCTATGTCAATAAAAGAATCGTTTTAAAAATGTATAAAAGCATTTAATATTTTATGATGTATCACAAATTCTAAAGAAAAGTTTATGCAGTAAAATATTATGCTATTTAGTAGTTCTTTTTCTAAAAGAACGAATGGGACTGTTGATGTTTACACAATTGTTATAAGACGTTATTGCGCCAAGATAATTAGGTAGTCTCTGATATAAACTCATAATTTACTCTTGAAAAAACATCCAAAAAATAAAAATTCTTTCTCCTATTGTTTACAATAATAACCACGACATCAAAAGCCTCATGTAACATTAGTTTAGAATTTTTAAAATAGTCTTACTTTTAGATGAACAAAAGGAAAATAATTTTGTAAAAATATTTCATGATTATACAGTTATTCCACTCGTTTTCAAAAGAAATAATAATGATATTTCTCAAATAATTAAAAATATTATTTCAAAAATGGAGTCAGAGCTATAAATATGCGATAATGTTAATAAAATGCTTATACATTTGTTTAATCGGAAATAACAAATATTGAGATAATAATATGAAAAATATAGTGATATAAATTTCTTTCCTTACTTTATATAAACAATAATAATTTAGATTCTAAAACTTGAAAAAAAAAATGATTATTTCATAAATTTAATTTTTGAGAGTTTAGACAAATAAAGCAGAGTGCATATATAAGAGAAAATATAGTTCGCATGGTCCTTGTTTCTGCCAAAGAAAATTTAAATACTCAATTAAAATTCTTAAAATATAAGAAACATTAGGTTGAAAAAAATGTATATGTATAAATGGAAAAGTTATCATTTTTTAATTTACTTTTGAAAAAATAATGACTTTAATCATTGAAAATGTATGAAATTCAAACGGGAAATCTATAATGCATTATTTATAACTCATTTTAGCTATTTTAAACTTATCGGTGCATTAAAAACTAGTCGGATATGCCAATACCATAACTTTCTTCCATCGGTTAAATATTAATATTTCGAAGTTCGCTATTAAAGTGGCAAAAATAAATAGCAATCTATGACCATCATGATGGTTATAGTTATAACGATATTAAATTCCGAGCATTAGTTCTTAAGATGTTGCTATTGTTAAAGTAGAGTAATCCCTATAATATGCATCATAATAGCGGCATCTGTTAGATGATTTACCTTATAACATAATCAGCAACAACCTGTGTTAACATCGAATTGAATCTGAAGTTAGATGCGGAAATCCTGAAAAATGCAGCATAGAAGCGGCATCTGTTGCATGATATGCACCGAAGTCTAACCAGCAACTACTTAAGTCAACGTCTAACTGAATCTGACGTTTGATGAAAACTCCTGCATTTGTTCCTGAGCTAGCTCTATTGCGAAAATTATGAAAAGTACAGCATAGCATAGTTTAAATTGGTGCAAATAGTCCTATTGGGCTATTTACACCAAACACGAATCAGCACCAATTTATATCAGGAACTAACTGAGTATAAAATACGTGCATTAGCTCTTTAGATAGAATGCCCACGAAATTTGTGTCTTAGACAGACATTTTATAAATCATGATTTGTGGAATTTTTTACTCCTAAAACGAGTAAACCCGTCGTAAACTAGGAGTCAAAAAATTTCATGAATGCAATATTTTTTCTTGTAGCGATTAGAAGACAGAAATATCTGTCTTAAATCTTTTTTTTTCTCTAGAGCGGAATATAAATATACAATTAAAATTTAAAACAAGAGAATATACAACTTTTGTTGTTACAAATATGTATGTATGTGTATGTGTATAAAGTTAGAACGTAAATATTTCAAATACTGTCGACAAAATTATGAAATCCTGCTTTAATTATACCACTTAACAAAGACACTCCATCGTAGATTTAGCAGTCTTGTGGCACAAGGTTGTAAAGCAACAAAAAAAAAATTCCTTTGTCATATTTCACGCTCAAATTAGACAGAAGCGTCGTACATTTTAAGCACTTTTATTCATGTTTCACATCATAGTAAAGCAGTTTCAATAATGCTGGTTTAAGTTTCATATCGACGTAAGATACAGGCATTATAAATAAAAAGATGTTATTCCCACCACAGAGCTTCATCAGATAAAAACTTTCTACTCCAGATAACAGGGGTTTTGTTTGCACAAGAAAATATATACAGAAATCTGCTCTGAAGCCAACGTAACAAGGTTGTATCCGAACATATGCTAGAATACAGGATTTTATGGCTACATTCGAAGTTGCCAATTAATTTTTTAGAAAAAGTGATTTTATCCAGTACGAAAATTTAACCGTGAGAAAAAGGAAAGTGTTCTATCAATCACTCGGAAGATTAAATGATGCATTCCAGCTCCTAGCGTCGCTTGCATGGGACACTGGGTAATTCAATGATTTTTTTAAAATGCAAAAAATGAAAGAGTAAAAATTATAAATGGAATTTTAGGGAAACAGATGCTTTGATAGATTAATGTTTTTTACAATGAAATAAAATAAAGAAAGCATAGATTAAAGGTTTGGAATATAAATAATTCGTTAAATATTATAAAAATAAAGGGAAAAATTAAAAGAATTAAATATTAAAAGAATTTGAAAATAATTAACTTAGAATTTAATTAATGTAATAATAATATGTATGTAGTAATAATATATATGTATGTAATAATAATATCTTTTATTATTAGATATATTATTACATTAAGAGAACCATAATATGTTTAACATCTGAAAAAGTTTTATTTGTGTTTTTCTTTTTTAAATCATAATTTGTGTTTTTCTTTACTAAATTTCTGGTTAGAAAGAAGAGAAAAAAGCAACTATTAAAAAAAATGTAATTTTAATTTAACTAAAGTCATTAGAGTAGAAAATTAGAACAGAGTTAGAATGAAATCAAACGAATGAAAGATATATCAGACGGAAAAGAAAATTCAACGCTCAGTTAGTTTTATTGCTTATTTAACAGATATGAAAATTTTTATTTCGAAAGAAAAACAATAAAATTCCTTTGTTCTTCACAGTAAAAAAGCGAATGCAGAAAGAAAAGTTTAAACAAACACAGTTTAAAAAAAATCACTGATGTGAGATAAAAATAAATAAATAAATAAATAAATAAATAAAGATAACATTTAAATAAATATATCTGCAGATCCCATGCACCAGATTTTGTTACACTAAATGTAGTAAATAAAAATGCTTCTCTTGTTTGAAACAAATAAAAAAAGAGTATTTCCGAAATACGAACTTAAAATGAGGGACAATTCAATTGTATTTACATATGAAAATGGTATAAAGTCCAAGAAAAAATGTTTAAAAATATATTTCTATGCATTTGGCATTGAAAACAAAAGGGTTTTTTTATGCCATAGAGAATTACTTTATCTCTGAAATGTTTGAAAGGTTGCAAAATGACTGTTTTCGGTTTATATTAAACAGGCTTACTTGGCAAAATATACTGCAATTTTGAAATCATACATTTGAAGCTTCTAAAAATCAATGTTTGTTTCGGAAAATTAATAGATTACAGTTCACATTTTTCTTCATCGGTAATTATTAGTAGTAACTGGCAAATTTGATTAATATGCAAGATTTATCCAATTTCCAAAAGGATGTGGTTGTTATTTATGACATACTGATTTTATCAAATTAATCGTAACAAACACACACATACACACACATATAAACATATAAAGAGAACTAAAGGGAAAACATAATTTTTTTTCACTCTAAAAACGTTCCATTTGCGTTTTATTTTTTCCTTTCTTTTTTTTTTTTTTTACAAAATTTCTGGTTACAAAAAAGAGAAAAAAAATAGCTATAAAAATTGGCATTTTAATATAACTAAAGTCATTAGAGTAGAAAATTAGAACAGAGTTAGAATGAAGTCAAACGAATGAAATATATCAGACAGAAAAGAAAATTTAACGCTCAATTAATTTCATTGCTTTTTTAACAGATATGAAAAATTTTATGCCCCCCCCCCCCCCCCCAAAAAAAAAACAAAAACAAAAAAAACAAAAAAAAAAAAACAATAAAATTCTTTTGTTCTTCACAATAAAAAAAACGAATGCAGAAAGAAAAGCTTAAACAAACACAGTTTGAAAAATCACTGATGTGAGGTAACATATAAATTTTTTAGAGGTAACATTTAAATAAATATAGAACATCCTTGTCTCATTAAATGTAGTGAATAAAAACGCTTTGTTCGTTTGAAATAAATAAATTTAAAAAAGTATTTCTGAAATACGAACATAAAATGAGGGAAAATGCAATTGTATTTAAATGTGAGATTGATATAAAATTCAAGAAAAAATGTTTAAAACAAATATATTTCTATGCCCTTGTCATAGAAGGTAAAGGTTTTTTAAAAATAACTGTCACAGAGAATTACTTTATGTGAAATGTTTAAAAGGCTTACAAAATACCTGGTTTCGGTTTATATATTAAGCAGGCTAACTTGGCAAAATGTAGTGTAATATTCAAATCGTATTTGAAGCTTCTAAAAATAATGTTTCTTTAAGAAAATTAATAGATTACAAATCACATTTTTCTTCAACGGTAATTATATATAGTAACTGGTAAATTTGATTTATATGAAAGATTTATCAAATTAATCAAAAGAGTGATTATTATGAAAATAACCGGTTATTTTTAATAATTACCGAATTTATCAAATTAATCGTAACATATGTATATAAATTAAGAGGACGAAACGGAAAACGTTAATTTATTTAGCATCTTTATTTTATTTTATTTTATTTTTTTTTTTTTTTTTAAATCGTAACTTGTGCTTTTCTTTACTATATTTCTGGTTAAAATGGAGAGAAAAAAGTAGCTATAAAAAATCGTTATTTTAATTTAATTAAAGTCATTAGAGTAGAGAATTAGAACAGAGTTAGAATGAAGTCAAACGAATGAAATATATCATACAGAAAGAAAATTCAACGCTCAATTAGTATCATTGCTTTTTTTAACAGATATGAAAAATTTTATGCCGAAAGAAAAACAATAAAATCCCTTTGTTCTTGATAGTAAAAAAGCGAATGCAGAAAGAAAAGCTTAAGCAAATACAGTTTGGAAAAATCACTGATTCGAGATAATAAAATGTAATTTTTTTAATTTTTTTGGAGATAACATATAAATAAATATAATTGCAGATCCTATGCATCAGATTTTGTTTCACTAAATGTAGTGAATAAAAATGCTCCGCTCGTTTAAGCAAATTAAAAAAAAGGATTCCTGAAATAAACTTAAAATGAGGAAAAATTCATTTGTATTTACTTGTGAAAATAGTATAAAGTCATAGAAAAAATGTCTAAAAGAAATATATTTCTATGCTTTTGGCACTGAAAGTAAAGGTTTTTAAAAAATAAATGCCATATAAAATCACTTTATGTGAAATGTTTAAAAGGTTTACGAAGTGGTTGTTTTCGGTTTTTATAATAGGTAGGCTAGCTTGACAGAATGTAGCGTAATTTTGAATTCATACATTTGAAGTTTCTAAAAATCAATATTTGTTTGAGAAAATGAATAGATTACTGTTCACACTTTTCTTCCTTGCTAATTATTAACAGTAAATTTGCTTAATATGGAAGATTTATCCAATTTCCCAAAAGACTTGGTTATTATTTATGACATACTGATTTTATCAAATTAATCGTAATACACACGCACACACATATATATATAAACATATTAAGAAAACTAAAGCGGGAAAAAAAAAAAAAATTCACTCTAAATACGTTTCATTTGCGTTTTTTTTCTTTAATTATAATTTGTGGGGTTTTTTTAATAAATTAAAAAATGTAGCTAAGAAAAAATCGGTATTTTAATTTAACTAAAGTCATTAGAGTAGAAATTTAGAACAGAGTTAGAATGAAGTCAAACGAATGAAATATAACAGACAAAAAAGAAAATTCAATGCTCAATTAGTTTCATTGCTTTTTAACAGTTATGAAAAACATGATTATGAAAAGCTTAAACAAACACAGTTTGGAAAATAAGTGATGTGAGATTAAAAAAAAAAAAAAAAAAAAAAAAAAAAAAATAGAGATAACATTTAAATAAATATATCTGCAAATCCAAGGCACCACATTATGTTTCAGTAAATGTAGTGAATAAAAATGCTTCGCTGGTTTGAAAAAAAAAAAAAAGTATTTCTGAAATACGAACTTAAAATGAGGAAAAATTCAATTGTCTTTACACGTGAAAATGGTATAAAGTCGAAGAAAAAATGTTTAAAAGAAATATATTTCTGCGCATTTGGCATTGAAGTCAAAGATTTTAAAAAAATAAATGCTATCGAAAAGAATTATATGTGAAATGTTTAAAAGGTTTGCAAAATAGCGGGTTTCGGTTTATATATTAGGCAGGCTAATTTAACAAAATGTAGTGTAATTTTGGAATTGTACATCTGAAGCTTCTAAAAATCAATATTTGTTTATGAAAATTAATAGATTAATAGATTACAGTTCACATTTTTTTCTAAAAATAATATACGTACACACACACGCATATATATATATTTGAAATAAATTTTTAAAGAAATATGAATCTTGCAAGCCCATGGTTGTAATGAGTATTTGCGCGCGTATCCTCCCGGGCTTTTTTTTTTTTTTTTTTTTTTTTTTTTTTTTTTTTTTTTTTTTTTTTTTAAATAACAACCTTTTTACAACCCTGTATAAAGTAGGATTCTGACTCCTGACTGATATAATTCTTATTTTTAAAAACATACATTTCTTACGCACATTGCTTTTTTGGAGTACAAGGGGAAAAAAAAATTATTTTTGTCAAAGCAACAGCAACAGCAGCAAAATAATTGTTCCGAACCAAATTTTGCTCGAAATATTTTGACCCGATACAAACGAACAAAATTATTTTATAAGTCTAACCAAACATTTGGTTGTGGCTATATTAACGAAATATTTTTTTCTGTGTAGAGAAACATACTACAGGGTTACCACAGTATTCCACGGCTGCATTCCACCGAATCAATTCTGAGTAGTCCTGGCAAAATAGCTGTTTACGAGAGCTGTTAGTGTAGACTTAAAGTTTCTATGAGAAAAGTTCCACTTAAAGAGATTACTTTATTATATTATTTTTACTTAAGTAGTTTTATATTAGATGCTTAAGAGCAATCTCGGATTACTGGCTTTTATTTTAATATATGCAGGGATGTAGTCGTAAAAATAACAGAGGATATACGGTCTAAGCAGAGGGTATACGCTCAAGGCAGCGAATAAATTCTAGAATGTGTATACTACAAGCTTTCTTGAGAAACAGAGGGTATACGGTACTCTTTTAAAAAATCCAGAGGGTATACGGCGCACACCCCGTATACCCTCCACTGTATCCCTTAGTATATATTAAATACTTATGCTCTCTTAGGCTTAAAAAGTTATAAATGCGTGATAATTGTGCTTGTGTTGAGAGTTACTTCTGAGTTTAATTGGTATTTGAAGTTAAGGAGAAATTATAGTATTTGAGAAGTGTTGAAAACATAAAACACATGCCTGCACTAATTATTATTATTGAAAACAGGCTTAACTTGGTCATATGTCCTGTGGTATTCTAACGTATTGAAGTGCACTGTAAAAAAAAAAAAAAAAAAAAATCTGCAAAGGTACTAAACCTTTTCTAGGAAACTGGGATTCCAAGAACCTTTCCTGTAACGCTAACAGCAAAAATTCATGTTTCAGAATCGATTACATGAATTTTTCCTGTTATCGTTACATGAAAATTTCTTGGAATCCCAGTTTCCTAGAAAATGTTTAGTATCTTCACAGATTTTTTTTACAGTGTGCTGCTTGAGAAATATAAAAAACTGAATTATGGAAAAAAATAAACTTATTGACTAAAAATTACAGTTCGTCTCATTTGTGTTATGACGTATACATATCAGCAATCGTTTTATAAATCTGCAATTGATTATAAGTGTGCAATTGATTATACATGTTTCTGATATTTTTTTTCATTCTGTACACTGTAAAAAAAAAATTCTGTAAAGGTACTAAACATTTTCTAGGAAACTGGGACTCCAAGAACTTTTCTTGTAACGGTAACAGCAAAAATTCAAGTTTCAGAATCGGTTACATGGATTTTTCCTGTTATCGTTACATGAAAAGTTCTTGGAATCCCAGTTTCCTAGAAAATGCTTAGAACCATTACAGAATTTTTTTTTTACAGTGTACTTCTCAAGATCTTTAAAAATTTTGTTTCTATCTGTAGTGTTAGATATTATACTGACAGATATTAAACTACATTCGAACTATTCATTATCGTATATTTCAAAGGAAAAATGAGATTTATTCGAGAATTTTATCCTTTGAAATAACGTATTAAAATTCTAATTAATAAAATAATACTGCATATGCGTAAAATTATAACAATGAATGTATTGCAGACCATCTCCAAATTTTTTAAATCAAATAAACATACTTTTAGTAAAACATTATTTCTGTAGAAATAAAATAAATTACACACTGTAAAAAAAAATCTGTGAAGGTACTAAACATTTTCTAGGAAACTGGGATTCCAAGAACTTTTCATGTAACGATAACAGGAAAAATTCATGTGATCGATTCTGAAACTTGAATTTTTGTTGTTACCGTTACAGGAAAAGTTCTTGGAATCCCAGTTTCCTAGAAAAGGTTTAGTACCTTTGCAGATTTTTTTTTTCAGTGCACAATACAAAGAAACAAATCATATTGTGAAATAAGTTTTATGGTACCACATGTGCTCCTTTTGCATGAGAAAACATAGAAGATTAGCGATTATGTGAATGAGATATCATTTGTACTAAGTCTAGTGAATGAATTAAATATAATTGTCATAAATAATACAGAGTTAAACATCTAAATTAAAAATTTAATATTTATAGTATTTTAAAGTATAAACTATATGTAAGAAACTGATAATGTTGCTGATATAAAATATAATCAAATTTGTAATTGTTTTGTAATTCAATTAGGTCGTTTTAAAATTTAACAAAGAGCATGTATCAGACCTTCTGAATGAATTAAAAAATATAACAGCAATATTCGAGATTATGTACAACTATATAAGAATTTATTGTGACAGAAAAAACGAATTTTATTCTTTAATCGTTTCCTTTGGCATTATGGACTAGAGTTCTAATTAAAAAAATAATGGTCCACACAAATTCAAATTATAACAATGAATGTATGTTTTTTCGATTATCTTCCACGTTTCTAAAGTCAAATAAACACGCTTTGAGTAAAAAAAAGATTTCCTTAGAAATAAAATCAATTATGTAAAACATAAATAAGTCACATAATTAGATAATTATCATTAAACAAATTTTATAGCTCCCCATGTGTTATTTTCGCATAGCAAAACCCAGGAGGAGACCCAGTTATGAAAATAATATGTTGGCTAGTGAATGAATTAAATATAATTGCCATAAAAAAAAACACAAAAGCTGAATTAAAAATTTTATATTTATAGTGTTATAAAGAATAAAATGCATTTAAAACAGATAATGTATCTGATTAAAAAAAGATCATTTAATTTTTGTCATTGTTTAGTACTTTAAGAGATTAAATTCTAACAATGAGTATTATGATAGATAAACCGCCCTTCTGCAAGAAACAACAAATATAATAACAACGTTTGATATCATAAACAACTAAATAAGAATTTATTATCTCGGTATTTAAGAAAAAAGTATTTAAAACTAACTCAGAAACATAGAGTATGAATAATTAAATTTGAAAAATGCAGTTGAAAAATCGTTTAATTTTTTTTTTTTCAATTTCGTATTTGTACAAATCCTTTAAAAATTTCTATTATATTGAAAACGCTGTAATATATTACTCCAACAGATATTAAATCAGATTCGAAGAAATTACTTCGAGTAATATGAGATTTATTCATTACTTCTTTCCTTTGCAATTATGGATTTAAAAGTTATCAGAAAATTTAGAGCAATTGTAAGTTTTATCTTACAATTACAGTGCAACGGAAAATTATTTTTGCTAAAAAGGCAGCTAGAATAAAAGATTTAATATGCTATTCATTTTCTTATTCAATGTATGCACAATTTCAAAAGAATTTGAGAGGAGAAAAAAAAAAAAAGAGAGAGAGAAAAAGAAATGAAATAATGTGTTCTTTATTCTAGGAAATTAATAGATCAAGATTATAAGGAATGTAATCTTTGTTACTTGAAATTATTCCGAAAATATATAAAAAAAAAAGTGTGGTTAATTGAATGTAATTAACCTTGGTTAATTAATGAATTTTTCCAAGTTCTCTTCTTAGCAGATAAAAAAGGAAAGTTTTAGATTTCTCATTTAGAAGTTAATGATTTCGTTTTACAATATTCATTGTGGAAATCCTCTTGTTAATCAAATGAAAAGGAGAAAATAAATAATTAAAAAATACTATTTAATCAGCATTCAAAGTGTGAAAAGACGTTTTTCTTATTATAAAAATTCTTCAGTCATTGTTTTCTAATTGAAATTATTATTATTGTTCTAATCATTATAATTATCATATGGGAACAGTAGGTGGAATAACCATAGAATAAGACTAAAAACAGTAATAAAAATTATATTATTATTATTATTATTGCTGTACCATTTATTCTAATTTTTACCTGGAATCAGCAAGCTGGGTGAGCTTATGATAACAGAAATATCAAAAAAATTAGGGGGGGGGGATGAAATTTCAGGTTTTTTTAAAAAACATGTCAGAGAATCAAGAGATGAAAAAATTGAATAAATAAAAATACAAAAGACATTAAGTTAAAAAAAGGACTAAACTTTTTACCGACTATAAAATACGTAGCAAAAGATATAATAATGGAAAACATACAAAATTACTACAAATAATGCTTGAAAATGTACAACTTTCTTATTTATTCATGAAAATCAAGATTTCTGTAAATTTACAGCAAATTTCTTTGACACCATATTGCCGTCATATTTTAAAAAACTTTCTGTAATATTACCTATATTACAATATTACATGTAATATTGTAATATAAAATACTGAAGAAACATACATCTTATCTAAGGATTCGAAATAAATAAAAACGTAGTCAAAGCTTCATTTAAAAACATGGTAACAGACACGCTGCAATGGAAACCTTTTCCATATTTATAGATGTACAAAACAATTGTCAGGAGAACATTTGATAAAAAGTGTTATACTTAATTTTCATTTAGTTTAGCATAAAATTTGTTCGATGTCTCGTTCATGCGTACTGACTCAGTTTTCGCATGCACTAATAAAAAATTGGTTCAAGTTATCACGGAAACATAGCATTAAAGAATGGTGATAAAATGGTGAATATTTGTTTTAACATTTATTATTCCGGTTAAATCATTAAATTGTGTAAGATAAGTCATGAAGTGATAACAAGTCAAACCATATGCCACAGTAAAATGTAAAAACACGAATTGGCGAAATGTTGAACATAACGTGGCTATATATAATCTTTGTAAAGTAAAGGATATTCAGAACGGTATTACACTTATGTTGTAAATAAATGCTAACACATTATGGACATTTAAGCTTAGTGTTCTTTCTAATCACTGGACAAGCAAACGGACACCACTTGTCTAAGCAGCGAATAGAGAGTGTAGACAGTAGGGTGGAGCGAAAAAAATTTTTTTTGAAAATCAAAAACGGGTAGGTGCCAAAAGTTGCCTTTATACTAGTACATCAACTGTGTGAAATTTTACCGCTGAAAAAAAATGGCTTGAGTCTGCGCTTTTGCTCCAAAAATCGAAATTTTGAGTAAAATTTGTCATTTTTTGACATTTTTTCAAAAAAATTAAAAAATTCCTACATAGCTGGTTAGTATTTAAAAATGTTGCTTAGATCTTTATATTTATCTTCTTAACATATTTAAACTATAAAACAATATCTGTAGTCTGTATAATTGGAGCAAATCTGACAATTTTTTGTGAAAAATCAGCGTTAACCTCTCTATTGAAGCATACAACGAAATGTTGTTTTGAATGCATTTCTTACCTAGTTGCTTTCAAAACCACTGTGTATATAACTCATAGAGGTAGTTGCATTATCCCACCCGTCTCAACCATCCAATCATCTAGGCCCAGTGTTTTATTTATGCATTGAATTATTATTTTTTTCCCGAAGACAAGTTTTTTGTATATCAAAGTAATTTATCTCTTCTTTATATTCACTGGCTTTGGATGATTTGGATCATGCTGGTGTGACCTGTTGCACGTATATTTTTATACCATGTATAACAGAAGAGAAGCTGAGCAATCTATTGGGTATGTTCTTAATTGAACCTATTCAGCAGTCTATTATCTTCATTAAAATTTCATGCAATTAGTACATTATGCTTGAAAGTTTTGTTATCACAGCATTCTTTTAATCAATTACATTTTATATGCAACGATTCGCCTAAAACTTGATTGTATGAATTTAATTTCTAGTATGTCATCATTTATTGAACCTATTACATTGAATATATGCTGAGAAGCTAGTTGTTTAATATTATAACGATTGTCACAGAGGATTGCAAACAAAATTTTCAAAAACTACTTGTTGTAAAACAACAATATTTCTAAAGAAGTTTTAGTATGCTTTATGTCGTTTCCTGTGCTGTTCCGTAGTCTAGTAATTTCTAATAAGATTTTAGATCTATTATTTAGGTGTGTTGTACATTTGGTATAAAACATCCCGCGGTATAAACTTGGATTATACATTTTGTGAGTGAACATATAAACGCTGATTGACAATCTGTGCTTATATAAAGCGGAAAATTTTATTAACTTTATGAGCTGTCTTTTGTTTGAGATGTTTTCTAAATTCCTATTCCCCATTCTTTCAGAGAAATAGCTTTCCTTATGAATTAGCTTTGCAATCTCTGACAGAAATTTCTAGTCTGTTTTGAGTATCTTTTTCTCAATTTGAGAAAATAATTTTTCAAAATTATTCTCTATTTTATAAAAAAAAAAAAATGCAATAGGAAGTGAATAGTACGCAGACAAAGATTTTCCTTTTTGATCCGGTGAATCCATGTAGCTTAGAACGTTTTATATCGACTTCTCAAATAATTGACGCAGAGGAAATTCACTGGAGTTGAAGTAGCGAATGATTCAATATTATACACAATTCTAAGCTTACCCCATGCAAAATGGTTCACAGTGACAAATAAAATTCTCCTAATTTTAAATGAGCACTTATAGTCGATTAGAATCTGTACATTCCCTCATAAAGTACTATGCATTATACGTTTATGCCCAGGACATTTCACCATCAAATGTTGTCCGCTCATAAAAAGGGGATCTAAAAGTTAATAGCAAATTACCTAGATACGAAAACACTTAGAAAACGGCATAAAACTAATGCAAAAAAAAGTTATTTACAACAGCGTTTGCTTTACACATGGAGAACAAATTTTCATTGCAATTCTCTCTGACGATCACCATCACATGAAACAGCTCGCTTCTCAACATATAAAAAGTGCAAAAGTAGAATAAATGATGGCATACTTATAGTTGAAATATCTGAAATCATCTTTGAAGCAAATGATTACGTAAAAAAATACAATTCACTGAAAAAATATTGTGGTGACAGAACTTCCAATCACTATTCATCAACTGAATGTAAGTTTGATAAATATAATAGATGGCCGAATAGATCCCTTTAATAATATTCCCGTGCATTACTCTGCTTGTCATTTTTTGTATAAACTGTAAAAATATACATGAAGATAGTTACAGTAGCATGTGGATGCAAAGAACAGATAAACAAGGTGGAAGCATCGAAAACATGCCAAATTTTTATAAAGAAAATCACAAATCAATGTATATATAAAACACTGTACTAAGATGATCGAATAGTTGGGCCGGGTGGTATAGGAAATATAGCCACCTCCACAACGCATGTCCAAGGTAGTTTTGAAAACAAGAGCTGTATTAAAAACAATAGTTCGTTGTATGACCCAATGGAGTGGTAATGCTGTTTTCTTATTAAAAGTTGTCTGTTTTGCTTCAGCTATAGGGAATAAACATATTGTTTTATAGTTTAAATATGTTAAGCAGATAAATATAAAGGTCTAAGCAACACTTTTAAATACTAACCAGCTCTGTAGGAATTTTTTAATTTTTTTGAAAAAATGTCAAAAAATGACAAATTTTACCCAAAATTTCGATTTTTGGAGCAAAAGCGCAGACTCAAGCCATTTTTTTTCAGCGGTAAAATTTCACACAGTTGATGTACTAGTATAAAGGCAACTTTTGGCACCTACCCGTTTTTGATTTTCAAAAAAAAATTTTTTTTCGCTCCACCCTAGTAGACAGCTATTTGTTTTTCGATGCTATCACATACTGTCATTTTATGTAACAGCCTAACAGCCTTAAAGAACAAATAGTTCTATGTAACAGTCCTGCATGGGCAAATCCGGACTAGAAAATTCTTCTAAAGGTCAAACATAAACCCGAAAAAAGAAATTTACGACCCGAAATTCGTCACGTTTAAAATAAAAATTCAAACCTGAAACTGAAGAGAATAAAAATTAATTATTTAAATAAATTATTTAAAATTATTTAAAAGTTGTCAACAACTATATCATTAATATCACCTAGTTTTCTATAAAAAGGAATACTATATTTTCAGTAATATTCAAATATAAAGTTTTCTAATTGTTTATAATCAGATTTTTTTTTGGAAAAATTGCGTCAAACGGTCCTGAATGATAGAGTCAAAACCAAACAAGACTAGCAACTAAATATCTAGCATCCAATCGATCTCGGTTCAGATTCTAATTAGTTATGTTAGTAATTCGTTGAGTTATTCGACCCGAGGCAGAACACTAAGAGCAGAATGAAATGGCGGGACACTTATCAAGGACAGTTAAATATATTTTGTTGATTTTAGATTTTTTTTTTAACCCAACATCAAGCAGTTCAACGTTGAACGGAATCTTTTACAGAATAGATAAAGATAATTTTACAGCAGAATTAGTACATACGATCTTTTGTTTAAAACCTGAAAACTCCTTTGAGCTATTTCTTTACAATGTGCTGGATATATTCTCTTAAATATTTACATTAGAATTCATTTGAAATATGTTAAACTAACTTTATTATGAAGGATTAGCAAATGTGTTTGAACTTCTATTAAAAGCAACTCCTTTCCTGGATACGCATCACATTCATCTCAGGAGATTATAATGACTGATCTACTATATTAATTCACTGGGGGTTAAGCCGAGTTAGAATATTTCACAAGGCATTTCTTTGATGAGAATTTCTTAAGCACTCAGATTTGTTAAATGATAAAGTTTCTGAGACACAACGATATTAAATAACGTGTAAGGTAGGATATAAAACAGTAGGACAAATTGTTAGTTTTCAGGCACAATTTTAAAATTTATTAATTTATGAAGAGAAAATTTCTTTTACAATTGAGGTAAAGATGCTATTTCAATAGCCAAAATTGCAATGAAATTGCATACAATCTTTAAAATATACAAATAATTACTTAAAAGGCATTACAAATACATAAAAATATTTTTTATTTAATATATCCTAATATATTAAATAAATATATTATATATATTTATTTAATATATCTTTCGGAAGCACACGCATCCATATTCAAAGAGGAAAAAAAGATAATCGTCCAGAATACAAAGCATAAATAAACAAAGCAAAAAGAGCGCGCATGCGCAAAAAAAGTTATATTCCGGTCATTTTTTTTTTCCTCTTCGAAAATGGAGAAAACGGTGTTTATCCCCTTATTACAGGGGTGCAAAAATCTAGGCGCCAGCGCGGATAGTCTCTTACAAGTAAAATTTAAAAGTTTTTTTCGCTGAAAGTTTAATAGCATACTAACAAGAATTTTACACAAAATATTAAACAAAAATATTAAAATAAATAAATAAATAACTAAAAGAAACAGAAATAGATTTGATAGTCAGAAACTGCCTGCTGGTGCATTGATTTGCCACCCCCCCCCTCCCCGCCGCCTTATTATGATAAAATATATCTTCAATCAACAATAGTATCCAATTCAAACCAATCTAAAATTAAACTTATTTAAATATTCAAACAATCAATTAAAATTTTAAAACCGATTCACTACAAAGTGGTCATTTAATGCAATACAAAAATACACTTTTAAAATAAATATAATCGAAATTTAATTTACAGTGAAACTAATTGATAAGATCTACAAAATGTAACGGAAACTGATATTCGAAACGCAATTATATCCCATTCCATTTACTAGGATTACTTTCTGAATCATTTTCTGGACATACCTACCACAAAGTAACAAAATCCCTCCAGCCTTCCAAACAGTGTTTCTGAAATTCACTGCGTGAAAATAATATTTTCAAACCCGGTAATAAATTACAAATGCTGCGAGTTAAACAGAATAACTGATGTATTTTGAAACCTCTGGTTGCTATTCATTTAAGCATGCTTCGATAAATATAAAGACTAAATGTCCACGTGAAATTAGATTTAAAATTTTGTTATTATAAATTATTAATTATCACAATATGAAAGAATTATAGTAAATTTCAAAATGTTTATAATATGTTTAAGGCACACAGATTAGCAAACTGAATATCTGTAATTTAAAGAAAAAAGTACAATGTCTATAAAATTGGAAATTGTATTTAATTCTATCCGTGCAATCTAATTACTTGCGTGCTAAAAATTTAGCAAAAATTGAGTAATGAACTGCAGGAAATATTTCCATAACAAAAACTGAAATCCTGATAATTTTTTAATGCAATGCGTGAAAAAATTTAACTTTATCCACCAACCAATAATTTAGACTTCACTGAAAATAAGATCATATAGACAGAAAGATTATTTTTCGGACGTTGTATTAATTTCACTTATCAAAATGATACATCAAACTTATTTAACAGAGAAAAGATATCCAGAAAAATGTAAAACTGTTCCCTATCAAAATGCTATCAAATCAAGATTAGCATTCAATCCAAACCAATTTAAAATTAAACGTATTAAAACAATCAAACGTTCAACTAAAATTTTGAAACCTATACACTACAAAATGGTCGTTAAATACTTTTAAAATAAATATAACCGAAATTTAATTTACAGTGAAACTAATTGACGAGAGATCTACAAAATGTAATGAAAATTGATATTCAAAACAATTGATATTCAATTATATACCATTTATTTACTAGGATTACCGTTATAAATAATTTTCTGAGCATGCGTTCCATAAAGTATTTGAAATCCCTTTAAGCTTCCAAGCAGAGTTTCCGAATTTCACAGCGTAAAAATAATATTTTCAAACACGGTAATAAATTACAAATGCTGTGGGTTAAGTAGAATAACTGATGTATTTCGAAACCACTGGTTGCTATTCCTTTAAGCATGCATCGATAAATAACTCTGAAATATAAATACTAAATGGCCAAGGGAAATTAGATGGAAAATTCTTTTATTACACGTCATTAATTTCTACTATTTGAAAGTTTTTAAATAAATTAGAAACTGCTTATAATATGTTTAAAGCACGCAGTTAGTATACTGAAATCTCTATAATTTAGAGAGAAAAGCATAATGTATAATAAAATGTAAAATTGCACTAAATTCTACCCGTGCAATCTAATTACTCGCGGGTTCAAATTATAGAATAAAAATTGAGTAATTAAGTGCAGGAAATATTTTCAAGTCAAAACTGAAATACTGATAGTTTTGAACATCAATGTATGAACAAATTGAAATTAATACCAATCACTTTGTCTTCCCTAAAAATAGGACCATGTAGACAGCCAACTTATTTTGCGGAAGTTGTATCAATTTTTAATTGTCAAAATGAGTAATAAAACTTATTTAACTGAGAAAAGGTATCCAAAAATATCAAACTGTTTGCTATCAAATCAATACTAGCATCCAGTTTAAACCAATCGAAAATTAAACTTATTTAAATAATCAAACAATCAATTAAAATTTTAAAACCTATTCACTACAAAGTGGACATTTAATGCAATATAAAAATACACTTCTAAAATAAATATAATTTCCAGTAAAATTAATTGATGAGATCTACAAAATGTAAAGGAAACTGACATCCAAAACGCAATTATATCCCATTCCATTTACTAGGATTACATTCTGAATAATTTTCTGAGCATATCTGCCACAAAGTATTTTAAATCCCTTCAGCCTTCCAAACAGTGTTTACGAAATTCACTGCGTGAAAATAATATTTTCAAACCCGGTAGTAAATTACAAATGTTGCGGGTTAAGCCGAATAACTGATGTATTTTGAAACCAATGGTTGCTGCTATTAGTTTAAGCATGCACCGATTAATATTTAAACTGAAACGATATTGAATCTTAATTAAGATTTCTATTTTTTTTTATCAATAAATTGCTGTTGAGTTATAAGCTTTTATGATAATGTTACAAGGCGATTTTCACCCCAGTTTGGATTGTTTTCTTTTCTTTCCCGCGGAAAGCCAGTTCAAAACGCCCAATTTGACACTACTTTCTAAAAAATGTATTGTTTTTGCAAAAAAAAAAAAAAAAAAAAAAAAAAAAAAAAAAAAAAAGAGGAGCTGAGTGCGATTCGACACTTTCTGAACATCAATACCTGTTAGTTTCATTCATTTACGAACAAAAATAAATTAAAACTTATGTCATAAAGTTTCAATTTTTGATTTAAGAACAGCCTTAATCCAGACTAGCATCATATCCAAACCTATTTAAAATTAAAATTAATTAAATAATGAAACAATCAACTAAAATTTTTAAACCGATCACTATAAAGTGGTCATTTAATGAAATACAAATGTATTCTTTTAAAATGATTATAACCGAAATTTAATTTACAGTGAAACTAATTGAAGAGATCTACAAAATGCAACGAAAATTGACATTCAAAACGCAATTATATCTCATCCGATTTACTAGGATTACGTTCTGAATCATTTCCTGAGTATTACCTACCACAAAATACTCAAAATCCCTTCAACGTTCCAAACTGATTTTATGAATTTCACAGCGCGAAAAAAATATTTCCAAACCATAATTATAAATGCTGCGGTTTAAGCAGAATAACTAATGTATTTTGAAACCACTAGTTGCTATTAGTTTAAGCATGCTTCGATAGATAATTCTGAAATAAATACTAAATGGCCACGGGAAATTAAATGGAAAATTCTGATATTGTACATCGTTAAATTCCATAATTTGAAAGTATTAAATAAATTAGAGAATGTTTATAATATGTTTAAAGCACGCAGTTAGTAAATTGAATCTCCCTAATTTGAAGAGAAAAGTATATTGTATAATAAAATGGAATATCGTATTAAATTCTACCTGTACAATCTAATTATTTGCGTGTTAGAAATATAGAATAAAAAATTGAGTAATTAACTGCAGTTAATATTTCCATACCAAAAACTGAAATTATGATAATTTTCTAGATCAAAAAATGGACAAATTGAAAGAACAGACAATAATTTAGCCTTCACTGAAAATAGGATTAGTTAGACAGGCTGAATATTTTGTGCACATTGTATCAATTTTTAATTGCCAAAATGGGTTACCAAACTTATTTAACTGTGAAAAGGTATCCATAAATATATGAAATTGTTCGCTATCAAAATGCTATCAAATCATGATAAGCATCCAATCCAAACAAACTTAAACTTACTTAACTAATCAAACATTCAACTAAAATTTTGAAACAGATTCACTACAAAGCGATCATTTAATGCAATAATAAAATACACTTTTAAAATGAATATAACCGGTAGTTTAATTTACAGCAGTGATGTCGAGATCTACAAAATGTAACGGAAATAGATATTCAAAACGCAATTATAAATCATTCATCATTCTATTTATTAGGATTACGTTTTGAATCATTCTCTGAATAACATACCTACCACAATTCAAAATCCTTTCAACCTTTAAAACAGTTTCCGAATTTCACAGCGTGAAAATAATATTTTAAAATCCGGTAATAAATTACAAATGCTGCGGGTTAAGCATAATAACTGATGTATTTTGAAACCACAGTTTGCTATTTGTTTAAGCATGAATTGATAAATAATTCTGAAATACAAATACTAAATAGCCACGTGAAATTAGACAGAAAATTCTGTTATTGTACGCCATTAATTTCCACAATTTGAAAGTATTAAGTAAATTAGAAAATGTTCATAATATGTTTAAAGCACGCAGTTAGTATACTGAATCTCTATAATTAGAATAGAAAAGTATAATGTACATGAAATGGAAAATTGTATTAAATTCTATCCGTGCAATCCAACTACTTCCGTGTTAGAGATGGAATAAAACTTGAGTAATTTGCTGCGGAAAATATTTCTATTTCAAAAACTTAAATCCTGATAATTTTCTACAGCAAAACGTCTGAGAAATTTAATAACCTACCATTTTGTCTTCACTGAAAATAAGACCACATATACAGCCAGCTTTTTTTACGGACGTTGTATCAATTTTTAATTATCAAAATGGGATATCAAACTTATTCACTACAAAGTGGACATTTCATGCAATATAAAAATATACTTCTAAAATAAATATATCCGGAATTTAATTTACAGTAAAACTAATTGATGAGATCTACAAAATGTAACGGAAACTGACATCCAATACGCAATTATATCGCATTTCATTTTCTGAACACATACTACCACAAAGTATCAAAATCCCTTACGGGTGTATTCGAAAAAACGCTTTTCCACCTTCAACAGCTCGAAATTTTCCAATACAATTTCAGGCACATTTTTAAAAATAGAAACATGAAACGTGCTGAGGGGATTCTTGAAGGGACGTATGAGGTGTCGTGTGACGTCTTTTTACGCTCAATTCATTAGAATTTGTGTATAAATAATTTCCTTATTAGCATGACCCTTTTTTTTGTTCCCAAATCTCTCGCTTGGGAAAAATCGATTCGAAATGGCGTTTTTGATTGCTTTTTTTTTTCAATATTTTTTTGCATTTATCAAAGAATCGACAATCACGGCACCTTGTGTACTTTCCAAATAAGAGATTTTGAAAGTTTGGTGTATTTGAGAGCAATAATGAATTCAAAAATAAATCGGAAAATAAGCAGTTTGAATTGAAATACACTCTTAAGCCTTCCAAACAGTGTTTCCGAAATTCACCGCGTGAAAATAATATTTTCAAAACCGGTAATAAATTACAAATGCTGCAGGTTAAGCAGAATAACTGATGTATTTTGAAACCAATGGTTGCTGCTACTCGTTTAAGCACGCACCGATTAATATTTACAAAAAAAATGATTTTATCTTGCATTTTGTAACCCAGGAAAAGGGGGTTTATCCCCTTATAACGATAAAATCTATTTTTAAGGCTGTTCTCAACTGCTCTGCTCAACAAGCCGTAAAAATTTTGACACATTTACAAATTGATTTTTTAACGGAAAGATATAAAATTTAAAGCCTGACCACTGAAACGATTTGGAATCTTAATTCAGATTTCTTTTTTTTTTTTTTTAATCAATAAATTGCCTATTGAGTTATAAGCTTTTTTGACCATGTGACAATGCGATTTTCACCCCAGTTTGGACTGTTTTCGTTTCTTTCCCGCGGAAAACTAGTTTAAAACGCCCAATTTGACCCTATTTTCTGAAATATCTATTGTTTTTGCAAAAAAAAAAAAAAAAAAAAAAAAAAGAGGAGCTGAGTGCGATTCGACACTTTCTGAACATCAAATACCTGCTAGTTATATTCATTTACTAACAAAAATAAATTAAAACTTATGTCATAAAGTTGCACTTTTTGATTTGAGAACAACCTTAATCCAGAATAGCATCATATCCAAAACTATTTAAAATTAAACTTAATTAAATAATGAAACAATCAACTACAATTTTTAAACCGATTCACTTCAAAGTGGTCATTTAATAAAATACAAAAGTATTCTTTTAAAATGATTATAACCGAAATTTAATTTACAGTGAAACTAATTGAATAGATCTACAAAATGCAACGAAAATTGATATTCAAAACGCAATTATATCCCATTCCAGTTACTAGGATTACGTTCTGAATCATTTCCTGAATATATACCTACCACAAAATATTCAAAATCCCTTCATCGTCCCAAACTGATTTTATGAATTTCACAGCTCGAAAGTAATATTTCCAAACCTTATAATAAATTATAAATACTGCAGGTTAAGCAGAATAATTTATGTGTTTTGATACCACTGGTTGCTATTCCTTTAAGCATGCATCGATAAATAATTCTGAAATATAAATACTAAATGGCCACGGCAAATTCTGTTATTATATACCATTAATTTCCGCAATTTGAAAGTATTAAAGTAAATTACAAATGTTTATAATATGTTTAAAGCATGCAATTAGTAAATTGAATCTCTCTACTTTGAAGGAAAAAGTATAATATGTAATAAATTGGAAAATTGTATTGAATTCTATCCGTGCAATCCAATTACTTCCGTGTTAGAAATAGAATAAAACTCGACTAATTAACTGCAGGAAATCTTTCCATATCAAAAAATCCCTGTCGGCTGGACCTATAGGCGGAGGTAGATTTCAAAAAATGCTCATTTAAAAAGAAAAAAAAAAATGATTAGAGATAAACCCAGTTTAATAACTTAATTTGGCCATTTATGAAAAATTTTAAATTTCATTTTTCTGCAAAAACTGGTTTTATCAGAATCATCTTAAGAAAAATTCAGCTCAAATGCCCATTTTGACGACATATTTTGAAATAAATTGTGAATTTATTAAAAAATCGACCAAAAACAGTACATTATACAGTTCCTAAATAACAAAAAACTGTCAGTTAAATGCCTTTGAGAAAAAAATTGAATTTAAAAATGAGTCATAAAATAACCGATTTGTTGTTTGAATACTTCCTTAATTCTTGAATCGTGATTGCTTCGGAAAATTTTGCGTGAAATACTCACTTTGACAGCATTTTTAAAAGTATATTCTATCTTTATCAAAAAACTGGCCAATGCGTTACAGTATATAGTTCCTAAATAAAAGGATCTGTGAATTGGATGCGTTTGAGAGCGATAATGGATTTTAAAACGAGTCATAAAAAACGCAATTTGCTATGTGAATACTTCCTTAAATTTTCAAATCACGATGACTTCGGAAATTCTGTTCAAAATACCCTTTTTCGTAGCCTTTTTCGAAATATATTCTGTCTTTATCAAAAAACCGATCAATGCATCACATTATATAATTCCTAAATAAGAGGATCTGTAAACTGGATGCGTTTGAGAGCAAAAATGGATTTCAAAACGAGTCAGAGAAAAACGCAATTTCTTATTTGAACACTTCCTTAAATTTACAGTCATGATGACTTCGGGAAATTCTGTTCAAAATACCCCTTTTGGTAGCCTTTTTTGAAATATATTCCGTCTTTATCAAAAAACTGACCAATGCATCACACTATATAGTTCCTAAATAAGAGGATGTGTAAATTGGATGCATTTGAGAACAAAAATGGATTTAAAAACGAGTCAGAAAAAAACGCAATTTCTTATTTGAATACTTCTTTAAATTTTCAGTCCCGATGGCTGGGAAATTCTGTTCAAAATACCCTTTTTGGTACCCTTTTTTTGGAATATATTCTATGTTTATCAGAAAATTGACAAATGCGTCACTTTATACAGTTTCTAAATAAGAGGATCTATCATTTGGATGCGTTTAAAATCAGAAATGAATTTAAAAATAGAGTCAGAATATAAGCAGTTTGGATTTGAGGTTTTTTCTCCAACTCCTATTTTTGTTTAATTTTTTTTTTTTTTTTTTTTTTTTTTTTTTTTTTTTTTTTTTTTGGCTATACGAATTGGTCTCATGAAAAACTTGCCAATATAAAAGTTGTAGATATTTTTGAGAAGATGTAAAATAAATTTAATCAGATTTGATAGCTTAAAAATTGACGGAGTTATGGATTTTTTTCTTTTTTCACCGCCCTTTTTCTTTTCGTTTTTAATTTTTTTCATCGGTAAAAATTGGTCCTATCAAAAACTTGTAAGTACAAAAGTTTTAGATAATTTTAAGAACATTTACAAAAAATTTATTTAGACTTGATATCTTAAAAATTGACGAAGTTATGAATTTTTTTCTCTTAAAAACCCTGTTTTTTTCGCCCCTTGAGCCCACTTCTAAATTTATCAAAAATCTGTCATGCATAAACTTTTGGCCCATTTTTAAGAAGTAATATAAACTTTAAATCGATTCGATATCTACTCTAATTAAGACGTTATGGCGTTTTTTCGGTTTTCACAAAAACGCCCCCTATTCCGACCCCCTTGGTCCGATTTTGCCCATTAACGAACTTAGCCGAGATTTTATACCCTTTGATTTTATGTACAAGTTTGGTGAAGATTGGTGAAGAATTATAGAAGTTATCGTGTCCATAAAAAAGTGAGATATATACATAGATAGATAGATAGATAGATAGATAGATAGATAAACTGGTGCGATTGCAATAGGTAGTATTTCATACGAAATCTACCTAAAACTTAAATCATGATAATTTTCTACTGCCACACATGAGCAAATTAATAACCTATTACTTTGACTAAATTGAAAATATGATATGCAGACAGCCAGCTTATTTTATGGACGTTGTATCAATTTTTAATTATCAAAATGGAATATCAAACCTATTCACTAGGAAGTGGTCATTTAATGCAATAAAAAAATTACACTTTTAAAATAAATATAACCGAAATTTAATTTACAGTGAAACTAACTTACTATATCTTCAAAATGTAACGAAAATAGATTTTCAAAACGCAGTTATATCCCATTCCATTTACTGGGATTGTACGTTATATATTATTCTCTGAGCATACCTACCGCAAAGTATTAAAACCCTTTCAACCTTGCAAACAGAGTTTCTGAATTTCACTGCGTGAAAACAATTTTTTCAAACTCGGTAGTGAATTACAAATACTGCGGGTCAAGCAGAATAACTTATGTATTTTGAAACTACTGGTTACTATTCCTTTAAGTTCATCCTTCCACCGTGAAAAAATTCTGAGTTATAAATACTAAATGGCCACGGGAAATTAGATAGAAAATTTTGTTATTATATTTCATTTATTTCCATAATTTGAAACTATTAAAATAAATTAGAAATGTTTGTAATATGTTTAAAGCACGAAGTTAGTAAATTAAATCTCTATAATTTGAATAGAAAAGTATATTGTTGTATATAAAATGGAAAATTTTATTAAATTTCTATCCATGCAGTCTAATTATTTACGTGTTAGAAATATAGAATAAAAATTGAGTAATCAACTGCAGGGAATATTTTCATATCAAAAACTGAAATCCTGATAATTTTCTAGATCAATACATGGAAAAATTGAAATAATAAACAACTATTTAGTCTTTATTAAAAATAGGACCAGTCAGATAGACAGCTTATTTTGCGGACATTGCATCAATTTTTAACTGCCAAAATGGGTTATCAAATTTATTTAACCGAGAAAAGGTATCCACAAAAACATAAAACTCTTCGCTATGAAAATGCTATCAAATCAAGACTAGCATTCAATCCAAACCATTTAAAAATGAAATAATCGATATAAATGAAGTATAAATATAAATAATCAAACAAGCAACTAAAATTTTGAAAGCAATTCACTCCAAAGTGGTCATTTAATGCAAAAAATGCAGCTTTAAAATAAATATAACCGAAATTTAATTTACAGTGAAACTAATTGACGAGATCTCGAATGTCGAAATATCGTTTGCAGTGTTTTCTGCAGTTACATAAATTGACCTTCGGTTTATTCTGTTGATCTGATCCATAGTATCAGACCAGATTATATGATCGTTGAGGTCATTTGGATGAAATAATCCTCCAGCGTTCATGTCCGGGATGGCTCAGTTGGAAGAGCATTGGTGGCTTCAGCCAATACATCCGTGGTTTGAATCTTGGCCCAGATTTTTTTCACCGACATGGAAAATTTACTTCTATTATGAATGTCTTTAACTTGAAAAGAAAAGTATAATGTATATGAAGTGGAAAATTGCATTAAATTTCTATCTGCTCAATCTAATTACTCGCGTGTTTGAAATATAGATTAAATATTGAGTAATTAACTGCAGGAAATCCTGATAATCAAATTCAAAAGCTGAAATCCTGAGATATTTCTAAATCAAAACATATACAAATTAAAATCGATGCCAATCATTTTGTCTTCATTGAAAATTGGAGCAGGTAGACAGACAGCTTATTTTGCGAACGTTGTATCAACTTTTGATTGTGAAAACGGGGTATCAAACCTTTTTAACTGAGAAAAGTTATCCACAAAAAATAAATGAAACTGTTTGTTGTCAAAATGTAATTACTTCGTTGAAAAATGAAGAAAAGGGAAGTATAATAAATGTAACATTGTTTTAACACAAAATAAATGTTTTACTTCTTTGAAATTTTTATGAAAAGAGAAAAATATTTTTCAATAAAATTTTTGATAAAGCGTTAAAAAATACCGCGAAATGTAGCAAATATAGAGAAATCTCTGTAATGATAAATAATAAATATGATGAACAAAGGAAAGGTCTAAAGGTGGTGGGGAATAGTGTCAAAAAAGTTTAAAAGACAATAATTGTTACTAGTTAAAAAATAGGCTTTGTAAAAATCACCATAAAATAACAAACAAAGCAGGACGAGTTTCGAGCTAAAACAATACACCTCGTCATCAGTTGAAACAGACACGTGTCCATAAAGACACAGGGTCAAAGATGAGCTGATCATGTCAAAAAAGAATAATTGTTAGTCCTCACTTTATTATTATTATTATTATTATTTTACAAGAGAAGATCTTTTTGTCCTTTCTCCCCCCCCCCTTACGCAATTTATTATTAAATTATGATAAATTATTACTCAAAACTAAGCGTTGCCGGCATACCTGACAACTTGTGGGTGTTTTTCTGTAAAATTTGCGTTCGTTTCTCCTAAGTTAAATGTGTTTGAAACTATATATATATATATATATATATATATATATATATATATTGATAAATTGAAAGTTTTGCGTTTTACGTAGTAACAGGAAATTAAATAAATAAAGATATTTCTAAGATTTTTCAGGTTCGTATAACGTGTTTAATTTGGGTCAAATCAAAACACATTTTACGGAAAAATAGCTGGAGGATTTCATGCATGTAGCCGATGTAATGTCGCAAACCGCGGGTAAAAAAGATAAAAAATATTACACTGGACGACTATTTTTTTTATCGGGGCAATGATACCTATACCAAAGATAATAGATTTTTCTTTCGTTACATTAAATTAGAAGATCCAGCCGGATATACCTAGATACACAACAAAGGTAATTTTTTTCTTTTAATTAAAACTAAAATATTTTTTAAACGTTTAAGGTGTATCAGGAGTCTTACTTTTTATTTGGTGTTGCAATTTAGTAACATGTGACATTTCATTTTTTTTTTCTCAGTATATATGAAACATAAATACATAAAATTTTTAATATAGACAACTTAATATCTCTTCTATTTAAAATAATTTGTTTAATATTGTACATTGAAATTGTATTACTTTTTTCTGTTTAATTAAAAAAAAAAATAATAAACTTGTTTTCTGACTTGCGTAAACTGCGCACAACATTTCTCAAAAACTAACAGAGTAATTTGCATGAAACTTGATAAATATCTTCTTTTAAGTAAAAAATAACTTATACTTCAAATTTAGTATTATAATTGCATTGATTATTAAAAATTGGCAATTTTTCAATATTTTTTTGTTTTAAAATTCTATAATTTAAATTTAAATTTAAAATAAATAAGTAAATGAATGAATTTCTTTGACCAGAAAACATTTTTATATGAAAAAATATCAAAATGTATATAATGTATGTAATGCATTTAAATAAATTTTTGAAATTTACTGCAACTCATAGTCTCATACTAGCCGAAATGCAAAGCTCAATAGCTGAAAAAAATTGGTAAAGATTTCGCTACTTACAGCAATCTTTTTTATTCTGGTGATCTCATTGTTTACACGTAAATCGATAAAGTAACTGTCAAATTCCTGTTATTTTATTCTATTTTATTTACTAATAAAGTTTTAATTTTGTCATAAGATATTAGTCGTAAAAAAATTCTGAACTGTTTATATTGTATTAAGTGTAAACGAATATTTATCTTTTATAATAAGACTCACATTAAGTGATTGATTAAAAAAAAGTCATGCTCGAAAGTTATGTTAAAATTGAAGTAAAAACGAAATTTATTGATCAAGTTTTGCTACCGTTAGTACCAAGTCAGCATTACTTATGGATATGTTTTTCGTTTATAATAAAAAGTTCTGGAAATTACACAACTCCTACGGGACACAGGCTTATGTTAGTAAAGTAAACATTACTACACTTTGAAATGATTAAGAATTACTTTTACGTCAATCAATATTCACAAATAAGACTTACGAAAGACTAATTTTAAGAATATTAATATGGCGCACTTCGAAAAATTTAAATATTGACAAGTCTTTCTATTAGTTAACATCACTATAAATAAAATAGAGCTCAATAATTCTATCTACATTTTTAACAATGACTTTCGTTATTGCAGAATTACTTCATAAATCATACTTGCTTATCTTTGGAACATGTAGCATAAATCAATAGTTTATCATAAATATGTCACCCTATACAGGGTGAGTCATAAATATCGAAACAATAGGCTATCTCCTTAAATATTGCCTCTAGACCCATACTTCCAATTGCAAAAACTCATAAAAAAAGTTGAAGTTTCTGATAATATAAGTTGCAACTCCATGGGGGGTCTAGTTGAAAAAATACGGAAATTAAATTTTTATACGGCCCCCGTAGAGCAAAATTCCCAATTAGGAAATTATTCCTTATCCATTCCTAAATTGAACAAAAAAAATTTCATCTCCCTATCTGAAAACCTGACAGAGATATCAAAATCTAAAATTCTCAAAAATTCGTGACTTACACCACTTTAAACGAAGCGTTTTTCACCAATTTTCAAAGCAAATAAGGGATTGTCCACAAATTGTAACGTTGTTATATATCGGTTTAAGACCGAGCCTCTTATTTTGCCATAATAAAGCAGCGTATTGATTTAAAATTGAAACTTGTTTCTAAAACATGTTGATCGTTAGCACTGAAAGTCTGAATAAATCGTAGTATTTAGGTCCGGTCCTAGATCGACCCATAGGGAAAGAAGTTCAGCCCGGCATGAAATAATGTTAAAATCATAATCCGGACCAGCCAGGAAAAAAAGCTTAAACCATAGCCGGCTCAGCCATGAATTTCTACATAGTTTTTTACTTCATAATAGTTTAAAATTGTTTTGCGTGCAGGAGTTCTGACCAAAAATATTTAATATAGAATTTCGTTTTTTATATTTATACTTTATATTATTAAAGAGGCTCCAAAGCCTTTGATATATTTATTTTATCTATAAATCTATGTTTATATGTAAATGTTTCACTTATATTTTATTATCGCTAATCCATATCTCGTGCGTTGAAGAATTTGAAAAATGTTATACAGTAAAACCTTTTAAGACGGAATCACATAGGAAAGAAAAAATACGTAATAGACAAATGCATTTCCGATGAAGGTTAAATGGAGTTTATTATATTCTCAGGTATTATTGTATTTATTTTGCATGGATCAACACATTTTTTGTTTAAGACAGAATTCCGTCATAGGCAGATTTTTTTCTCTGGTTTTATTTTGTTTATTTTTTTTGGCATTTAAATATACTAATCTTAAAAAAAAAAAAAAAAAAAAAAAAAAAAAATTAAAGTTTTTTGTTTTGTTTTGTTTTGTTTTGTAAAATAAAAGCGGTTTTAAAATTTATGTGGTTTTCGTAAAAATATTCATTAAACCAAATTTTACTTATTTTATGTACGCATTAGTTCTGTGATTTAATTATGGATTGTTCGAGACCGTGATTAAAAATTTTGTCCAGTGCAAGTCTAGGAAAAAGGTTGTTGTTGTTGTTGTATGTATGTCGGCCAATTATCTACACTATGGGATATAGGCCCTAAGGGGTGGGATGCCCTCCGTGGGGGTCTTTCTAGGGGAACCTAACCCGTATTTAGGCAAGGTTCTAAGAACACCACGGAAAACGCCGAACGGTTAGGCCGACAGTCGCGATTGGGTTCGAACCCAGCACCTACCGTCTACCAGTTTGAGGTCTGAACCTCTCGGCCACTGGTGGGGCCTAGGAAAAAGGAAGCAGTCCCCTCCGGTATGAAAAATACATTAGACCCGGAAAAGCGAGTCTTCAGAAAAAGTAACGTCACGGTCCTGATCTGACTTGAGCCCAGAATACAGATTTTTTAACAGCCTCTACCGGACGATAAAAAGCTTGAAGTTGAGAGAGCTAATTTTTTAAAAAGTACTTAATCTGCATCTCAGAAAAGCATTCTTACAAATAACTAATGGCAGTAACACAGTACATTTCGCTTTTCTCTATAATGATTTTTTTTTTTTTCCGACTACTTCTTGTCTTTAAATTATTAAAAGTTAAGAATTGTTAAAGAAAAAAAAGTACAAACTTGAAACATGTCATTTTTTAATTGTTTTACATTAGTTTTGTTTAAAAAAATGAAAAATTATTTACTTTTAAAAATATGATTTTTTAAAAGTTTTTTTTTTTTTTTTTTTTTTTTTTTTTTTTTAATAAATATTTTTAAAGTTCTGAAATAAATATTGAAAAACAAAAACCTCGAAACAAAACTAAAATCATATTTTTATTTTTATTTAAATAGAAAGAAATTGAAATCCCATAAATAATGTTTGGAGTTATAAGGATTTTTAACTATCACATTGAAACCAGTACTAACAATATGAAACTTTTTAAATTTTATGATAAATTTTAGCATGTGATTTTCTTAGCAAATTATATGGCTAAAAATCACAAAAAAGGAAAAAAAATCGAAATTCTAATTCAAAAGATAGATTTTTTACGCGTTTCCTACAACTGTTAAAGTAACATTGTCTTTTGAATTGCGCGCATTTCAATTTGTGTCTAATCCCTTAAAACCTGATGAATTATTCAAACGGTTATAACTCCGCGAATTTTTAAGATATGACGATGCAACTTTTAGTGTATTATTCAGGACTGGACAAGGAAAGTTTCCCTAATTGGAATTTTTATCCTACGGGGGCCGTATAAAAAGTTAATTTTCGTACTTTTTCAAATAGACCCCCCATGGAGTTGCAACTTATCTTATCAAAAATTTCACCTTTTTTTATGAATTTTTGCAATTGGAAGTATGGGTCTAGGGGCAATATTTAAGGAGATAGCCTATTGTTTCGATATTTATGACTCACCCTGTATATATAAAAAATTAAAGTACTTTTTGAAAATTAAAGTTCATAATTTTTATTCCTAAGAATTAATATTCCTTTAAGAAAGTTTAACTTTGAATAATTAATAGCGTGATACATGCAAGGAATTGACAGGAAATTTATAAATTTTAAATACTTTAAGCTATTGATATCAACATCTCGGGAACTGATCTTGGAATTTTTGAGAATCGAAAAGTATTAAGAGTTTTGGAAAGCACTTTACGTGAAAAGTGACAATAACTCAATGATCTGTGATCAATGATCTCCGAGTCATCCAATTTTTACTAAATTAATTTAATTTTTTAACATATGTGAATTATGAAAATGACGACCAATCACAATCAAGATGCTTAATCTTGTAAGCACATCATTAAGGGTACATTATTCAATACTGTTAAGATAAAATAGATGACCAATCACAATTAAGACTTTGTCATATAAGGATGTTACTTAAAATATGTACTTATTGTTTAATATATACATGAATTATGAAGTAGAAGATCAATCCCATAAGAAGTTTAT
The DNA here is from genome assembly GCA_964019185.1 of Maratus speculifer. NCBI lineage: Eukaryota > Metazoa > Arthropoda > Arachnida > Araneae > Salticidae > Maratus > Maratus speculifer. Next base: position 143,259,680 of record OZ025289.1, on the reverse strand, counting down.
CGCATATGGGAGCTGTTCCCAACCAGGAGCACGCGTACCCCCTGGGTTACATAGCGTGCCTACTAGGGGTACGTGAAAATAATATCGGTAATGCTGAAAAATCACAGAATTGGTTTATAAAGTCACAAAAACAATTAATAAAATCGCAAAAATGTCAGAAATAACAATGTTATTTGTATCGATCTATTAAATGATTGCGATATGAAGTTTGCTAATGAAAAAAAATGTTTGTTTACGCTATCTAGCTGAGTGTAGAGGTTGGGGGATCACCCACCCGGGGCACCCACCAAAAACTTGGCATAGGGGTTTAATCCCTGGAGGAAATTCTCCACTAGCAACCAGCCAAATCACAAACAACGAGCAATTCCTTAACATAAGTAAAATATACAGCATTAATGTGCCCTGACACTAAAAAAAAAAAAAAAAAAAAAAAAAAAAAAAAAAAAAAAGATTAAAATGAAAAAAAGCTTTTAAAGACATTTTAACAATTATATAAATGTCTGACTGTCGGAATAATGAAAAAAAATTAAGCAACAAACTTTTATAGGCAAAAACATTATAAAAAAAATGTCTGTTCAATAATAAGGAAAAAAACTAGTAAATCCTCAATTAGTAAAGTTTAAACATACACAGTAAAGTAAGATGTAAGAACAAATCATCAAATCACGCATGTTCCAAAACAAAACAAAAACTAAAGGTATAATAAAACGAATATAAACACTAAACCTGACAAAATTAACAAAATTAAAAAAAAAAAAAAAGCAAAAGTCAGAAAAGTTCAATACAGTTTTAACTGAGGGTCAGACTTGTATAATAAGTCACACAACAGAAGCAAGTCCAAACATCACAGTCCTGCACTGTTAAAACTAGAGGCTGCATATGGCACTTCTAGGGGTGAAACGCTTGTTCCGTGAGCGACACCCCTAAAGGAGCCAGAATTGCACCCCTAGAGGTGCCCTAGGGCACCCCATGGCACCCCCTGTGGTATCATGGGCCACGACAACCCCATGGTACCACAGGGCACCCCCCTGTGGTACCATGGGGTTCCTCAGGGCACCCCTAGTGGTGTAATTCTGGCTCCCTTAGGGGTGTCGCTCACGGGACAAGCGTTTCAACAAGCTCTTTTTCAGTGAAAGATGTATATTTTTTTTACTTTATCAATAACATATATATATATATGTATATATATATATATATATATATATGGGTGATTCTTAAAATAGGGGACAATTTATGTCTTTCAGCATATAAAAAAATTGAGAGGTTTTCTCTCATGTTTTTATACTTAGATATGTTTGTCTTAATATTATTCATTATTTGCACACAAAAATTACTCACTTTTTAGTTAAAAACACCTTAAAATAACAGGATAAATGTTCAAAATGTCATTAGCATGGATGTCCACAGCAGCTGTGCCTTGTATATACTAGCTTTTTCAAGAGTTAATATCATGTTTATAAAATAAAACAAATGTTATTCTTTCTTTAAATTAATCAAGGAGAGGATTTATCCAATAAATTTCTTTTTAAAAATAAAATTATAGTATATAAAAAGAGAATTAAAGTTTGTCCTCCATATTCTGTTTTCAAAACAAGGTCATACTATAACATCTGTTTATTAATCAAAATTTCATTTTCACATATGACAATACTTTGAAAATATAAATTTTCTCCATGGCAACAAGTAACCATTTTATTCCAGCCTGAAAATAGAAGCATGTATTGTATTTTAAGAATAGAAGTTGAATATTAGGCGAGTACATCAATTGTATGTCATTAGAATGGATAATAATTTTCATGTTTATTTTATAGTTAAAATTTTTATTTTACTTATTTGCATAGAACTTTTGTGTTTTAAAAAGCCCCAGAAAGGACTATTGCATTGTGATTATATTATGGCTCATAATCTTATTTAAATTAAAATTTGTCATTAGCATGGACAAATATCAGTGTCATTAGCATGGTTTTTCTGTCCATGCTAAAGACTCCTATGTGCATAAATATAACCAGTACTTATATTGTATCCTTTTTAAAGTTTAATTTTACATATAAATTTAGGTATTACATTTATTATCCCTAAAATATGCATTAAATCTGTCAGAAAATCACTAAGACAGCTTCTTACACTGTTAGTGTCAGAATATTGTTCATGTAAACAAAGTTTGCTCTTTGGTAATGTTTTTATTCTCCTTATATGTATATATGTAAAAATGGAAACTATTTGTTGGAAAGGAAGGCTAATAAACGTAGAAAAAAAAAGACGTGTGGCACTCGGGGACTGCCGCGGTAAAGCTATTGCATAGCATTTTTTATCAACTTATGCAATCATAATTATTTATTTACTTTTTATTTATGCAGTTTTTTGTCTTTGATATTAATTCAAGTTACACTTTTTGAGCGTGATGACCGATAACAAAACATTTCTTTTCTTTTATTGAATAAATGAGAAATTAATATCGTTTAAAATATTTTTATTTCTTACAATACATGTAGGTTAATCAGGAATTTTTATCATTGAAACTATACGTTTATGGTAGCTGAAATAAAAAACATAAGTTTGAGACTTGATATTCTCAAAATATCTGAAAAATACCGCTTTAATGTCTGCCGAAGTCTGCCAAACTAAAGCGACATTAGCCGGAATGTTAGGTTTTTTTTCTCGTTACGGAATTTCTAGATTCTTTCGCCGCGCTCAAAGCCCGCGATAAAAGCTATGCAATACCTTAATAAATTGCCATACAAAATTTGGCCGCACTACGAAAATTAGATCGCGAGTTATAAGCATTATAAATTTTCCGATCCTCACCGTGGGGGTCTCCTATCACCAAAAATTAACATTGTCTCATTAAAAATTACCAAACGAAATTTGGCCGCGCTACGAAAATTAGATCGCGAGTTATAAGCATTTTAAATTTTGCGATCTTCACCGTGGGGGGGGGGGGGTCTCCTGTCACCAAAAGTAACACTGTCTCATAATAGATTACAAAAAAAATTTGGCAGTGCTACAAAAATTAGATCGCGAGTTATAAACATTTTAACTTTTTCGACCCTCACCATGGGGGATCTTCTGTCACTAAAATAAACATTGTCTCATTATAAATTACCAAACAAACTTTGGCTGCGCTACGAAAATTAGATCGCGAGTTATAAGCATTTTAAATTTTTCGATCCTCACCGTGGGGGAGGGTCTCCTGTCACCAAAAGTAACACCGTCTCATAATAAATTACCAAACAAAATTTGGCCGCCCTACGAAAATTAGATCGCATGTTATAAGCATTTTAAATTTTTCGACCCTCACCGTGGGGGGGGGGGGTGTCTCCTGTCACCAAAAGTAACACTGTCTCATAATAAATTACCAAACAAAATTTGGCAGTGCTACGAAAATTGATCGCGAGTTATAAACATTTTAAATTTTTCGACCCTCACCGTGGGGGGTCTCCTGTCACCAAAAATTAACACTCTCTCATAATAAACTACCGAACAAAATATGGCCGCGCTACGAAAATTAGATCACGAGTTATAAGCATTTTAACTTTTTCGACCCTCACCGTGGGGGGGGTCTCCTGTTACCAAAATTTATCACTGTTTCATAATAAATCATTAAACAAAATTTGGCCGCGCTACGAAAATTGATCGCGAGATATAAGCATTTTAAATTTTTCGACCCTCACCGTGGGGGGTCTCCTGTCACCAAAAATTAACACTCTCTCATAAAAAATTACAAAACAAAATTTGGCCGCGATACAAAAATTAGATCGCGAGTTATAAGCATTTTAAATTTTTCGACCCTCACCGTGGGGAGTCTCCTGTCACCAAAAGTAACACTGTCTAATAATAAATTACCAAACAAAATTTGGCCGCGCTACGAAAATTAGATCACGAGTTATAAGCATTTTATCTTTTTCGACCCTCACCGTGGGGGGTCTCCTGTCACCAAAATTTAACACTGTTTCATAATAAATCATTAAACAAAAGTTGGCCGCGCTACGAAAATTGATCGCGAGTTATAAGCATTTTAAATTTTTAGACCCTCACCGTGGGGGATCGCCTGTCACCAAAAATTAACACTGTGTCATAATAAATTACCAAACAAAATTTGGCCGCGCTACAAAAATTGATCGCGAGTTATACACATTTTAAAATTTTCGACCCTCACCTTGGGTTGTCCCCTGTCACTAAAAATTAACACTCTCTCATAATAAATTACCGGACAAAATATGGCCGCGCTACGAAAGTTAGATCACGGGTTATATGCATTTCAACTTTTTCGACCATCACCGTGGGGGGGGGGTCTCCTGTCACCGAAATTTAACACTGTTTCATAATAAATCATTAAACAAAATTCGGCCGCGCTACGAAAATTGATCGCGAGTTATAAACATTTTAAATTTTTCGACCCTCACCGTGGGGGGTCTCCTGTCACCAAAAATTAACACTCTTTCATAATAAATTACCAAACAAAATTAGGCCGCGATGCGAAAATTAGATCGCGAGTTATAAGCATTTTAAATTTTTCGACCCTCAAGGTGGGGGGTGTCCTGTCACCAAAAGTAACACTGTCTCATAATAAATTACCAAACAAAATTTGGCCGCGCTACGAAAATTGATCGCGAGTTATAAGCATTTTAAATTTTTCGACCCTCAAGGTTGGGGGTCACCTGTCACCAAAAGTAACAGCGTCTCTTAATAAATTACCAAACAAAATTTGGCCGCGCTACGAAATTTGATCGCGAGTTATAAGCATTTTAAATTTTTCGACCCTCACCGTGGGGGGTCTCCTGTCACCAAAAATTAACACTGTCTCATGATAAATTACCAAACAAAATATGGCCGCGCTACGAAAATTAGATCGCGAGTTATAAGCTTTTTTAATTTTTCGACTCTCACCGTGGGGGGTCTACTGTCACCGAAAATTAACACTGTCTCATAATAAATCAAATCAAAATTACCAAACAAAATTTGGCTGCGCTACGAAAATTAGATTGCGAATTATAAGCATTTTAAATTCTTCGACCCTCACCGTGGGGGTCTCTTGTCACCAAAAATTAACACGGTCTCATAATAAATTAACAAACAAAATTCGGCCGCGCTACGAAAATTAGATCGCGAATTATAAGCATTTTAAATTTTTTGATCCTCACCATTGGGCGGGTCTCCAATCACCAAAAGCTACATTATCCTACTTTGATTTATCTTAAGACGATTTTTTTCTATACACATTCTATCAGGAATTTTTATCATTGAAACTATAGATTTATGGTAACTGTAATAAGAAACATAAGTTTGAGATTTGATATCCTCTAAATATCTGAAAAATACCGCGTCAATGTCTGCCGAAGTCTACCGAAGGATACCATGCCGAAGACTGCCGAGCTGAAACGACGTTAGCCGAGTGTTAGGTTTTTTTCGTTACGGATGTGTTAGGATTTTTCGCGTTACGGAATTTTTGGATTCGGTCGCCGCGCTCAAAGCCCGCGATAAAAGCTATGCAATAGCTTAAAATATTTAAACAGGAAGAAAATACAAATTTCTTAACATATTTATTCCATGTAAATTTTTTTTGTCATTAGCATGGCTCAAAAATACTAATTATTTTTTTAAAGTTAATTTTTAAATATTTAGCTCTGCTGACTACATATAAAGTATACCTCATACTATATTAACAACACATATTTTTTTCAGAAATTTTGCTAACAGTAATTTTTTTAAGATTTCATTTTTGAAATTGTCCCCTATTTTGAGAATCACCCATATATGTATGTATAATACTCTTTTATATAAAATGCATTTCATCATTCAGCGACATACTTATTTCTGGCCTAAATGATTTGCTTATACAAGGTTTCTAAAAGGTCAAAGAATTTCCCTGAATTTACCTCAGAAAAATTTATCTGGTATTTTCTCACAGAAAAACACGCTTTTTGAATGGCGCAATTGCATAAATCGAGTTTTTCTACATAAAAATTCTCGTATTTCAGCTGAAAATGTAGTACATCCGATGTAATAAAATGGATTTTTGTGAGGATCGACTGAAACAGGTTTTAAGGCCAAAACCAAACTGCGGTATTTTTCGATTTTTGGCGGAAAACGAAAACACCCCAAAAATTCTTTTCAGTAATTAATACATACATAAATATACATAATTATTAATTAATTAAACGAGTGTCCTAAGTTGTTTCTCTGTGTCTCTGAGCAAAACTTTTAAACTTCATGTAAAATGAAATGTAATTAATTCATCAACGAGACAGAATTATATTCTAATTATACAAATTTCATGTAACTACAAAAAATGTTTTAGTTATACATACCTCGATTTATCTTTTATAAACATTTTTCTACTTCATTACCATTTCATCATACTAGAACTTTTTCAAAGAGAATTCGGTAACTTCTGCGGTTTCACACTAAAACTTACTGTTTGTATATTTTGTTGAGTCTATTATTACTATTATTATTAAGTTTGTAATTTTTAATTAGCATGTTAAAAGCGCCTTCATAGTTAAGTTGTATGTCCATTGCTTGCTTTATAATTTTCATTCACGTTTAGAGTCAAAGATAACTGATAATTGTAAACAATGGAATTCATATATCAATAAATAAAGAGTCTCTTTTGAGCCGATAAAGCACAAATCAAAGAGTAATGTTAAATTTTTTCCGAAGGAAGAAACGGGATTTTCCGTGTATAGATAGTTTAGCAAGGTTTCAATCTGGCCGAATTTTAGGCTGCATTTTTGACGAAAAAGAATTTTCGTTAAAACTTAAATTTTGTGCCAAAACGAAACCAAAACGAAATTTTCGGTAAATTTCTAATTTTTTGATTAAAGATTACTCTTGATCAATACACCAATGAACATTACATTCTCCTTTTCCATGGGAAAACTAAGATATTTCAGAAACTTTGAAAGAGACGTGATTGTAGGCGCTAATTTCCTTTGCTTTTCTAATGCAAAAACGTCGCACGTCGAGAAATAAAAACTGAATCTAAGCGAATTAAAGAGTGTTATTTTTTTAATAATGCTCTATTTGCTTTAGCTTTTTTGAAACTGTAATTATTTTTTTTTCACCATCACCAAAACTATTTATTTTATTTTAATCAAGCATACATAATTTGTATGCTTGTCAATGTTGAATTACTGAAATGTTTAAACTAATACCTCCGGAACCTGTGTCCTTTCATATTACATTATACATTCTGTTTGGAAGGCTCCAATAACAACAAATCATTTACTTGTAATTTAAAATCTGCTCGAATTTCAAGGAGAAACAATTTATTTCAAACAATTATCTGTAATGACCAGTTTCATTATAGTCATGTCTGATCCATAATTACAAGCTTATTGAATTTGATTTGATTTTTAGCGAACTTTTCTGAACATTTTATTCTTAATTTATTCCCTTTTCGATGTATTTCAAAGTTTTAGTATAGAAGTGTGTCATTTAACTGGATTTCTAACAAAGTAGAATCAAGCTTCGTGTTGGGTTACCGGATTTTACCTGCAGACTTCCCGAACCGAAGGTTAAAGCTGTATTTTTTCGTCCCAGGTCCGGTTAAGGTTCAGGTTGACTTTCAGTTTTTCGGGTTCGTGTCGGGTTCGGACACTTGTGAGTAAAGTTCGGATTGGCTCAATTTTTTACAATAATGCCAAGATATTTTTTAATGTAAAAAAATCTATATACCATAAGACCTCCATAATAAACACTGCCGAAAAGCGGTAACCTCTATTTAATGAACACTTTTCAGTTCCTAACACGTACATTTTCACACGTTTATAACTCTGAATAGTATGGTACATATATATTCACATACGGGTAACATGTAGTATATGTGTACATGAACTATCATAAATACGATATATTATTTTTTTGTGTGTGTGTTTGAGAAACGGAATATTCTGAAACAAAATATTTCAAGTCTGATAATATTCAAAGTCAAATCACAATATTGTCAAGTCTGATTCAAAATTTAAAATTAAAAGGATATTTGAAATCGGTCATTCATTAAAATTAAAAAACAACGAATTACTATCACATCATAAAATCAAAAATGGTCGACGGCTCAAGAATTATAGAATGTCTTTTTAATTTCAAAAGCAATATATTTATAGTACACTATAATTTAAAGAAAGTGGAACGCTTTATAATTATCGATCAGATGTAACTGCAAATGAATGGGTCATTACAGAAAATTGTTTAAAGCAAATTATTCCACCAGGAAATATTAACAGATTTTAATTACCGGCAAATGATTTGTTGCCATGGAAACTCCTTCAAACAGAATGCATAATATAATGTCAAAACATATATGTATTCCGGAGGATAAATTTTAAAAATTTTCATTAATTCAGTAATGACAAATAATGGGTTTCCGGTATGATATATACTGAATTAAAATAAATGGTTTCAGCGATGCGAATAGTATTTCAGTTTGTAAGTGAAAAATTGCAATCGATACTAAAATCAGGAATTTAATGGAGGCTATATGGGGTATACGCCGTATACCTTCTGGGTTTTTAAAGGAGCACCGTTTATCCTCTCTTTTTCAAGAAAGTTGCAGTATACACACTCTAGGATTATACCTTCTGCTTAGAGCGTATACCCTCTGTTGTTTTTACGACTACACTCCTAACCAAAATTAATAAATTTTCTTGAATAATGTTAGATATCAAACAAGAATTATAGAATGTCTTCTTAATTTCAAAAGCAATATATTTTTAGTGCATCATAATTTAAAGAAAGTGGAACGTTTTATAATTATCGATCAGATGTAACTGCAATGAATGGGTCATTACAGAAATGTTTAAAATAAATTATTCCACCAGGAAATATTAACAGATTTTAATTACCGGAAAATTATCTGTAGCCATGGAAAACTTCTCCAAACAGAATGCATAATGTAATGTCGAAATAAATATGTATTCCGGAGGCTAAATTAAAAAATTTTTCATTAATTCAGTAATGACAAATATGTGTTCCTGGTATGATATATACTGAATTGAAATGAAAGGCTTCAGCGATGCGAATAGTATTGCAGTTCGAAAGTGAAAAATTGCAATCTATACTAAAATTAATAAATTCTTTTCAACAAAGTTAGATATAAAACACGAAAAATAGATAAGAACGCTTAATTATATTAATAAAACATATAAATTTATTATAGAAAATTTTTTAAAACATGTGCAACAAAATTAAAATGTAAAGGAAATTGAACAAGCAATAGTGAAGCAAAAATCTATGGGTGCAAATGATGTTGGATTTGAAAATAGGAAAAAGAAAGAAAAGAGCGCATGGCAAGAAATTGCTTTATACTAACATAATCATTTTACGATATATGCCGGGAATTCTAAAATGGAGTGACCGATTTTAAAATTCAATTACTTGCAAACGATGACAGCTATTTTAAAAACGCAGAAAAGGCATTAAAAATGCAGTTTTATGTGACTAAGAAAATTGACTGCATGTAAAGGTCTGCAAATTCAGATAAACATAAAGATGCATAGTTACCAATACGCCTAAGACTGAGATTTTTCATTTTTTGATAATTAGCCAAGATATTAATCAAAAATCCCCATCGTTTGCTATCGAACAAACTTCAATTTTGCACACTCCGCCAGCGTTATGAAGGCCTCTACGAATGTACTATATAAATGTGCTTTTTAAAGGACAGACTTTGTATACCATAGGACAACATTCCATTTTTAGTTCATTTTAATCTTCTTTCGCTGGGCCCGATGAAATTAATGGATTTATTAAAAAAAGGAAAAAAAAAACTACTTTTAGATCGTATTTTATAGTACTGAAGGATATCCTTGTATTAAACAAAATATTACTATTTACTATTTCAAATGAGCTATTTTCTGAAAGTCGTTTTCATATTTCCCAGTTTTTGTGCATTTTAAAAATCGAAATCGCCAGGACTTAAATAAAGTTATTAAAAAAAATGTTGTTGCATTTGTTGTAATGATGAGGCTTAAGAAAAATAACTATAAATATTTAATACTTAATACGAATGTTTAATATAATATAAAGAATATTATTCAGTTAAACTGGTGGCATTGAGCTAACAGGATACGCATACTAATTATACTTTACATCCTTAGATTTTCAAGGGTTAATTCCGCTCGAAAAATAAATTAAGTGGTAGGCAAACAGCTCCCTCCATTTCCTCATTTTATACTTAATCATTGAGCCCCTTAAACTAATCAGGGATATGCTTTATCATATAAAAATACTATATCCAACATTCAGAGCAAATCAGAAAATTCTTAATAAAAACCCATTCATATAATTTAAGAGAAGTGTCTTCTTTTATACTTAAGCATTAAACTTCCAAAACTATTCAGAGATTTGCCTTATCAGAAAAAAACATACATCTAAAAAGCAAATCGGATAATTCTGCAGAAAATTCCATTTACCAAATTTAAGAGGTGAGGGTTATCGCAAGTACCCCCTTTATACATAACAAAAGATCCCCACAGCTAATTAGGGAAGCATATTATCACTATGAACCCGTATCTAAAAATTGAAACAAATCGGCTAATTCTGCAAGAAAAAACATTTACCTAAATTAAGAAGAGTAATCCCGCCGATCCCCCATTTATACTTATTCAATGAATTCCCAAAACCATTCAGAGAATCTCCTTATCAATAGGAACCTATATCCAAAATTTCAAGCAAATTGACAAATTCTGCGTGAAAAGCCCATTTATACAAATTAAGGGGAGGGGCACTAGCCCTCCTTTACCCTTCTTCATATTTATCCAAATAACATCCAATACTAGTCACGGACGTGCCTCATCAGAATGGTCCTATATATAAATTTTGAACAAAAACTGATAATTCTGCATGAAAAACCCATTTATATCAATTAAGGGGAAGGGCATGACCCCCCCCCCCTTTTCCCTTCTTTATACTTATCCAATGAACACTTCAGCACTAGTCATGGAGTCGCCTCATCAGAATGATCCTATATCTAAATTTTGAACGAAAACTGATAATTCTGCACGAAAAACCCTTTTATATCAATTATGAGAAGGGGTTCCCCCTCTTATACATATCGAATGAACTCCAAAAACTAATCAAGAAAGCATCTTATCAGAATATACATATATCCAAAATTTCAAGTGAATCGGATACTTTTATCATGAGTTATCGCGCTACGCACGCACGTACGCACATATATACAGTACGGACGGGGCACATAAACGCTCAGGCTTTGATAGTCTGTGAGCTAAGAACTCCTTTCAAAAAGTCCTTTTCATAGTTTCGATTGTTAATGCAGTTTTAAAATGTTACTGCAGAGATAAGGAAGAAAAAATTGGATGGAAGGTACTTTTCTGCTTTCATCGATATTTTTTATTTTAAATAATATGAATCCTTACAATTAAAAAAAAAATACATATATTTTTAGATCATTTTCATACATTTCGGTTTTTTCGCAGTTAAAAGTTAATTATTGTACAAATTGAAATACCACGGCCCTTTTCGGTGGACCAGGACAATTCAATTTTGCTAATAAAAAAATAAGGTGGTTAATACCAGTTCCACGTGTGAAATAAACACCATGCATTTCAGACAGAAATGAAATACGTTAATTAGTCTTTAACATTTAATTAATGAAATAAAAACGATGCTATTCTCAGTAAATGAAATTTATGAATACATAAATTACAATCACCGGAAAGACAAATTAGTATAAAAAAAGCGTTTATCAGTAACACTAGCATTTCTCAAACTTTATCACACAATTATTTCGAACAGTAATTTCTCGTTAACGATTCTATAGATAAAATGATTTGTGTCGTTATTTTTTCTATCTAATTAGGCATATTAAAAGGAACATTTTGTCAGTGAAAACTGCAAATTATGTGGACATTTCCAAAAAAATTTTATGTGTACGAAACAAAACAAAAACTTGAATATTCTTGAGATTTATTAACTATTTTAAAATCCAATTTAAAAATTAATGATTAAATGTCATTAAATTTTAGAACAGATTTATGTAACATTTTTTTTTTTTTCAAAATGATCTTAATCAAAAATGTATTTTTTTGCAGTAAAATAACAAAAGTTTGAACTTATTAGCTTGGAAATATCAAATATGTATAAATTATTAATAAGAATTTTATCAACCATATTAACTGCAAACATTAAAGTAGAAATTCTATAACATCTTTCAATTACAAGCATTCGTCGAAATATCTTCCGGATTTAAAATAAAGTTTTTTAATTATCTAAAACTTTGCATGTTAAAATGAAAGTAATTGATATTCAAAAATTTTCATAGCTAGATTACACAATGCAATCAAATATCTCCCCAAGTCAAACTACTTTAATATTGCTAAAATGTCTTCGGTTATTATGCGTGATGAATTTTTATTTCTTGTACTGAGAAAAGAGGCTAAAAAGCAATCAATTATAGGTTGTCTGCTTTCAGTTATATCGCGGCAGTGTTTAATAACCTGCAAATAACTCGTAGTCATGGAAACTCCCTTGAATTGAATATATAGTGTGGTTACGAAAGATGGGTATTAAGCTATCAAAGTTGCTGAAATAATGACGGTTAAATTTTACAATTTTTCAGTAATGAAATGCCGAAGAAAAATATAAATTGAGATGAATATTAAATTTTGTATTAAAAATAACGATTTCGAAAATGCCTAAAGGAAGGAATGTCAGTGAAAAATAGAAAATGGGATACAGAATATAATTATGTATTTCTTTTTAATTAAAAAGAAGTTTTAAGTGAGTCATTAAAAGATAAAGAGCTTTGAGTGGTTACAAATGATGTATAATATGTATTTAACCTAGTAAATTCACAGAAATTGTTAGTTTGCACATCATTACTCAATTGAGTAATGAGTTTTGGTTGAGTTTGACGATTATTAGCAAGAAGTTACACAGTTTAATGTAGAAAAATAGAACTATTTCAAAAACTTTTCATTGAAACCATAAAAAAAATGCATTTATCATATATTTCCAGGCATAAACTAATTCATGTGTAAGCTGAGCACACTAATTTTCAATGAAAAATTGTTCAGAATCAGAAATCGCTATATAAACCATTTTTTTAGATGATAAAAAATTCAGAGAAGGGAAACTTATTAGAAAAAATACGCTCACTGAGTTACTCTCCAGGTCTATCTTGAGCTGCTGAATCTGTTTGATTGGGTTCCGCTCATCTTGTGATGACTTGCTCATTCATTAAAAAAAAACCTCTTATTTAAAAGAAAACTATTGTTTAAGAGGATAAATACTTCACAAGTTGTATTATCGTCCGTAGCTATTATCCGAAAGGTTGGATAGATAAAAATGAAATTTTAGATTGGGATAAAAATGCATGAAATGAAGCAGACTTTGAGAAGCCGTCTCTGCTTAAGGGTGTTTTTAACTGAAAGACTAAGTTCTATTGAAAGGCCTTGCGCAATTTAATTTGTTTTATGGTGTTTTAAAGAAGATTTTTTTGTCTACAATTGTATAACACCAGTTTTCAACTTATTCCTGGGTAACTGATAACTTTTCTTGTTGCAAAAGAGTGAAAGTGCTATTATATACACTATATGGCCATTGAATATTGGACACTTGCGATTTCAGACATTTTACTAAATATCTAGAAAAATACATGAGGAATCATCTCGAAACTCTTAGTGTATAAATATAATAGTATACGTCATACATCTCCGAGAAGATTTTTTACCGAAACTCCATAGGGGACCGTCAACAAATTAAAAAAGAATGAATATCTTTTGAATAACCCTGTCAAAACTAATGTAGCAAAAGCGCTCAAACTCTAGATTATGATTGAATGCCTTATTGTAATACACTGTGTTCATTTTTATGCAAATAGCATGCATACTCGCAGAGTAATTAAGGTTTTTATAAAAACAGTCCCAAATTTTTCCAAGTTTTTCCCTTATAATTTTCAGAGTTCTTAATATAAAATAATGTTTTTTTTTCAGAAAATATGATAAAGAACATTGCACACAGTACCCTGTAATCAGAATTAAAAAATAATTAAAATTGTATACAAAATGAGTTGGTTTACTAAATAAATTTTTACTGCGCATGCGTCAAATATATGAAACGTTCATTTGCATATTATGTTAGCTAAATGCATAGAGCAATTTTTGTAAAAGTTTCAAAATCATACCTTGAAAATTCTGTAAGTAATCGTCTATAGAAAAAGGACAAAATCCGTTGTTTCCAAAATGAAGCAAAAAAATGAGGGATTTTATCCAAATGTAATAGTACATCCCGTATTGTGTATTCTATATTGACACTAATCAATGAATATATTGATACAACCCCTCTTGTTTTTGCTCCATTTTGAGAATAACGGATTTTCAACTTATTCAATTGACGATTATTTTCAGAATTTTCAAGTTATGATTTTGTGACTTTCACAAAAGTTGCTCTATACATTTAGCTAACATAATATGCAAATGAAATTTTGATATCATTGACGAATGCGCAGTAAAAAATTATTTAGTAAACCAACTCATTTTGTATACAATTTTCATTATTTTTTAATTCTGATTACAGAGTACTGTGTGCAATGTTGTTTGTTATATTTTATGAAAAAAATATTATATTATATTAAGAGCTCTGAAAATTATAAGGAAAAAACTTGGAAAAATTTGGGACCATTTTTATAAAAACCTTAATTACTCTGCGAGTATGCATGCTATTTGCATAAAAATGAACAAGGCCTAATACAATAAGGCATTCAATCATAATCTGGAGTTTGAGCGCTTTTGCTACATTACTTTTGACAGGGTTATTCAAAAGATATTCATTCTTTTTTAATTTGTTGACGGTCCCCTATGAAGTTTCGGCAAAAAATCTTCACGGAGATGTATGACTTATACTGTTATATTTATACACTAAGAGTTTCGAGATGATTCCTCATGTATTTTTCTAGATATTTAACAAAATGTCTAAAATCGCAAGTGTCCAATAATCAATGGCCATATAGTGTATACTATTTCAAAAATTTATAAATATTTGTTATGTTTTTTATTTTAAGACTCGTGTTTAAGTTTAAGACTCGTGTGTAAGCCGAAACTCCGTCCCCTTATTCTCCCAATTTGGAGGCATAAACCCCAAAAATTCTCAGCTTGTATACGGAAACATATGATAAATTAATTTAGTAAAAATTGGTAACACGTTCGCTGTCGATCACGCGCCAGCGCGTGATGTGGGGTGATGTCCAATAGCCAGTCACGCGCTGGTGCAGGAAAATCCTTCACTGATTCTTTTTTATAAAAAGTAAATCGGCTTCTGGGAAAAACCCACTTCTACAGTGCGGCATTAACTAGCATCGCATTTTCACGGAAGCGGCAGCGAACGTGTTACATTAGACAGAAATTTCTATTCAGATTAATTACACGCACTTGTCCATGGCTCCACACTCTATATTGTAAAATGCATAAAACCCAGTAACACAAGTTACGGATCTACTAATCACAGGTGAAATAGCTAATCACAGGACTCAAAAATTGCTGCCCATTATTGTGTGAACCTATGTTCATTTAAATTTTGAATTTCTATATAGCTTCTTCTTTTGTTTTGATAGATTATGAATTATTATTCATCAATTAAAAATGACATTTATTTAGTGTATAAAAATATTAAAAAAACGTGACTACATCACTGCTAAGTGACATTCTTGATAAGACAAATGTACGCATAATAGATGGTCTACACTTTCAGTGAAAATATTGACTAAGATATTTAAGTACAATATTGAAGTTTTGTTTTTGTTGCAAACGATCTTAGTTATTAACCAATCAGATTTTTAAAAATATTTCTATAGAGAGAGTTTAATTAATGACTAGCTGACCCGCCCGGCGTTGCCCGGGTCCGTAATAATAATGTTAAACGAACTTGAAATTTTTATGATTTTATCTTTAACTCGAAATATGTGTAAATACATTGTTTTAAATTTGACCCTTTTGCTGCATCGTCACTCCACCGCTTTTATAGAAAATGATTACTTCAGCCTATTATGGAGCATTCTCATAGGTCAAAAGAGATATATTCTATAAAGAGACTATAGGGAGAGATTCTATAGGGAGTGACGATGCAGCAACAGGGTCAATTTTTTTACAGTGTACATTATATTAAATACGTGCCTTCTGACTGTGTCAAAAATTAGTTAAGAAAAAAACTAATATTTAGCTGCAAAAATACCCAAAATGACTGCAATGGGAAACGCAGGAAGGAATATGTGTCCAACGATTGCGTGATTTTCGTGCTAAAGTGTTGATATTTATCCTTATCATTACTGTTAATTGACTTAACTAAATACTTTTTTCACATAGATATTCCAAATGAAATATTTTGAATTTCAAACTAATTATATATCACTCTTAAATCCGACTATACCGTGAATTAAATCGATTCTCGATGATTAGCTAAAAGGTTAGTATATAGTATTATAATTTCAGAGCCATTTTACAAAAATAGGTGTATATTTTTTATCAAAAATGCGTAATGTTCATTCTGTTAACAAAATCCTAACCGTAACCTAATTGTATCAGAATCATAACTTTACTGTAATCTAGCTGTATCTTAACAGTAACCTAACTGTAACTTAAATATACCATAAATGTAACCTGGCCGTCACCTAATCATAACCTACTCATAATCTAACCACAACCTAACCGCAACTTAACTTTAACCTAACTGTAACTTAACCATGACCTAACTGTAACCTAACCGGAAAATAAATATAACAAAGGGGTCACCGGAACGTAATTGCAACCTAACTGTTACCTAACCGTAACCAAGTTTTAATTTAACACTAACTATAAACGAAATATCTTAACCATCTCGCTCTAAGTACTTAGTTTCACTTTCCACCGCTACGGAGCGCATTATGTTTTGTAGAACATCCGAATTTTAGGTTCGGATTGGATTCATGTTCATGGAAATTATTTTGTCTTCTTCGGATACGGTTATGGTTGTTTGGAATATTTTTGTTCAGTTTAGATTCGGTTCAATTCAGATTTCGTGGGGTTTTTTTTTTCCTTCAAATGGGATTTTTAAGTTCGGGTCGGGTTGTACTTATATGGAAATTATTTTACCTAGTTCCAATGAGGTTATACTTCACTGAAATATTTTTGTTAAGTTCACATTTCCGGATTTTTTTTTTTTTTTTTTTTTTTTTGGTTTGGATTGGGTTTATGTCCATGGAAATTATATTGTCTTGTTCGTATCTGGTTATAGTTATTTGGAATATTTTCGTCGGATTCAGATTTGGTTCGATTCAGATTTTAGGTATTTTTTTAAATTGATTTTTAAGGTTCTGGTCGGATTCATGTCCAGGGAAATTATTTTGTCTTGCTCGGATCCGGTTTTGGGTCTTTGGAATATTTTTTTCGGGTTCAGATGTCGTTCAATTCAGATTTCTGATTTTTTATTGGAATATTTAGGTTCAGGTTGGGTTGCCATCAGCGGAAATTATTCTGCATTGTTCGAATAAGGATATGCTTCGCTGGAATATTTTTGTCAGATTCAGATTTAGTTTATTTTTTTAGGTTCGGATTGGGTTCATGTTCATGGAAATTTTTTTTCTTGTTCAGATCCGGGTATGGTTCTGTGGAATATTTTTGTCAGGTTCATATTTGGTTCGATTCAAATTTCAGGTATTTTTTTTTCAAATGGAATTTTAGGTTCGGATCGGTTTCATGTCCACGGAAATTATTTTCTCTTATTCGAATCCGGTTATGGTTCTTTCGAATATTTTGATCGGATTCCGATGTAGTTTGCATAAAATTTCACGTTTTTTTTTCCAAATGGAATTTTTTAGATTCGAGTCAGTTTTATGTTCACGGAAATTATTTTGTCTTGCTCTTATCGGGTTATAGTTCTTTGGAATATTTTTATCGATTTCAGGTTCCGTTTTGGTCATTTTTCGGGTTTTTTCAGAGAAAAATTTTAGGTTCGGGTCGGGTTGCATATACACGAACATTATTTTTCTTTGATCGGATTGGGGTATGCTTCATTTGAATATTTTTGTGGGGTCAGATTACAAATCCATAGTTTTTTTTCCTAATGGAATTTTTAGGTTCGGGTCGGGTTTATGCTCATTGAATTTTTGTCTTGCTTGGATCGGAGTATGGTCTGTTTTTTTCTGGTTGGGATCGGGTTATGTGTTAATACGCCTAAACATTATGTTTTGCTACTATTCTTTTAGTGACTATTTTTGATATATAATTTATTTTGCTATTTGATAATTTATCACTGTGTATGAATCGTCTGCCTATTCGAACAATTGTACGTCAAATAGCCATTTCATTTTTGTTTTAAAAACAAATTAAAGTCTTAATAAAATTTTAACTTAAATAAATGCATTCAAATTTAATCGATGATTTAAGAGAAACTGCTAAAGAAGCCTCATATATACATATACATAATATTGACTGCAATATAGCCAACCACAAATGCATTCTAATGTACGAAGTACACACGGTCTGACGTAACAGCTATGTTAAAAAATCCTAAGCTAAACTGAAATTTTGCCAGTCTATGAATTTTAAAGGTCTTTGGGAAAAAAACAGTCACTTTTGAAATGTCAAAATCTCAGATTGGTTTCTTTTATAGAGTAAAAAGTAATTAATAGAGTGGAAATATTATCTCTGGAGATGATGCTTAAAATATAATCCTACATTAAGTCAATTAAGTAACAACAAAAGCACGTGCTTTGACACGCCTATCAATTGAAACAGGTTTAAAACCGTATTTTTTTCTCTCGCTTTTTAAAAAAGAATTAATTTATCGCTTCACCGGTAAAAATTTATTAATTATTTTATCATATGTGTTTTAAATATCAATATAGAAAATTATTTTAACGTTTTGCTTGAAAATATAACATTATTTTGTAAGTACATTAAAATCGTCTGCAGTCAGAAATTTATATTTTAGATTAATATTTATTACTTATGTTTTCATACATGATTTTAAAAGAATGTTTTCGTCATTATATTTTAAATATTTATTTACATGCAATTATTAAGTCATAAACATTTTTAATCTACGTTATAAAGTATTTAAAATTACATTAATGAAAGAAACTTTTAGTTATATAATTTTTAGTTCGTATCAAATGTTTTTAATATCTTATTTAATTTTAATTTGATATTTAATTATTGCTAATTTTCCAATTTCCTTCATTTTAAAAAGCGAATATTTATTCTAATAAATAATAATAGAACAAAGACCAGTTTAAAAATTTGCTATTTCCTCTTGAAATATGCTTCAATTGTAATTCATTTCTTTCAATTCGTCTTATAATACAAAATCCCTTCCACGTCCTTTTGTTTGCCACATTAAATTTGAGCGATAAATGGTTTCATATCGCAAAACTTTTTTGAGGCTTACTTCACCTCTACTTATCTTATTCCTCCATGGGTTTCCTTAATTCTGTCTCAGCTTTCTTATTACTTCTGCGAAAATTTTTACACAACCAACCAACCGTAAAGAAACGAAAGAGAAAGAAATTGGGAAAAAGATGATTTTTTATTAGAGTGACCTCTTGATTTTAATTAATTACTCAGTTAATAATTGGAATTTTGAAATTCTGAAGCTCAGGTGCATCAGGAGAGATATTGGGCTACTCTCAAAAAAAGTTTGAGCTTTGTACGTGCTGTAGATTTTGCTAGCCATCGCAGACACACAGACACACACACACACAGACACACACACAGACAGACAGAGCGTTTTGTTCTTTTATTAGTATAGATTACAAGAATTTACTATACTTGAACATTGATGTTACTCAAATTTGTAGCATTTTATCGGAATGATGAGTATTTTACGTTAATGTTTATTAAAATTATGATACTAATCTTTCTTAAAAAAATCTACATATAATTGATTCTTTACCACTGACTAAAGCTTCATTATTATTTTTCTTTTTAGGTGGGTTTGTAATTATGTAAACACGTAGCGCCTATAGTTGTCGTTCAGTCCGTCCGTCCGCATATAACAACGCAAAAACTACCCAACCGAATCATTTGAAATTTAAAATATATAATTATTGCTTAAATTTGTAAAGTCATTTAAAATTTTATGAAAATTGGATGCATAGATCAATCACAGGGACAATCAAAATTATTCCGTCACATAACGGTCAATGGGGAAAAAGTTTCAAATGGATTTTAATCGTTTGAAATTTAAAATATCTAATTATTACATAATTTTGTCAAGTCATTTCAAATTTTATGAAAATTAGGTGCATAGATCAATTGCAGGGACAATCAAAATTATTTCGTTACATTACGGTCAATGGGGAAGAATGTTTTAAATGCATTTTAATGATGTTACACTCATTCCAGCATAATAAAAACTGATACGCATCTATAAAATGCATAATATAATAAACATTTTTCATAATCTGTGGTGCAAAGAACATTTGTTAATGATTTACAAGTCCACACAAAAGTATTACATTATATATGGGTATAGGAAGAACATTGTTTGGTGCGCATTTTAATTGTAATTAACTATTTACAGTTTTATGAGATTCATATATGAGTGATATTTTTTAAACTTCGTTATCGCACGAACGCACCTTTGCTACGCTTCACATGCAATTTCCACTTGTTTTCTATTTATATCATCGAAAGTAGATACAATTTCTTATTAAGAAAAGTACAGGTTTTGTTTGGTTTATTTTTGTCGGCCGATTATCTACGCTAGGGATATAGGCCCAGGGCGGGAGTGCCCTTCGTGGGGGTCTTTCTAAGGGAACCTAACCCGTATTTACGCAAGGTTCGAACAAAGGCTGACAGCTGCGATTGGGTTCGAACCCAGCACCTGCCGTCTACCAGTTGAGAGGTCAGAACCTCTCGGCCACTGGTGGGGACAAAAAAGAAAAAAAAAGTACAGATTTCTCACTTTCACAATCCATGTAGCTCTTTTGCTTTACAGTTAATATAATATTCCAATATCTATGTTAGCTGTGGCGTGGTATTCTTATATCAATTTTCTGTGTAGATTTCAATTTTTGCAATTTATAATTTGGCAAGTTACCCCTACATTTTTATTTTGCAAAATAAGAAACTTTTCCCAAAAAAATTCAAATAACTGTATGTTCTAAATTCAACTTTTCCAATTGTGATATGTTCACACAAATATTGACTTTCATTTAGATTTACATTTGAATGCGGTCCTGTATTTAGGATTCCGATTTAAATTTTATTTAGTTTTGACAGCGTACTTGTAGTACTGATATTTTGCTTTACATGTCTTTTCTACAAAATATAATTAGAAGTTAAATGTCGTTTGAATTCCGATAGTCTATTTGATTAGTACTGCTTCCCAGGATGATTTCTAAATACTTTTAAACAAGATTAATTGATAAAAGGGAAATAAAACTGCACTAAATTATTTTTTACCTAATTGTTTTATGTTATATTTTATTGGCAAATCTAATTAAGGACAAGCCAACAAAGTTGGCTTTTTGAACAATATTTCCCGTCGAAAGTAGAAAATCCAGTCTTCCTAACGGGGCCGTAGCTGGACGGCTCAGCCCCCCCCCCCCTAAAATATTTTGAGCCTCCTCTGGAAAAGATTCCAAGGTCACTAAATGAATTTCGGTTCCGAAAATTCAAAGGAAATTGCGTTCAAAAATCTAATTTAGTTTTGAGACCCTTTTACAATTTTGCAAAATTACTATAATTGCATCTAAAATAAATATCTCAACACTCACTCATCCTGTTTAAACATATGAAGCTAACATGATGTTTAATTTTGAATTAGTTTTACCCTCAATTTTTTCAGCATCCTATGCTTTCCTTGGTATAAAATGAAGTTATTACAACAGTTTAATAAGAAACATAACATCTACAGCGTGAATATGCACTAATTTATCTTTCTTCGTCAGAGAGAGAGAGAGAGACAAAAAAAAGTATGAGCCCCCCCCTAAATTCTCCCGACCCCCCTCCCCCTATTGTTCACTTCTAGCTATGGCCCTACTCCCAAAGGGAAAAGAACGCGTGATCACATGATCGAAATCGCTCATAACTTGACAGGCATTGTAATTATCATAAAATGAAAAACAAAGTTCGATTCGAAATCGCTTCTATAGTCAGGCATTCCAATTTTATATATCTCTGTTAAAAAAGTAATTTGTAAATGTGTCAAAACATTTTGCGCTAGTTGAGCAATTAAGAACAGCCTTAAGGAAATATATCTTGTATATGCTTAAATATTTCAGAAAATAGAAGAATTAATTTAAAGCTCAAAATTTGAGTATTGTTATTAAATTACAAAATGTGCATTTCCTAAGTTCTGAAATAGATACACATAATTGATAATCTGCTAAAAGTCTATACAGAAATAATGAAAGGCAAACAACTGTAAACATATAGCTCCTTATACTTTAATGAAATAAAATAAATAGGAATAACTTCAACTTGTCTTAGCATGCGAAAAGGTTACTAAACACAATTTTTATGTAGTAATCTAAAAAAAAACAAAGTAGATTAAAATAAAAATTGAATCAAGAAAATTTACACTAAATCTCATTAAAGGTGCGACAAAGTAAAATATATTATAAAAACTGCAAATAGCAATTTTTAAAGCATATTTACTTAAGAAATCCGAAACAAAAATTATTCTTAGAATTTTTTATACATTTTCAGAAATGTTATTAACTAAAACCAAAATTATTTTTCAATATTTTTAAGAAAAAAGACGTTTCTCTAGAAACGAAAAATCACTGTTTATTTTCCAAAGATCAAATTACTTATTAAAATCTTTGCATCTCTGTTGAATAAACACACTTAAAAATATCTAGAAAGGAAAATTAATGATTTTTTTCCTGTTATTCGACTTTTTTGATTCTCTTTCAAACATTAGCAATGAAATAAATAAAAGAATATCTTTAAGATACATAAAATTATTTTAAAAATTAGGCTTATTAAAAAGCTTTTAATTCTTTTTAATAAAATTAAAAGGATTGATTTTAAAACATGTTTTAAATTTACAAGGATAATTTTAGTGTCTAATAGCTGATTTATTTAAAACATCAAATCATAAAATTTGTTATATTAAGCTGCGTAATCAGCTTTGTCAAAAATGGATTCATTAAAACCTTGAAAACAGAATATCGACAAACAAAATATTTGGCGTCTCCTTCGCCTAGCGCACGGGGCGCTTGTTCCCTCTGCGCCCCCTTAATTTCGGCCCTACAAGCAAGTAAATAAAAACACAGTTTTCACGCATGGACTTATCTAAGGTTGTTTCAGTTAGTCTTTATTTGAGGCCTAGAACAAACACTCTACGACGCTTGTAGTTGATATTTTTAAAATTTTATATTTCAGGTAAAATATAAAATTTATAAAATGAAATTTAAGCCGTCTTACTTAAAAAGCAATTAAAAATAACCAAAGATGCTAATAGTTATTGTTAGGTTTAAGTTACTGTGGTGATGCGGGAAATCATGCCGGTAGGCTGTTAAGATAATAACATAGATTTATTAAAGAACATACAACCTTACTACATCGCGGCTAGTGCAAGACTGCCGATCGCGCGGGAATCCGTGTAGGATTGCCGGTCATACAAGCGCGCCGCAGAGGCGCCATCTATCATGCACAAGATCTATTAAAAATCAATCATAACAATTCCCTCCCTTCTTAAAGAAAATGCAAAATGTCATAGAGTCTTGTTCATCGAGATAGTTCAAAAATAAAACAGCTCACGACTAAAAACAGTTTGTCAGGAACAAGCAAAACAGACTAATACTGGAGGCGTATTGGTTTTTTTCTAACTCGTTCTGAACGTCTGACCAATGAGGTACTTGCATCACGAGTTAACACTTGTGGTGATAGAACTGGGGGATCTGCAGGTGGCTTGTTATTTACCCTTGGAGAAGTCACTTCTAAGGGGAGCACAGGAGGTTTGGGGGTACCTGTGGGAACATCGATTTGCAAATCGACTGGTTCTGTAGCTGTAGCTGCAGGAATTGGCAAGTCGAGTGGAGTCGGAACATCACTCATCGGGTTCTCCTGTCTGAGCCTCAACTGGTCAATGTGGCGTGCCCAATTTCCCAAAGGGGTTGACACTTTATACATAACTTTCCCCATGGAACATAAAATATTGCCTTTAACCCATGGTGGGCCACGGCCAAATGAACGCATCCAAACTGGAGTGCCTTCTGCAAAACTTCCGGAACTGGTCTCTTCCTTCTTGTGCGTCTGACTGATAGGATCTCTAATTAGGTCCATACGAGTTCGGAGAGGACGACCAAACATAGCCATGGCTGGGGATAATCCAGTGGCTGCTGACGGGGTATTGCGATAGTTGAAGAGGAACCTAGACAGTCTCTCGGCAAGAGTCCCTCCAGTCATTTTCTTCAGGGCTGACTTTACTGTTCGGACTGCTCGCTCAGCTAAGCCATTCGAACTTGGATGGTAAGGAGGCGTCTTCACTTCAGCAATGCCATTGCAAGATAAAAAATTTGCAAATTCTTCACTATGGAAACCAGGACCATTGTCGCTGACCACACTCTTTGGAATGCCGAAACGAGAAAACAGGCTACGCAAAACCATTATTGTTGCACTTGCAGATGTACTTGATACCTGTGCAACTTCTAACCATTTTGTCTTGGCATCTACAATTATAAGCAGCATCTGACCTTCCACTGGACCTGCATGGTCAATGTGTATCCGCTCCCATGCTTTCTCTGGCATAGGCCAAGGAACATACTTTGATGGAGGTGCTGAAGCATTCTGCTGACATGCAACACAGCCTTCCACTCTTGCTTCTAAATCGTTATCCAGCTCTGGCCACCAAACATAGGAACGAGCATGTGCTTTAATTGCTGTTATGCCTTGGTGAGATGAATGAAACTCATCTAGAATGAATTTTCTAAATTTTGGAGGAATAAAAACACGCGTGCCTCTCAAAATTATGTCTTCTTCGACAGATAATTCATCTTTTACTCTGAAGAACGGATGCAAATTTTTCTCGATTTTCTTAGGAAATCCTTTTAAAATATATGATTTCAGCTTCCTTAGGTCAGGACATTTGTCAATTTCGGTACTAATTAGGTGTCTCGTCACTGGAGTGTCATCTAACTGTGTTAATAATAACACCGACTCTGCTGGAACTGGTGGATCTGCATACTTAGTAGCCAATGGCAATCTACTGCAAGCATCTGCATTTGCGTGCAAGCTGCCTTTTCTATACTCAATTGTATATGAATACGCTGCCAGGGTCAGAGCCCAACGTTGAATTCTTGCAGCAGCTACTACTGGTACAGGCTTCTCTGACGAAAGGAGATTAACTAAAGGACGATGATCAGTAAACAACGTGAATGTTCGTCCTAACAAGTATTTTCGAAATTTTATTACACCAAAGACCAGGGAGAGAGCTTCTTTTTCTATATGGCTATAATTTTTTTCAGCTTCTGTTAAGGAACGGGAAGCAAAGACTATTGGACGATCACCATCTTCGGTTTTGTGAGACAATACTGCTCCAAGTCCATAGGGACTAGCATCGCAAGCCAAAACAACTTCTTTCTTGTTATCGAAGTGTATTAATAGTGATGAGTTCTTCAAAACCTCTTTCACTTTAGAAAATGCTTCCTTCTGTGGTGTCTCCCATTTCCATCTCGTTTTTCCTTTCAATAATTCATATAACGGAGCTAATAAGGTAGCCATGTTTGGTAAAAATTTGCTGTAATAAGTAATGAGACCGATGAAGGAACGTAGCTCATCAACATTCTTCGGATCAGGAGCTTTGACTACAGCATCCACTTTAGACTCTAAGGGATGAAGTCCTTCCCTGTCAATACGATGACCCAGATATTCCACCGAAGATTTCAAAAATTCACATTTTTTGGAATTAAGCTTCATTCCAGCTTCCTGTAAACGCATTAGAACTGCTGTCAAGTTCTGTAGGTGTTCTGCTTCATCTCTTCCGAAAACCAAGACATCATCGAGATAGCAAGCAGCCTTCAAACCATGCAGAATTTTGTCAATCTCTCTCTGGAACATCGCTGGAGCTGAGGCAACTCCGAAAGGAACTCTAGTGTACCGGAAAAGTCCTTTATGGGTATTTATCACTACTAGATCTTTGGACTCTTCATCCAGTTGCAGCTGGCAATATGTATCACGAAGGTCCAATTTAGAAAAAACAACTCCTCCTGAAAGCTGTGCAAACAAATCTTCGATGTTCGGCAGTGGATACTGCTCCAATTCAGTCACCTTGTTGGTAGTTAATTTGAAATCTCCGCATATTCTGATGCGTCCATCACGCTTTAGGACAGGTACTATTGGCGCTGCAGACTCAGCGGTCTTCATTGGTTCGAAGATGCCTTCCTTAACGAGGCGAGCTATTTCCTGATCAACCTTGTCCAAAAGAGCATAAGGGATTGGGCGTGCTTTAAAAAATTTGGGCGTTGTAGAATCTTTCTTAATCAGGTGCACTTTGACATCTTTTAGCATGCCTAACCCTGGTGAAAATAAATCTTTGAATTTTTCTAAAACTTTATGTAACTTCAATTCTGGAGTTGGCAAATTGTTTATGGCATAAGACTGGTTTGGATTCTCGAACACTTTCATCAATTTTAATGGATAAATCCAATTACGTCCGGCTAAATTAATTTTTCCCTGTTCAACAATCATCAAAGGTAAAGGGCAGGACTTGGATTTGTAGGATACATTCACTTGTGCTATTCCAATCACTTCAATAGGATGCCCTGTGTAAGAATTCAGCCTTATTGAAGTATTTTCCAAAGGAGGAAAACATTCTTTTACTCTATTGTAAACATTTAACGGCATCAAAGAAAAAGGAGCCCCTGAATCCACTTCAAAAATGAAAGGCCTACCTTGTAGAAAGCATTCCACTTTAGCAGGAGGTAAGGTTTCTTCCATACATGAGACATTAAATAACGTGTATACTGGTGGCACTTCATTTTCTACTTCTTCCACTTGCACATTATGTACCCGAGGACTGGAATTCTTCTTCTTAGAACGGCATACTTTAGCGATATGGCCGACTTTTTTGCAAGAATGGCAAGTTGCATTCCGAAAACGGCATTCGTTTGACAAGTGATTTGATCCACATCGGCTGCAGTTTTCAAAATTCTGCTTTGTTGTACGAGAAGTAGGACTTCTCGGCCCATTATTCTTCTTTGAATGTATTTTGTTTGTATTTATTTCAGCACCGGATGTCATACGCAAGTTGTTTGCATCTCTAGCCGCTGTCTCCATCGTCACCGCGATCTCTGTAGCCCTCGTTAGGGTTAACTGATTTTCTGCGAGAAGCTTTCTCTGGATTGCTTCATCTTGAATTCCACAAACAATCCGATCCCGCAACATTTCGTCCAACGATGTGCCGTAACTGCAATGCTTAGCCAGGCTACGTAACTCAGCTATAAAATTTGCGACCGATTCGCCGGCACGCCGAACTCGGCTGTTGAATCTGTATCGTTCCACAATGACGGAAGGTGCAGGGTCGAAGTGCGAATTCAAAACGTTGATTATTTCTACCAATGTCTTCGTATCCGGTGCCGCTGGTGACAAGAGATTCCGAATTAAAGCGTACGTAGAGGGGCCGACGACTGTGAGAAAAATAGCTCTTTTCCGGTTGTCGTTCTCAATCCCGTTTGCGATGAAAAACTGCTGGAGTCTTTCAGTATACAATGACCATGATTCGGCTGTCGAATCAAATTCTTTAATTTGGCCAAAAGAGCCCATCTTAGCTTTATTTCTTGAAGGCTTTAATTCCAAAGAACACGCGCCTTTCTGCTTGGACTTCGTTCGAGCTTGCGCTACCAGCAAATGGAAATCTCACGACCGCGTGTTAGGCTTAACATCGCGCGTCAAAGATCGGCGTTCGGCGTTGTAAATTCGCCGAAAGAAGAAAAAAAAAATAAATTCTCTTCGCATCACCATATCCCATGCTCGTCGCCAGTGTTAGGTTTAAGTTACTGTGGTGATGCGGGAAATCATGCCGGTAGGCTGTTAAGATAATAACATAGATTTATTAAAGAACATACAACCTTACTACATCGCGGCTAGTGCAAGACTGCCGATCGCGCGGGAATCCGTGTAGGATTGCCGGGCATACAAGCGCGCCGCCGCAGAGGCGGCATCTATCATGCACAAGATCTATTAAAAATCAATCATAACAGTTATTTTGTTTAAAATATCTTAGTACTTTCAAGCCTTATCCAGGCTCTTCACGAGAAAATATTTTTATAATTAACTGTTGATTATTTATACGAATAAGTGAATTTCGTTTTGAAAATGAACGAGCCAATAATTATTACAGTTGAAAGTAGAAGTAGCTTCTTGAATTAAACTCAATGAAAGAAGATATACATTATTATTAATTGCAGTTCCATTTATTTTTATATTTCACTCTGTGCTCATTCGTCACTTTTCATTTTAAATATACGTAGCTTGAAGGTCGAAGTAGTAGTGCTTGAGATTAAAATCGGGTAAAAATACGTAAGTTCACGTATTTTTATGAATGAATAACAATTAGTTATAAAAATATTTTTTGATGAAGAGCCTGGATAAGGCTTGAAAGTACTAAGATATTTTAAATAAAATTAACTATTAACATTTTTCATTATTTTTAATTGCCTTTTATGTAAAACAGTGAACGTTTTAAAGCTCATATTAGGGGGAACTGGGGGACATTGATACAGCTTTTTTCAAAAAAATTTTTTGGTGTCTAGAAAGCAGAAATTTCAAGTTATTTTTCTATGTGATGTGAGCAAAACCTGTATAGTGTGTTATAAAAATATACAATCATTGTTTTATATATTATTTTTGCATGTAATTTTTAAAAAATCAAAAAAAGTTATTTGTATCAATGTGCCCCATCCCCAGGGCAGATTGATACACTTTGACACGTCTGGGAAAAATGGAGACAAAATAACACCAATGCATATTTTTCATAGAAAAATAGTTAGCAAACCATTTTATATATATTTATAGACATTAAAATCGCACACAGATTACTTGTAAGCGATATTAAAGCAATCAAAATGAAATGTATAATGACCTGATGTTCTAGCTGTTCCTTGTCTGTTTGTTGGCTGCGGTAACTTTGTCATATCTGGCAATTTAACCTCAGAATTATCTTCTTTCTTATTAAAGGTGAAAGAATTACCAGGTTTTCTGTTTATAAATCGGTTTACAAACAGAAAATAAAGGATAATTATATTAAAAATTATGTTTATAATTTAATTATCCTGTACTGTTCTGCAGCTTGTTTCTCTTACTTAACATTTCTCATGTCGATAATACTTTTTTCGCTGGAGAATCGATATAAATTTGAGATTTGCCAGGCTGCCGTCCAATTCTTTGGTTAATTCCACTAGCACTACATTGTGTAAGTTTGTACGTTTTCTGTTTGCAAAAATACTATAAAATGTTCTAATATAAAGAAATTAGAGCTATTTCACTTCAATAAAAACTAATAGTAGAAATTTTTGACGAAAAATGGTTCAATTAAGGAGTGTATGGTAAAAAAAAATAATAAAAGGTTTTAAAAAATGAACTAGAAAAGGATTTAGGTTGTATCAATGTGCCCCGACAAAGACTGTATCAATGTGCCCCATATAATCATTTTGAATAAAATGAGTCGCAAATCCAACACTTCATAATTTATCTAACAATAAAGAATGAGGAACTGATGAAGAGTAGCTTTACTTGCCAGGGAGGGTATTCTTTTCGGTTGAAAATGCTGGAACAGTTGTATAATACCATTTCAATTGTGCAACTGAAATTTACTTTTGACCTACAAAAACAATCAATCACCCATCCCATTCCATCAAACTATTGAATCATTCCAAAACTTTCTGTATGTTGTTAATTTCACTAGTATCACCTTTTGAAGCCGTTGTGAAATTTCCTGTAATGACCCTGTGTGCTGTACAGGTGGTGTATCAATGTGCCCCAAGTATCAATGTACCCCAGTTCCCCCTACATATTTAAAATTTCAAACAAGGTAAAAGTTGCGTTCCGTCATATTTTTTTTTCATTTTTAACTAAGACATTCTCTTTTTGGACATTCTGTATTCTTGCAGAATAACCTATAAATCATGTCTATATTATAAAGGTCAAATGTATCTGTGCGTAACGCATACGTCATTTTGCGAATGACAACACTTTCCCATGCAATTTCGTTTTTAATATTTTCGCTACTGCAAATTTGACATATCTAAACATTGCACATTTAAAATTTTAACACCGTCGTGCAGAGAAAAAAATTTACTTTTAAACGCAATTTATTTGAAAGCTGTATCTCAATTTATTTTTGAAATATTAATTTTTTTATAGTTTTTAGTACCAATTTTGTAATTGTGGCAATAGGTCACTCCATTTTCTCTTTAAATTGAAAAAAAAAATTTAAATGTGTATACTACGTCAAATATATCGTCTGTGGTTGTATCAATTCGGATTTTTTTTTTTTTTTTTTATTATTCGCACACCAAACATAAGTGCCTAAATTGATAACTTCATCATAACGACTAATCTTTATTATAATTTGCTGATTACATATACAATTAAAGGTTAATGTTACTAATTTGGACAAATGAGTTTTATAGAAATAGTATTTTGTTAATTTTAGCTTTAAATAATATTTGTTTGAAAATTAGATTGACCAACATAAGATGCTTTTTTATTGTAACTAATTTCGTAGATTTATCATAAATCAATGAAACAGTTCTTTCTTAAAGATTTTCTTTCGTCGAATTTCGACGGGTTCCACCTCGTTTTCTCAATTGCTCAAAAAACGAGAAATTTTTAGACGCTCTGTAATGATTTCTACAAAGTAAAATATCATCAAGGCTAATTTTGTAAAAATTTCATGCAGCTTACACATCCACCGATATTTCTATGAAGAGATTGATGCCTTTATTTGGCCCCAATGAACTTAACGCAATTTTTCAAAATTAGTTACTTCGCCTTTAAACGTCTCAAGTATAAGATTAGAGGGAAGTCGAAAAATTCGAATATAAAATTTTGTTACAATTACTAATTCTGTTATAATATAACTTTGTTACAATGTACTCTGATCCTATCACTAATACGATATTCTGATGAACTTTCTCCTTTTTAGCTTTAGATAATTATAAGTATAATAATATATAATCCTTTCTGTCATCTTGAATTCACCTGTTTATCATGAAAAAGACTTTCTGATATTTTCCAACAGAGATGGAAGATACATAATAAATTTTCTATTAGAAATATGTAATAAGTCAAAGCATCGGAAACAGTAAATATGAGGGATGTTCATAGTTTCTGATTTTTCTGTTAAGTTTTCAGATTATTTTTCAGAGAAATAGACCTATACCTCTAATAATAATAATAATAATAATAATAAAAAAAAAAAAAAAGTAAAATTATTTTTAGCAAATTGTTGAAATAGCATTTGAATTAATTTGTAACTAATTTTTATGTTATGCAAGGAAATTTCTGTTTATTGACATTTTCAGAACATTTTCAGATTCGGGGAAATTTTTAGAAAAAGAACCTGTAAAAATGTAGGTCATGTATCAAATGTATCAAAAGAGGCTTGCTGGAAAGTTACTAAAACACCTCGCCCCCCTCCTTTTTTTGGTGAAAATGTAGGAATGGTTGAATCTAAGTAATTTTTACGTCAGATTGATGCATTTTTTGTGTTTTGGAGGATAATGGGGCGTGCCAGGGTAAACATTCGCAAACTAAAGTTAAACCTATGGGAACATTCTTTTTAAATTTCTTGTTGGCATTTCTACTGATATTGTTAACATTATTATTATTACTGCCTAGAAAGCTGAAAGTTATTTCTCTAAACAAGTCTTTTTCGTTTTTTCGATTCTAGTTCTATCTTATCAATTGTTTTTTTTTTTTTTTTTTTTTTCTTTTTTTAAGCCACTTTTTTTTTAAGCCATTTTTTAACTTATTACTTAATTGAATCATTCTGGTCCAAGCAATAAGTTAATATGTTAAAAAATATATTATAAAATACTGAAATAAAAAATGGTTCAATAAGTATCGAGTCCCGTTAAGTTAATTTAAATACCTTTTTTTTTAAAAAAAGAAAGGAATATTGGTTTTGCCATTAAACTTCCATTTTAGACATCTGTTTTGAATAGCTCAGATTTTTATTTTCGAGATTAATGTTGTTTTTAGCCATTTCAACAATAAATGGCGATTTAACAACTTAAAATGCATTAAGAAGAAAATATTTTATCATTTTTTTTTAAGTCATGGCATCAGAAAACACATTATCACAATGATATGCTGTTTTACCTTGCTTGAATAATAGCAACTATGCATATGTACAAACGTTTACTTTTAAGTACCATTAACAAAAATTTAATATAAAATTTATTTAATACTTTACGGTCTGGTGTACAATAGTACATGTCTTTTAATTGAATATTATTTTGTTTTAAGAAATACTTTTGATACTATTTGCGTATAGTAATGCTAGTATATGTCTATGCATTTACTAAATGATTTCATTTATGTTTCAGCATTTAATAATAATAATTATTATTATTTTTTTCGAATTCTCTTTGCGCCGCTTGCGATTCTTTTATTTTAAACATATGTTTCCCTCATTAAATTTGAAATAAAAATTACTTTCCTGAAAGAATCCTGCGTAATCAAGCGCAAAAAGTATTAGAGAGTTGTAATATAAGTTAAATCTTTTAATGTAACACAATATTTTCTAAACATCTCCAAATATTCCTCCTTAACCTTTTCTCACAGAAATATTAATTCAATAGTACGCAAAATAACAACATACGTTATCTTTCAGACAATGAAATGTTTATAAGTGACGTAAATTTTCCATATGGGTGAAAAAAAAGTCCGGGCCAGGATACAAACCAGGGATGTATTGGCTGAAGCCGCCAATGCTCTTCCAACTGAGCCATCCCGGACACGAACACTGGAGGACTATTTCACTCAAATAACCTCAACGATCATATAATCTGGTCTGATACTATGGATCAGCTCAACAGAATAAATCGAAGGTCAATATATGGAAACTGCACAAAACGCTGCATACGAAATTATACTAGATCAATTTGTGACACGATTTTTCAATCGGTAAATTAATTATAAGTGACGTAAATTTCCCATATGGGTGAAAAAAAGTCGGGGCCAGGTTTTGAATCAGGGATATATTGGAACGCCATATGGAAAATTTACGTCACTTATAATTAATTTACCGATTGAAAAAAAGTGTCATAAATTGATCTAATGAAATATTTGTTAAACACTAATTAATCTATATGGATTGCCAGTGTTAAAGTTATTAATTCTTATCCGAAAGGGTTATGGTGACTGACCCTTTTCTTACGGGGATTAGGCACCTTTTCAAGAACATTGAAGAATTTTTTGACTGATGTACAATTACTTATTATACAGGATGTTTCTAAATTCATGGTCCAAACTTTAAGGGGTGATAGTACACATCAAGACAAACTATATTTAAATAGGAAACCAAGGGTGCCAAAGTCTTCCGAAGGAGATAGGCGCCATTAAAGTTTAGGGTCCAAAAATTCAAATGATTATGAAAAACAGAAAAATTGGTCGATTCGTTTGCGGTTTTCACTAAAATTATTCTTTATGTCAGTATTGTCTTGAAAATAAATTATAAAGATAAATTTCAAAAAATGACGATAGAGGGCGCTTTAGACTTTAGAGTAACGAATAACTATTTTTTACCGTTATTTTTTTGCATTTCATTAAAGGTTTCGTAAGCTTAGACTTAAACTTAAATTTTGAGCTCAAAATCTGAATAGTTGGAAGCAGTTAAGTAGCACAAACTTAACTGTGCTCAGAGGGTTTTAAATTCAAATGATTATAAAAAACGGAAAAATTGGTCGATTGATTTGCGGTTTTCACTAAAACTATTCTTTATGTCGGTATTTTATTGAAAATGAATTATAAAGATAAATTTCAAAAAATGCCGATAGAGGGCGCTTTAGGCTTTGGAGTAACGTACAACTATATTTTACCGTTATTTTTCGCATCTCATAAAATTTTCTTAGAAGCTTAGACATAAACTTAAATTTTGAGATGAAAATCTGAATCGTTGGGAGTGGTTAAGTAGAGCAAACTGAACTGTGTTCAATGGGGATGGGGAGGTTCAAATTTCAAATTATTTTAAAAAACGGAAAAATTGGTCGATTCGTCTGCCGTTTTCGCTAAAACTATTCTTTATATCAATATTTCCTTGAAAATAAATTTTAAAGATTAATTTCAAAAAATACCGATAGAGGGCGCCTTAAACTTTAGAGTAACCAACAACTATTTTTAAGCGTTATTTTTTGTATCTAATTAAATGCTTGCAAATGCTTAGATTTAAATTTTGAGCTCAAATTCTAAATCGATGGAGGGGTTAAGAAGCGGAAACTGAACAGTGTTCAGGAGTTAAAATGTTCCCTCCCCACCCCTCGAACACATTTCAAATTTCCGCACTTAATTACTCAAAACGATGCAGATTTTGAGCTCAAAATTTAAGTTTGAACTTTTACAAGCATTTAATTAGATACAAAAAATAACGGTTAAAATAGTTGTTGGTTACTCCAAAGTTTAAGGCGCCCTCTAACGGTATTTTTTAAAATTAATCTTTAAAATTTATTTTCAAGGAAATACCGACATAAAGAATAGTTTTAGTGAAAACCGCAAATCAATCGACCAATTTTGCCGTTTTTTATAATCATTTGAATTTAAAACCCTCTGAACACAGTTAAGTTTGTGCTACTTAACTGCTTCCAACTATTCAGATTTTGAGCTCAAAATTTAAGTTTAAGTCTAAGCTTACGAAACCTTTAATGAGATGCAAAAGATAACGGTAAAAAATAGTTGTTCGTTACTCTAAAGTCTAAAGCGCCCTCTATCGTCATTTTTTGAAATTTATCTTTATAATTTATTTTCAAGACAATACTGACATAAAGAATAATTTTAGTGAAAACCGCAAACGAATCGACCAATTTTTCTGTTTTTCATAATCATTTGAATTTTTGGACCCTAAACTTTAATGACGCCTATCTCCTTCGGAAGACTTTGGGACCCTTGGTTTCCTATTTAAATATTGTTTGTCTTGATGTGTACTATCACCCCTTAAAGTTTGGACCATGAATTTAGAAACACCCTGTATACACATATCAATATAGATATGTAACAAAATGACAGGAGCGATTATTTC
Organism: Maratus speculifer; assembly: GCA_964019185.1. Lineage (NCBI taxonomy): Eukaryota > Metazoa > Arthropoda > Arachnida > Araneae > Salticidae > Maratus > Maratus speculifer. The sequence continues at coordinate 143,224,499 of OZ025289.1, read as the reverse complement.
TTCCACTGGCTGGATAACCTCAATGGCTGAAATCCCCCTCATTGAAACTTGGCGACGATTTACTGAGGAAAAGAATTTTTTTACCAGCTAGCTTGGAAAAAAAGCCACGGCCCGTTTTATTCAATCGTCAAGTCGGCAGGCAGAAAATACGCATCCATTTACAAGTGCAGTGCAATAACTTTTTCAAATATAATGTGTTTAAAATAATAAATATTAGGAAGTTCACAAATAATTTAGTTTTTCAATGTTTTAATAAATTGAATAAACCAGGAGTTAGAGATATTCATAAAAAAATATCTTCATATAATCTGTTCTTATCGCCAAGCTTTAAGCAATAAACGTCATTTCTGGCATATTAAAATGTGATAACCAGTGGACCAATGAGATTATCCAGCCAGTGGGAGAAGTAATCGCTCGTCAAAATGACTGCCTTCCTTAAATTATAGAATCTATAGGTGGCGATATTGCCACTTTTGGCAGAATATCTTGATATATATTTTGCCTTTTATTTTAAAAACATGAAGTGAAGTAATTTGTCGTTGAGAATAAGATTTGTGACATGTGCTGGAATGTTGTCTCGACCCGAGATGTTTTTGTGGTGTAACAAGATTTATGAATCTGTTACGCATTTTATCGAATATGTATACAGTGTTGTAAATAATAGTGTAGATGTTGTGATGTCATTAGTAAAAAAGTGATTGTTTAAGAAGTGTTTAGTATTTACCCGATGAACACCTCCCGCAGATAATAATTTAGAAAAATTGATTTTGACAAGAAAAGAAACATATTTTGTGGATAAAATTTGAATTTTTTTAACCATTAGGAGAATGGTTGTTTCTGTCAGTCAAATTTGAGATATCTGAGACTATCTGAATGCTTTTGATGTCCGGTTTTTATTCATTTTCTGATTGGTTCACATTTAATATCCAGAAATGAATTGCTTCTGTTGCAACAAAGATAAAAAGTATTAAAAACTACAAAAAAAAAAAAAAAAAAAAAAAAAAATAGTAATAATAACTTAAAGACAAACTGAGATACAGCTTTCAAACAAATTGCATTGAAAAGAACATTTTTTTTCTCTATACGACTATGTAAAAATTGAAAATGTGAGATGTTTAAAAGTTTAAAAATCTGCAGTACCGAAAATTGTAAAAAATTGAAATTTCATTTAAATTTTGTTTATGATGGGTCCAGAAATATTAATGTTTAATCCATGGCGTACAAAATATACGACTCTATTATTACGTACGCCAAATTTTGATTGTCATAAAAATTATGTTTATTGTTATTATTTTAAATATAAAATTTATTTATAAGTCTAAGATTTTAGTCTTTGAAAATATCATTCTTCAAATGCTCGCTGTACTGTCTTTTTTCTATTTTTTTTTAAGTATTTTTTTTTTTTTTTAATTTGCAGTTTCTTTATATGTTAGTGTTTAATAACAATTCTACAAATATTTGTCATAGCACTCCATTATTATTATTATTATTATTATTATTATTATTATTATTATTATTATTATTATTATTATAGCTGTTGTCGTTTCTTCAATATAGTGTACCTTATAAAATTAGGATTGAATTTTACAATATAATGAAAAGGTACTACTAGGTTATCCCATCGACCAAAAAATTATCGGCAAACTATAAGATTAAATGCCAATAATGGATGATCGTGAATGTCACATTCAACGACATTAAATACGATTCACGGGTTTAAAATGTCATTAAGTGATTTTTCTTTCGACCTTTTTATTAATATTTTTTTTAATATCCTACTAATTATTTGTTTTTTCGTTGTTTGAAATGAAAATTATGTCAATATGTATCATTTGGTTATTAGTTTGGCGATTTGTATAATCTGGCGAAATTGGTCGACGGGATAACCAAGTAGTACCAATGAAAACAAAAAATAAAACTCAAATGCTGAAGAAATTATGAACGAAGAATTGAGTTACAACCTATTGCAAATTAAAGCGGACTGCGCGATGTTGATTTAACAACACTCCCACTGCCATTGGTGCTTCAACTGAACTTCGTTTTCTTAATTGTCCCATCTTACCTATCTCATATTATATACCAAGACCAACGTCGACTATATACTACCAGCCTACCCATTTCGCTAAAAACCGCCGAAAAAGTGAAGCTGGATTCAGTTTCAAAACCCTGAAGTATTTAATTGGACCACGTGGGAGTCCACGTGACGCAAACCCTGCCCAAATTAGCATTGAGTAAGCTGTTTTCTATTCGGTGCACATGGCTTGGCACGTGGTCATTGTTTTGGTTCAGGGTTTGCACGAATGGTTAGAATAACTTGAGCAAGGTATCAGAGTCCTCTGGCAGGAGACTTCATACATTAATCTCAAATAAGTGGGCCTATAGATCTAGTGGGCCATGCCAAGACTATAGGCCCTATAATTGTTTCAGTAACTGCGACGCTGCACTCCCGAATAGAAGAACTATGCATTTAAATACAAAGAATATTGTTTCATGGCTTTACAAATGGCATGTCTCAAAACGTTCGTGACGTGATAAATATACTTTTAAAGCTACAATAATTAGTTACTTTTATAAAATTTGTAAATGTACACAAGGGGAAAAAACTTTTAGAAGCCACTTTAGAAATTACATTCTCCTATTTTTCAACCATAAATATTAAAAATCACAAACATTTAGGAAAATGAGATGGGAATTAGTATTAAAAATTGTTACCATTTCTTGAAATACGATAATTAATGCCTTATATATTGCTATATCTTATTATTAGAAAATGGTTTGACTTACATTTAAAAAAGATAAATATTTAAAATAAGAATCATGCAGGTAAACTACCGAAATTTTTATTTAAAGCGATTGCTCTCGAAGAATAGTTACTTAAAATGCGAAAAGTATTGTTCCGCGAATTCCAGATGCTATGTCTCATTATGTTAGAATAAAATCTGAATGACAATGAATAAAATGTGAATGAAATTTTGTTTCCATGGCAGAATTCTAAGTTCTATTTATATATTTATTGAACAACATACATCTGATTTGTGTGCTCGACATGAAGCCTGCTTATAAATCATCGTCAATAATACAGGGAAGAGATAGCACAAGGAAATTTTACAACACAAGATTTTACAACAACCGGGAGCTCCACACAAGGAGAGTGTGCAATGGAGTTAGTGGAATTTGAACACCCAACCTCCTATGCTCGAAGGCGATTAGCGGCGTGGTTCTTTGACCCCTCAGCCACGGAGGCCCCTTCTAAGTTTTAAACTTCACCGTATAAACAAAATAAGAACAACCGGTATCCTGAAAGTGGCGTAATAAAAATACTTTTAAAGCTAGAAAGGTTACTTTTATAAAAATTATAGATGTAGACAAGGAAAAGAAAACTTTTAAAACACACTTTAGAAATTATTTCAGTTTGCATCTAGAAAATATAAATATTTAAAACTCAGAAACATGCAGGTAAGCTATCGAAATTTTTATTAAAATCGGTTGCTCTCGACGAATAATTTATTAAAATGCGAACAATATTGTTTCACGATTTCCAAATGCCATGTTTCATTATGTTAGAATAAAATCTGAATAACAGAAAATCTTGTTTCCACGGAAGCACTCTATGTTTTAAGCTTGGCCGAATAAACAAAATAACAGCAACTGATACTCTCAAAGTGAAGCAATAAAAATGCTTTTAATGCTACAAAAGTTACTTTTATAAAATTTGTAGATGTAGACAAAAAGAAAAAACTTTTAAAATACATTTTAGAAATTATTTTAACGTATATTTCTAAGCTTTCTTTAATTAATTATTTCTTTTTAAATATTTACAAATAGAAATAGTTTGACAAACACTTTAAGGTGAATGGTCAAAAAATATATTAACTTTAGGCATATACAAAACTTTCATAAAAAAAGTTCTGCTAATTCTTGGTGAAAATGCGACTAAGCCACATATAGAAATATACCGACAAATATTTAAAGAAGGATATCGACCAAATGAATATAGCCTTAGAATTTTTCCCAGAAATTGTTCTACTTTACCTAATTTTTGAGGAAAATGAGAGTAAACTTTCGAAGTGTTCAAAAGTCTAAAATATAAAAAATTTAAATTAGAAAATGTATAAGCAAATGGTCGAATTTTTCTCAAAATCTGTTGTTTACAAAGAACCATTTCTTCAAATTAGAAAAATAATGTTTTACGGATTCAAAATTATGTGCTTCATTCTTTATGCTAGAACAATAATAGAATGAGCGAAATTCTTGTTTCCAAGGAAAACCTGTTCTAGAGCTAAACCTTGACCAAATAATCAAAATAACAACAATCGATACTGGTGGAAGGTGCCACAGTAGAAAATATTTCAAAAGCTAGAAAAGTTCCCTTTATAAAATCCCGACTTACGAAAGAGAATAAAAGATTTTAAGATGCACTTTAGAAATTATTTAAACTGAAGACATTTCCATTTGAAATACTTTGATAAGTAAGAGAATTGAAAATTTTAAAACTTATTTAGAAAATTATTTAGCACAGATCCATATCCAGAGATTTTCATATTCAGGCCTAAAATATCAAACAGGAACTGCTTAATGCTTTCAGTCGCCGTAAAAGCGTCATGTCATTTATGATAAAATCATTTTGTTTACGGAAGTAAACTGTATAAAGTTATTTAAAAGAGTCTAGGCTTTCTTTTAAATTGCTAACTAGTCTGTCTCAAAAGTATATGTACTCTTCAAATCTGCTTTTAACAATTGAAGAAGAAAACACATGAAGCCAATTTACAGTAAATATTCGACATTTAATCGAAGACAAACAAAGTAAACAATTTTTGCTGGTTAAAATAAAAAATACTTTATTTTTTAAATACCATATGTACTCGTGAATAAGCAAATGAATTTCTGCCAATTTTCGGCAAGAAAATTTGGTGGATCGACTTACACACGAGTCAATTAAATGAAGAAAAAAATTTCGAATGCTGCAAAATCTTGGCTTTTTATGCATATGTTTAATAAAATAATATATAAAATATACAAATAATGATAATTTATCATTAATCTTTTTTCAATGATTTGTTTTTGTTTACTTAATACTTTTTTTTAATTGCAAAATGGCATGTTTGGTTTGATTTTGTGAAAAATAAAAATAAAAAATGAGGGGGTCGATTTATGCATGGGTTTTTGATTTTTTGCAGAATTTGCATTCGAAAGTTAGAGAATTGTCTTATACACGAGTAAATATGGTACTTTATTTTATTATCGAAGAAACGCCGTCTCAAAAGTTTAAATATTTCATGCAAATTTTTTAGACACATGGAATTTAACGGTTATAATGGCGCTGTATAACGTCGTATTCCAGTTTTATAAAAATAATACAAAAGGGATTACAAAAATATCAAGAGCTGCTAAACCAGCCTCTGCTTCTAATCGATAACATTTTGTGGAAAGTGAATGGATATTTCAACAAGATAATGCCTCAGTCCACAAATCAAATTTTACAAAACTGTGGCTTTCACAGAAAAAAATTCGAATTCTTGAATTGCAGCTTTAAGAACAGACATAAGCCCAATTGGAAATGTCCGTCCATGTTTACATCAATGTGAAGCAATATGACTCTCATGTCTCATTAAAAACTTCAATAGACCATTGAGAAAGCATTGTGTGTTCTTTGCAACTAAAATCCCTACAAAAACTAATAAATTGAAAGAACGCGTTTGCTTGAACTAATCCGAAATCACGGAAATACACTTTTTATGTAATAGTTTTGTAAAAGTTATAAATGCAATCGTTTTTGCAAATGTGCATCAACCTTTGAGACTGTTTTGTTTGAATATTTTAAAATTATATTTTTTACAATTACGTAATCTATTTTTTTCTACTTTTCATATTATTTATTTAAGAGAAGTTGCGAAATCCGCAAATTATAAAACGTTATCTATTCTGACTTTTTATGCTTTTTTAAAGTTAATATTTGATGCTTGTGCTTAAACTTTTGATACAGATATTAGTTTCTTTTATTTCCAGGTAGTATTGATGGACGTTTACTGAACGACTGACGTGCCAACAAGCTCGAGAAGATATTTAATTAAAATTCAGAGGATGAAGTTATAACAATTAAACCATGAGAAATCTGGTGCACAAATTCCAAAAAAAGGAAGGTTAGGCTGATGAAGATAATTTTGAAAGCCCGCGACATCATTAGTACAGACCATAAAAGATACCTTTTACAAAGACATTTTTGGCGGATCGCTCGCCTCATTTGACAGAGAATTTCATGCAAATCGTAAGAATTAAAAAAAAAAAAAAAAAAAAGAGAGAGAGAAACAAGATGCATTCAAATGTTCATCAAATTATTATACTTCAACAATAAATGCAAAAAAGATGCTTTGAAAATCGTTTTAGAACTGACATATATAAGGAAGTCGATCAACTCTTAATTTAAATATAGTTTTTAAAAATCTGTGTAGAAAAAAATATTTCTGAAAACATTTAAAATTTTTACTTAGAGTTAACAGTTTAATAAAATGAGAAATTAAGAAGACAAAAAAAATCTCCTAAAATGAGTTAAAATTTAAAACGAACCATTTATTGTATGAATAAAAACATTATTTTTTCTTTATACTTGAGTAAAATATATCAAACAAAATAACAAAATATAAAAAAAAAATCATTAAATCCAAATTTTTGTGTCTCGTGAACATCAAAATACTCTGGAAAATATTTAAATAAAATATCTTGTGTCAACACTACAGGAGTCAAAAATCAGAAAATGAAAAACTAAATTGTTACAGATGTTTTTAATTTCCTGTTATCGGATCCATTCATATGTCCATCTAAAGTTCTCTAGAAAGTAGCTAACACGCTCTTATTAAACACTAGGAGAGATTCGCTATGGGCTCATATTATGAGAAAGCGCAATTAGCTCTGCTCGAAATTTTACTGCACAAAACCGCACAAATCTAATGAAACGGACAGTTGGTAATTAATATAATTTTAACATCTCAGTTAAATTATCTAAAATACACTATATTAATTTGAAAATAAGTAAAATAATTTCTTAATCAAAATGAAATAATTTTATGGATAAATATAAGCAATTTCTTTTTAATAATATCAATTAAGCAAATACATTAAAAATTTAAAAATAATTCTTATACTTAAAAGCTTTTAATTCTGTTAAATGTACTTTTCAATTTTACTGTATAACTTATAACTACTGAGTACATTTCTTAAACATTAATAATTACCCATCAATCCAAGCAAGTTTACTCAGGTTAAAAAAGGACAATATATTGGTCGGTAAACCGAACGTAGATGAAAATTGTTCTTAATTTAAAACGTAAATACATTTTGCACACTTATCATATTGTCTTACATTCTTCCATATAAAAACACTAATTCTTCACTACAACTAAATAAAATGAATAACAGTAATAACAATTTTTTTTAAAGAAGCATTTTCATTACATCCAAATTCTTATATTTCGTGAACATCAAAACACACTGGATAATATTTGAGCAAAATATCCTACTGCAACACTACAAGGATCGAAAGTCAGAAAATGAAATAGAAAGTTGTTAGAGATGTCTTTAATTTCCTGTTATCAGTGTCCACTCATCTGTCCATCTAAAGCTGTTCAGGAAGAAGACAACAAGTTTCTCATTAAACGCTGTGAAAGATCCGCCAGAGGCTATTTTCATTATCAGAAAATGCAATTAGCTCTGCTCGAAATAATTTCGACATAAGATTCGTTTTAAGTGAATAAAATGGAGAATTGGTAATTAATATATCTATACTCTTTTAGTTGCATTAATTAGAATATAAAAGATTCGCCTGAAAATTTTTAAAATAATCGCTTAATGAAAAAAAAAAATATATATATATATATATATTGAAAAAATGCAGACTTTTTTTCGTTCGCATGCTATCAGGCCTGATATGTGCTCACAGATATTAAGCAGGCATTCTGCGGGGGAAAATATGAGCTCGCAGGTTCTTACACAAGTACGTGCGTATATATATACGTAATGTGATAACTTTTGATGGAAATATCAATAGAAATTCGCTTCAAGTTTTAGATATAGATTCATTTGAATAAGATTCTTATTTGATTAGTTTTGGGGAGTCATTGGCTAAATATAAAGAGACGAAGTGGGGGAGGGGGGGTAATTCCCCCTTAATTTAGATAAATGGTTTTTCATGTAGAATTATACGATTTACTTCAATCTGGTATACCGGCTTATTCTGATAAGCACTTTCCGGATTAGATTTGGAGTTTCATTGGCTAAGTATTAAGGGGGGGATGGGGGAGCTAATCAAGGCCGTTAATTAGCTAAATTTGATTTTTTGTCGATTTCTTTATTTTCCAGAAGTTTTATTCTTTCAATTAAGGGTATATAAAATATAGTTAGCGTAAATAGCCTATGAACTCAATGCCATCAGTTTAAATGGGAACTTTTCTTTTTATTTAATAATAGGAATTAAAAAAAACATTAAAAATGTAAAAATAATTTTCAATATTTATATCTTTATTTAAGATAAATATGTACTTTCCGTTTACTGTGATAATTACTACAAGTGAATTTCTAAAGCATCATTAATAACATAGCAAACTAACTTGGACTACCCAAATTACAGAAGTCCAATATATTGCCTAATCTACAAAAGCATGAAAATCTTTTAAATTTAAAATTCGAATATATTTTTTACAATTAGTATATTTTCTTATTGTGCAAAGCAACTACATCAGAAGCTGTAAAAATTTATTCAGAAATGTTTCTAAAAATCAATGGCAACAAAAGAAAAAAGTATTTTTTATAAATTCTTTTTTTAATTCCGAAAATATATTGATTTCTGAAGTTTCCAAAGATTAAGAAAAATCTTCTAAATATTGGGTAACACGGTAAAGGTATTCTTAAAGGTATAATGCCATATCGTAGATTTAAATCTACGCAAAATGCTGCGCAATCCACGCTCGGATATTAATCTAAGAAGACATTTATTTATTTATTTATTTATTTTACAATGTAGTGTATATAAAGTAATGTTTAATTCACCAGACCAAATGAAGTCAATAGTTCAGTCAATAGTCAAAAGTTTTTAAATTGATGACGTGCGTTAAAAGGTAAAATATTCTAAAAAACTATAATTTTTTATTTTTTTTTAGTAATTTTATAAATAAAATATTACAACATAAACATATTTTGCTTCATTTTTATTTTGGATTTTTCAAAGAATCGTCTAGAAATAACATGTGTGAAAAATGGGAAAAGCGAACCGTAGGATAAATCTCTTGTAATCGATTACTTTTCGCTCACCATTGGATCGTTTATCTCCTGAAACAGTTGTTTCGTCCGGATAGAACTTCTGAAGAATGAAGTATAATTCTTCATTCACGAATAAAATACGTTTTTCCTTACCCTTTTTCCAAACACTGATTTTGAAAGAAGGTGAAAAATGATACGCACAATATATATATACAATACTAGAATTCAACATCAAAATATGGAATAACTCATTAATATATATATATATATATGTATGTATTATGTATGTATGTATATTAATATATATATAAATACTTTATAAATACATCCAAAGTTATTCAGACAATACCATTAAACAAACCAATGAAACCAGTATTTTTACAATCATATTATTAAAAACAGTTGAAGTTTGAAGAGAAATAGAAGGCAGATTACCAAATTACTAAGAATTATATGGATAAATGGACATTACATAATATATATATATAAGTTTTTTTTTGTTCTCAATATTTTGTTTTCTTACTTTTTATCCAATTTATATATGAATGTAAAGTTTATCATTTCCACGTGCAAAAATAGGGTTAGTTTGTGCTCATGTTACTGACACTATTTGCTGCACGCTACTGTTTTAATATATATATGTATATATATTTTCATTTTTTCAACTATTTATTACTCTGTTCCTTGTTTAATAATTTGGTTTTTGTGTGCAGGTAGCCCCAAATACGTATTATTTTGCTATTTCATGGCTAATACGAGGATGAAACCGCACACTTCATTTGTAGTTCCAGAGCATTTGGGGCCTGATAATTCTGCTTTGGGGGCTACAAATTACATTTGCATTCATTTTATTTATTTATTTTTTAAAATATACTCGTTTCACTTTTTTTTTCTTTTTTAAGTTATAATTCAATTCAATTCTAATTCTTCGTTTTGATTTATTGTTTTATTGATAAAATCCATTAGTGAATCTTGTCTACTTTTAATGGTATTATATATATATATATATTGCCATTGATTATTGGACACTTGCGATTTTAGACATTTTGTTAAATATCTAGAAAAATACATGAGGAAACATCTCGAAACTCTTAGTGTATAAATATAATAGTATAAGTCATACATCTCCGTGAAGATTTTTTCCCGAAACTGCATAGGGAACCGTCAACAAATTAAAAAAGAATGAATATCTTTTGAATAACCCTGTCAAAACTAATGTAGCAAAAGCGCTCAAACTCTAGATTATGATTGAATGCCTTATTGTAATGCACTGTGTTCGTTTTTATGCAAATAGCATGCATATTCGCAGAGTAATTAAGGTTTTTATAAAAATGGTCCCAAATTTTTTCAAGTTTTTTTCCTTATAATTTTCAGAGTTCTTAATATAAAATAATATTTCTTTTAGAAAATATGACAAACAGCATTGTACACAGTACCTTGTAATCAGAATTTTTAAAAAATGAAAATTGTATACAAAATAAGTTGGTTTACTAAATAATTTTTTACTGCGCATGCGTCAACGATATCAAAATTTCATTTGCATATTATGTTAGCTAAATGTATAGAGCAACTTCTGTGAAAGTCACAAAATCATAACTTGAAAATTCTGAAAATAATCGTCAATTGAATAAGTTGAAAATCCGTTATTCTCAAAATGAAGCAAAAACAAGAGGGGTTGTATCCATATATTCATTGATTAGTGTCAATATAGAATACACAATACGGGATGTACTACTATATTTGGATAAAAACCCTCATTCTTTTTGCTTCATTTTGGAAACAACGGATTTTGTCCTTTTTCTATAGACGATTACTTTCAGAATTTTCAAGCTATGATTTTGAAACTTTTACAAAAGTTGCTCTATACATTTAGCTAACATAATATGCAAATAAAATTTTAATATCTTTGATGCATGCGCAGTAAAAAATTATTTAGTAAACCTACTC